>OY744522.1:145633666-145898666 GCA_963556195.1 Sepiola atlantica
TCAAATGCAGATGAAAAATATGAAACATCAAATGCAGATGAAAAATATGAAACATCAAATGCAGATGAAAATATGAAACATCAAATGCAGATGAAAATATGAAACATCAAATACAGATGGAAAATATGAAACATCAAATGCAGATGAAAAATATAAAACATCAAATACGGATGGAAAATATGAAACATCAAATGCAAATGAAAAATATAAAACATCAAATACGGATGGAAAATATGAAGCATCAAATGCAGATGAAAAATATGAAACATCAAATGCAGATGAAAAATATGAAACATCAAATGCAGATGAAAAATATGAAACATCAAATGCTGATGAAAAATATGAAGCATCAAATACAGATGAAAAATATGAAACATCAAATGCAGATGAAAAATATGAAACATCAAATGCAGATGAAAAATATGAAACATCAAATACGGATGGCAAATATGAAGCATCAAATGCAGATGAAAAATATGAAACATCAAATGCAGATGAAAAATATGAAACATCAAATACGGATGGCAAATATGAAGCATCAAATGCAGATGAAAAATATGAAACATCAAATGCAGATGAAAAATATGAAACATCAAATACAGATGGAAAATATGAAACAGCAAATACAGATGAAAAATATTAAACATCAAATGCAGATGAAAAATATGAAGCATCAAATGCAGATGAAAATATGAAACATCAAATACAGATGGAAAATATGAAACATCAAATGCAGATGAAAAATATAAAACATCAAATACGGATGGAAAATATGAAACATCAAATGCAAATGAAAAATATAAAACATCAAATACGGATGGAAAATATGAAGCATCAAATGACGATGAAAAATATGAAACATCAAATGCAGATGAAAAATATGAAACATCAAATGCAGATGAAAAATATGAAACATCAAATGCTGATGAAAAATATGAAGCATCAAATACAGATGAAAAATATGAAACATCAAATACAGATGAAAAATATGAAACATCAAATGCAGATGAAAAATATGAAACATCAAATACGGATGGCAAATATGAAGCATCAAATGCAAATGAAAGATATGAAACATCAAATGCAGATGAAAAATATGAAGCATCAAATACAGATGCAAAATATGACGCGTCAAATGTGATGAAAAATATGAAACATCAAATGCAGATAAAAAATATGAAACATCAAATGCAGATGGAAAATATGAAACATCAAATGCAGATGAAAAATATAAAACATCAAATACGGATGGAAAATATGAAACATCAAATGCAAATGAAAAATATAAAACATCAAATACGGATGGAAAATATGAAGCATCAAATGCAGATGAAAAATATGAAACATCAAATGCAGATGAAAAATATGAAACATCAAATACAGATGAAAAATATGAAACATCAAATGCAGATGAAAAATATGAAACATCAAATGCAGATGAAAAATATGAAACATCAAATACAGATGAAAAATATGAAACATCAAATGCAGATGGAAAATATGAAGCATCAAATGCAGATGAAAAATATGAAACATCAAATGCAGATGAAAAATATGAAACATCAAATACAGGTGAAAAATATGAAACATCAAATGCAGATGAAAAATATGAAACATCAAATGCATATGAAAAATATGAAACATCAAATGCAAATGAAAGATATGAAACATCAAATGCAGATGAAAAATATGAAGCATCAAATACAGATGCAAAATATGACGCGTCAAATGTGATGAAAAATATGAAACATCAAATGCAGATGAAAAATATGAAGCATCAAATGCAGATGAAAATTATGAAGCATCAAATGCAGATGAAAAATATTAAACATCAAATGCAGATGAAAAATATGAAACATCAAATGCAGATGAAAAATATAAAACATCAAATACGGATGGAAAATATGAAGCATCAAATGCAGATGAAAAATATGAAACATCAAATGCAGATGAAAAATATGAAACATCAAATACAGATGAAAAATATGAAACATCAAATGCAGATGAAAAATATGAAACATCAAATGCAGATGAAAAATATGAAACATCAAATACAGATGAAAAATATGAAACATCAAATGCAGATGGAAAATATGAAGCATCAAATGCAGATGAAAAATATGAAACATCAAATGCAGATGAAAAATATGAAACATCAAATACAGATGAAAAATATGAAACATCAAATGCAGATGAAAAATATGAAACATCAAATGCATATGAAAAATATGAAACATCAAATGCAAATGAAAGATATGAAACATCAAATGCAGATGAAAAATATGAAGCATCAAATACAGATGCAAAATATGACGCGTCAAATGTGATGAAAAATATGAAACATCAAATGCAGATGAAAAATATGAAGCATCAAATGCAGATGAAAATTATGAAGCATCAAATGCAGATGAAAAATATTAAACATCAAATGCAGATGAAAAATATGAAACATCAAATGCAGATGAAAAATATGAAACATCAAATGCAGATGAAAATATGAAACATCAAATGCAGATGAAAATATGAAACATCAAATACAGATGGAAAATATGAAACATCAAATGCAGATGAAAAATATAAAACATCAAATACGGATGGAAAATATGAAACATCAAATGCAAATAGAAAAATATAAAACATCAAATACGGATGGAAAATATGAAGCATCAAATGCAGATGAAAAATATGAAGCATCAAATGCAGATGAAAATTATGAAGCATCAAATGCAGATGAAAAATATGAAGCATCAAATGCAGATGAAAAATATGAAACATCAAATGCAGATGAAAAATATGAAGCATCAAATGCAGATGAAAATTATGAAGCATCAAATGCAGATGAAAAATATGAAACATCAAATGCAGATGAAAAATATGAAACATCAAATGCAGATAAAAAATATGAAACATCAAATGCTGATGAAAAATATGAAGCATCAAATACAGATGAAAAATATGAAACATCAAATGCAGATGAAAAATATGAAACATCAAATGCAGATAGAAAATATGAAACATCAAATACGGATGGCAAATATGAAACAGCAAATACAGATGAAAAATATTAAACATCAAATGCAGATGAAAAATATGAAGCATCAAATGCAGATGAAAATTATGAAGCATCAAATGCAGATGAAAAATATTAAACATCAAATGCAGATGAAAAATATGAAACATCAAATGCAGATGAAAAATATGAAACATCAAATGCAGATGAAAAATATGAAACATCAAATGCAGATGAAAATATGAAACATCAAATACAGATGGAAAATATAAAACATCAAATGCAGATGAAAAATATAAAACATCAAATACGGATGGAAAATATGAAACATCAAATGCAAATAGAAAAATATAAAACATCAAATACGGATGGAAAATATTAAGCATCAAATGCAGATGAAAAATATGAAACATCAAATGCAGATGAAAAATATGAAACATCAAATGCAGATGAAAAATATGAAACATCAAATGCTGATGAAAAATATGAAGCATCAAATACAGATGAAAAATATGAAACATCAAATGCAGATGAAAAATATGAAACATCAAATGCAGATGAAAAATATGAAACATCAAATACGGATGGCAAATATGAAACAGCAAATACAGATGAAAAATATTAAACATCAAATACAGATGAAAAATATGAAGCATCAAATGCAGATGAAAAATATGAAACATCAAATGCTGATGAAAAATATGAAACATCAAATGCAGATGAAAAATATGAAACATCAAATACAGATGAAAAATATGAAACATCAAATGCAGATGAAAAATATGAAACATCAAATGCAGATGAAAAATATGAAACATCAAATACAGATGAAAAATATGAAACATCAAATGCAGATGGAAAATATGAAGCATCAAATGCAGATGAAAAATATGAAACATCAAATGCAGATGAAAAATATGAAACATCAAATACAGATGAAAAATATGAAACATCAAATGCAGATGAAAAATATGAAACATCAAATGCATATGAAAAATATGAAACATCAAATGCAAATGAAAGATATGAAACATCAAATGCAGATGAAAAATATGAAGCATCAAATACAGATGCAAAATATGACGCGTCAAATGTGATGAAAAATATGAAACATCAAATGCAGATGAAAAATATGAAACATCAAATGCAGATGAAAAATATGAAGCATCAAATGCAGATGAAAAATATTAAACATCAAATGCAGATGAAAAATATGAAACATCAAATACAGATGAAATATATGAAACATCAAATGCAGATGAAAAATATGAAACATCAAATGCAGATGAAAAATATGAAACATCAAATACAGATAGAAAATATGAAACATCAAATGCAGATGAAAAATATGAAACATCAAATGCAGATGAAAAATATGAAACATCAAATACAGATTAAAAATATGAAACATCAAATACAGATGAAAATTAAACTGAGAAAAGATGTTCTGCACGAAAAATCAATAAACCTAAATACCTAAATGATTACATGTTAGATCTTGACAATTCAGGCATAGTAAATTGTTCTATCGACTATTGATATAAAGGACATTCCTGACATTATAGAATAAAAGACATTCCTGAAACTTATGAAGAAGCAGTGTCATCTACCGAAAAATTAAAATGGGGAAAAGCCATGAGTGAAGAAACAGATGCTCTTAAGGAAAACCATACTAACGAACTTACCCCTGTTCCTAAAGACGAGAAAATTATTGGACGCAGATGGGTCTATTCAGTGAAGTTAGGACAGAACAATGGGGAACAATTTAAAGCTAGCTATGAAGCTAAAAGATTTTCCCTGATACAAAATATAGATCATCAAGAAACATTTTCTTCTACAGCTAATATAATTATGGTATTTTAAGAAATTCCCTCTATTTTACAGGGAATCTTTCTTAAATGCATAAAATTTAATGCAAATCTGAAATATTTTAATATTCAAATAGAAGGTTGTGCCCATATTATGCCCCTAAAACCCCTTTAGAATACTCCAAAGAAACTAAAATTTGTGAAATATTGATTAATTGATGTCTAATATCGATTTTTTTAATTTCACAAAAATCAGATGTATCCGAATTTTCACGAAGGGCTTCCATCCCCCCTTTCCCCTTTGCATAAACTAAATATAGCCCACATTACCCACTATTACGCCAAACATGTTTTTAAAAAAAACCATAATAATCAGTTAGTTAGTTTAGGAGGTAATCCTGTAGATTCTGTAGAGTGGGAGTTGGTTGATGAGTCGCTTGCTGGAGACTGGAGCTAGCCATTTTTGTAGAGGCGGCCGTATCCGTATTTATCTGATTGAGCTGGCTTGAAATGAAGAAAAGGAGAGTCATCAAAGTTCCATACAAACTACCAACATCTTCTGTACAGTTACATCAACTTTATTTAACAGTTTCATTGACACAAAAACACAAGAATGTAAAGCAAATTGGTTCGGCAGGCAGGCTTTAGCTAAAGACAGATAATTGAGTTCTGGAGTTCCATCTCGTCCTGCTGCTTCCTTGCAAGGGGCGATATGTTTTAGCGTCTCATCTCCACGGCGTCTGTTCAGGAACTGTTTGTAAAAGGCGCCAAAAAATCTAACTGGGTGGAAGCGGTTAAAAAGTGTGCATGTGCAGAGATGGGCTAATCGCCTGATGTATTTCTACGCGAGTTTTAACATCCCTGTTTTCGCCAAACGAACCACGAACTAATCACTGCGTAAGAGATTGCGTGTAAATACAAAATAAAGTAGATCTCAGTCATTTAACTTCTACATTGCACCCCGCTTATGCATTTAGCCGATAAACTAGAGATTCTTTATTAGTAGTAGCAGCACATGAGATTACAATTAAACGAACTTGTAAATTTCAACGAGAGGGTACCTAATTGTTCATTTCGACCAAAAATGTCTGTATTTTGCTGCAAGGTAAAAAAAAAACGAAGAGGATAATGTTATTTTGTTGAAAAGAGAAAAAATGTTCTTTTGCTGAAAAAAAGAAAAATGTTTGGCAAAAATTAACCAAGTAGAGATAACATTTTCACAAGAATCCGTTATATTAAAAAAAATATGTGATTGTTCAAATATGCATAGTCTTGCTTAATCTTTTTGGCCAATGAGCATGCCTACCAGAACGTATGGTGGGACGTGAGTTGGAAGACATGATTTTGCTGTCTCTGGAAGTTCTGTCTCATTTTGTTGAGTGTGGGTGGAACATGGGGTTCCTGGGTGTCGGTCCCAAAATGCTTGTTTCGGTCTATCAACCGATAGTCTCTTTGGTACCCCCAACGTCCACGATAAAAAAAATTGTCGTTTCGCGTGGGCCCACGATATGGACCAGAATAAGGTGGTATGGGTGGATCTTTCATCGAGTCTTTCCTCATAAACAAATGGGGCCATGATGCAATGTCCTTAGGGGCAGCTGATTTGATACTTTGATGCCGAAGGTTCATCGGCAGCAGGCTATTGAAGTAGCATCTGAGTCTGTTAACGTAGTGTTACGTATCAACTACAAGGGAATCAGATGGGATGAATATATGACAAGGTAATCCTTGTCGGGCTCCATACACCAGTTTAGCTAGAGAATATTCCGACTCTTCCTTAATAGCAGTGCGGCCACTGAGGAGAACAATGGACACATGCTGAATCCAATGCTGGGTATCAGGGGCTGCACGCAAAACTGTTTTTAATTGCTGATGAAAGCGCCACATCATTCCATTGGAAGCTGGTTGGTAACTAGTAGTTCTGGTACGCTTAATACCCAGTATTTGGGACAGCTCTTCAAATAGGTAAGATTCAAACTGTTTGCTGCGATCAGTGGTAATTGTTACCGGGACACCATAACGCGAAATCCAGTCCAATATTAGGGCAAGCGCTACACAGCAGAAACATCGCTTAATAGGATGGCTTCAGGCTAAAGTGAAAAATGATCAATACAGGTCAGTAGGTAGGAATAGCCTTGGCTGACCAGCCAGGGTCCAACTAAGTCAATGTAGATGTGATTAAATCGTGCATCAGGGGTACTTAAAAGTTTCGAGTCGGGCTCGTATATGTCTTTGCACGTTAGATTTCTGGCACGATTAACAGGAACGGGTCTACGAAGGTGATTTCACGTCTCATATTCGACCAGAAGAATCTAGCTGAAATAAGTTTCACCGTAATAGAAATTCCGATGTGAGTCAAAGAAGAAAAAACAGCTTTGCGATTAGCTTAAAATGGCGACATGAATTCAGAGAGGTCTCGCACAAGAAGGATGGGAATGTACTGGAATTTGCAAATAGCAAATTCTGGAGCTGACAAATTTACAATATCCAAAGATGACTGGTCCCAAGCGATTTGACGAAGGTTAACGTCCTCGGGCGAAAAAAATAGCACTGGTGAGAAGACGAGGCAGTGTGTCTGCAGCAGTATCATGTGAACCGGAGATATGTCTTATGTTGCTGAAGAACTGGGAAATTTAGGCAAAATGCCTATCTTCCCGAGGGGAATATTTGTCCGTCTTAGCATGTAGCGCGAACGTAAGTAGACGATGATCCGTGTAAATGGTAAATTCCCGACCTTCCAATACGTGGCAAAAATGTTTAATGGCTAAGTAAATAGGTTGAATTTGTTGTTGATGATGTTGCTGTAAAACTGCGCCGACTGCAAAACTAGATGCATCCACGACAACAATAGAACATTTAACATTAGGTCTGGGATGTGACAGCAAAGATGAATCTGCAAGCTTTTTCTTTGCATCATGAAAGACTTTTAGCTAGTAGTCATCAAATGAAATAGGTTCATCTTTTTTTTCTATTCTCCAATAGGTCGGTTAAATGAGCAAGTATATTCGCACAGTGTAGGATGAACCGTCTGTAGTAATTTAATAGTCACAGAATATGTTGTATCTAGCGAAGAGAAGTTGGTAGTCGTAAATCAAGCAGAGCTTCAACCTTTTTTCAGGAAGGGGTGAAATTCCCTCCGAGCTTATGATATTGCTCAAAATTAGAAGACTTGTGGCACAAAAGATACTTTTTACAGAGTTTATTCTGACATTGTAACGCTGCAAACGTTCGAAAACAATACGGAGATGCATTAAATGTTTTGTCTCGTGAGGATCTAGCTATCAAGATATTGTTTGTATAGTTGTATACAAAGTCTAAGTCACGAATTTCTTCGTCCATAAAACGCTGAAAAATGTTAGCTGCATTACATCAGCCGAATGGCAGTGTTAAGATTCAAACACCCCGAAAGAAGTAGTGCCAGCAGTCTTGGGTATATCTGCAGGATTCACCGGAATTTATTGGTAAGCTTTCAACAGATCTAACTTGGAAACTTTTTTATAACCGTGCAAAGATGAAGCGAAATTTTGAATATGAAGGATAGGGTAGCGATCGGGAACAGTATCAACTACTGTTCCCGATCGCTACCCTATGCTTAGTCGACAGAAGTCTCCGGTAGGACGCCAATTCCGAGAACGTTTCGGAACCATATGCAAATGAGATGCTCAAGAGCTAGATGAGGGACGAATAATACTTAGCTGGAGCATATGATTAAATTCACCGTCTCTCTCCAGAGAAGTTAAAGGCTTAACTTCCATGGAGAGAGACGGTGAGGGCGTGAAAAAAAAACAAGGACAATAGAATCAGCAGGTTTGTTTATATTTGTGATTTAAGATACAAAGGAATAAATGTTGCCTACGGTCAAAATGGAATCAAAAATGAAGAGTTACCAACTTTGAAGTGTGTACACCGTTTAGCATAGAGGGAACTCGAACTTCATGGAAAAAAAGGACTTGTGTTCATGGTAGATTTTTTTATAGGTAGCATTTATTTACATATGAGGAGAGCAGGAACGTATTGGGAAGACAGCAGTTGGATTAGTGAGAGCAAAGAGTGAACAGTAAATAGTGAACATAAATATTGAGATTGAGAAGTTGCTTTAAATTCATTACCGGATTACCGAATTCAAATTGGTTAGATCTGGAAAAGAATTTAATAACGAATGATGACGGTATTCAGAACTAGTAAGTGGATTAGAAGCTTTCCTACCAGATAACGATAGCTAAGTACTAGAATCTATCAGTTTGCGTCTACGCATGTCCACTAGCAAGTTAAAATGGTGTAGGAAATCAGCACCAAGGGTAGGGTTGGGGACATCTGCGACTATAAAGATTCAAGTGAAATCTATGCGAGTTACAACTTGACCAGACGTGGGTATAGGAGAACGGTTTACAGCCTATAGTACAACCGTTGAGGCAGGAGGTTTCTCTTTGAAGAATTCTAGGAGACAAATGCTACGTGCATCGCCCGTATCAACTAGTAAGTGATGCTGAGAAACGACTGACTAGTAGATTATGGGGAGGAAGTGCCGTACTCACTTCTCCCGACTCCCCTTTCCCTGATTATTTAGGGTGAACGCACAGTGTTTGCTGTGACAGTAGACCCAATCGCCGAAGCACCTGTGGTACATACAAAATTTGTTGGAATCAGTATTATAATGTGCCAGAAAATATAATTAACGACAGTGTCGACGCATAAGTGACTTGGCTCGAGATAATCTTCCTGGCTAGTTGCTCGATAGTGTTTTGCATGACTGTATATGCGGGGTCAGGGGCTGGTTTAGAGGCCACGGATGAAATTTACGCCATCGAGTTGGATTTCGTCATTGGAGTGGTCCTCGCTGTATATCCAATGGCTTTGTGCACCAAGGACGCAAGCTGTTCGACAGTACCCGTCTCCGCCGTGGTGGTGAGTATGGCCTGTACATTAGATAGCAATTGGGACACAAATAATTGTTTCAATAAGCCGTTGTCGGCTGGCGCGTCATCAGCAAGCTCCCACATACACCGAAGGAGCTGGCTGGGTAACCGATCCCCGATTAGCTCATCATGTACAAGTGGTTAAACCCAACGTTCTGCCGACAGAGAGGTGCGCTTAAAAACTTCACTCTCTGATAAGATCTTTTATAGTAGCCGTTAAAGATGCCGGGAATGCACTTTGTAATAAGTTTAGCTACTTCGACTCTAAAGCGATACCGGGGCAGCGAAATGCGCCTTAATTTGTGCAAACCACACGCGGGTGTCACCGGCGAAAGCTGGGCTAGAACCACTGCTCATTTGTGTTAGTGTAATGAGTTAGTCAAAAAGATAGAATAGAATGAGTTTAAGAAGACTGAGTTTGCTTGAAGAAGCTTTATTCGACAAAGATTTATGCAGGGATCTAGTCTCTACGAGAAACAATGGCTGACTAAAAAAGAAAGAGTGATCAAGGGAAATAATTCACTTCCGAAGCATAGAAGGAGACAGAAGAGTTCTCCTTTCATCACAGTTAGGAATAAATATAATTCCAATAAGCAGTTGACAAAAAGAGACGCTTCAACAAGGTGAAGAGTTTGTTAAATGAATAAATTGAAAGTGTAAACGAAAGACACGAATTTTATAAGAAGCAGAATTTTCTTACACGGTGAACGAAACAAGAAATTTTGAGCCCGCCAAAATCATTACCATTATACGGGACAAAAAATAACATCTTATTTATTTCTTTGTTTTTTATATTGTTTAAAAATGAGCCGCTAACCTGAAGGGAAGATAAAATATTTATTCTGGCGCGACAGTATTTAGGCGCCAAAAATCCCTCAAGTGGCCATCTTTAATTTTGCACACGTGGTAAAAGGGCATAACTATTTTATATATTCTTTTGGGGTAAGTGTATGGGGAGAAAATGTATCTACTCACGTAATGTTTTTTATATTTTTTTAGTACTCCCGGAAATTTTTTTTTATATATATAACGTCTGGGTATTTCTCTAACGTACCAATCTGTTTTATTGAGATCAAAGGTTTGGGATTAAAAAGTTGCGCAGTAACGTTATTGTTCGTGTTTTGTTTTTTTTGTTTTTTGTTTTTTGGGCCCTAGTGTGCCTCTTTAAACTACCGAAAAAGATTATCAACATGTTGAAACAGAAGGATCAATAAATGAAAGATTTTATCGAGATCGGACGGTCTGCGTCCTTTTTTTTTATAAATATGTCCGAGTTTTAAAAAATGATGCGATCAGAACATTGGCGTGTTTTCATCACGTCGGAGTGTTTATTTACTCCTCGCGGAGTTAGGCACAAGGCCAGTTTTATCTTACTCCCACAAGTAAGTTTATTTACTCCTCGCGGAGTTAGGCACAAGGCCAGTTTTATCTTACTCCCACAAGTAAGATGTGACCCAAGATCGGGTCGAGCAAGTGGGGTTAAAAGCCAGCGCTCGAGAGGTGAGCACTCTGGCCATTTAAAAATTGCCTGGGCAGCCCCGTCGGCATTCCCCGGTAGGGGCGCCTCAGACAGTAAGCAATAAACTTACTCCTCCCCAAAGAGGGGAGGCGAAGCCTGGGAGGGTGGACCTCCTAGAACTGCACAGGACAGGCGTGCAGTATCCATCGGAACAGATACTACACTTTGATCTTAGCCAAAAGGCCGAGATCGGGCAAACGTCGGAGTGTCACCAATTTGTAGAGTGAGAGTTAGTTGATGAGTCGCTTGCCGGAGACTGTAGAGGCAACCGTGTCCGTATCTATCTGACTTAGCTGGCTTGAAATGAAGAAAAGGAGAGTCACCAGAGTTCCATACAAAATACCAACATCTTCTCTACAATTAAATCAACTTTATTTAACAGCTTCATTATATAGGAACAAAAGAATGTAAAGCAACTTGATGCGGCAGGCAAGCTTTAGCTTTAGCCAGAGAATTGAATTCTGGAGTTACATCTCTCCCTGCCGTTTTCTGGCAAGGGACAAGATGTTTTTAGTGTCTATGGACCGTTTGTAAAAGGCGCCCAAAATCAAGCTGGTCGGAAGCGGTTGAAAGGTGCGCATGTGCAGAGATACGCTAATCGCTTAATGTATTTCTATGCGAGTTTTAACGTGCATATGTTCGCCAAACGAACCACAAACGTAAGAGATTGCGGGTAAATACAAAAGAAAGTAGATGTCAGTTATGTAACTGCTACAATACAAATATATAAACATATACCCATACCTAACTTTATATATATATATATATATATATATATATATATATATATATATATATATATATATATGTGTGGGGGGGGGGTGTCGCTAAGTGATTTATAAATTTGAAAAAATGTGATATCTGTTCTTGTAGCGGTCATAAACATTGGTGATTTTTCCTCTGGCGGAGAGTAGCCCTAGTGAGTTTTTTTGGGAGGGTCACTATAGATCGTAGTAATTTCTACCGGACATTTTAAGGACTCCGTTCAAAGACCTTTAGGGGTTCGCAGAGCAGCCATGGAACTTCCAGACATCAACGAAGAAATAGGTAGATAAACACACATACACACACACACTCTCTCTCTCTCTCTCTCTCTCTCTCTCTCTCTCTCTCTCTCTCTCTCTCTCTTGCTACCTGTCGACTAGACACTCTGAGCACGGCGATCTTCACTTGAAGATATACAGCTCCCAAGAAAGAACTTCGGCAGCTAACACTTACCAACTTTACTTAATTCTTGAAAGGACAAATTAACAGTCGTAACTTATGCCCACCTACGCCAACTGTGTATGTCATATAAAAATTAATAATTTTATAAAAAAATTTGTTTATAGAAAAGTCTTATTTTTACTTTCTTTAGTAATTATTTTCTAAACATTATTATAAGAGATAGTTTAATAATTTACGTAAAGATTTGCTTCTGTCCTCGGTTAGTTGGGTAAAAGTCATTCTAGACAGAGACAATTTTTATTTTTGTCCCAATCTAACGTGACACTTTTGGGGTAGCGCGCTTTTCTTCACATTAAAAAACAATATTGTGTCTAACTTTGCCCTCGTGGGGAGGCAAGTAAATAATGACTCTCAAGTTTGAAATATCAGTCGGTCTGTCAAATTTAAGTTTCAAATATCATTTTCGTCGGTCTGTCAAGCTCAAATTTTAAATATCATTTTCGCCGGTCTGTCAAGCATAAATTTGAAATATCATTTTCGCCGGTCTATCAAGCATAAATCTGAAATATCATTGTTGCTGGTCTGTCAAGCATAAATTTGAAATATCATTTTCGCCGATCTGTCAAGCATAAATTTGAAATATCATTTTCGCCGATCTGTCAAGCATAAATTTGAAATATCATTTTCGCCGATCTGTCAAGCATAAATTTGAAATATCATTTTCGCCGATCTGTCAAGCATAAATTTGAAATATCATTTTCGTCGGTCTTTTAAGCTTAAGTTTTAAATATCATTTTCGTCGGTCTTTTAAGCTTAAGTTTTAAATATCATTTTCGTCGGTCTTTTAAGGTTAAGTTTTAAATATAATTTTCGTCGGTCTTTTAAGCTTAAGTTTCAAATATCATTTTCGTCGGTGTTTTAAGCTTAAGTTTTAAATATCATTTTCGTCGGTCTTTTAAGCTTAAGTTTTAAATATCATTTTCGTCGGTCTTTTAAGCTTAAGTTTTAAATATCCTTTTCGTCGGTCTTTTAAGCTTAAGTTTCAAATATCATTTTCGTCGGTCTGTCAAGCATAAATTTGAAAACAGCATTCTCTCGCTAAACGCACAAATTGGATCGATCTTTTTTTTTATTATTCAAGAATCGGAAGTTTGTGAAAATGATATTAGCTAACCGAATGCGCAACAAAGGATACGAATAATGCGAATATATTTCCGGTTAAACACACATGGGAAAGATCTGTGAGGGGCCTCTCTCCGCTTTTTACTCGGAGAGAAAGAAAAGGGAGTTAGCGTGGGTGGCTGGTCATTTGTTGAATGGTTGAGAAAATGGATCTGGATGTTATCCGCTTCTCTCTTCCCCGTGCACCAAGGTTGACGTTGTTGTCGTATTTACTGGTGATGCACTCATGAAGTGGCCATTCCATCTTAAAATATTCTTTCTTGAACTGAACTATTTAGATGAATATCCATGTTTCCTCAACCCAGTGTTGCTTCTGGATATCTTCAGATGGGGCCGTGGGCGAAGTTTGTAAGCGCTCCTATCTCGCAAGATCTTACATTATGATTTGTTTCCTCACTAACATTTAACTCAGCAACTGAAATCTTACTTCAAATCCTTTCTATATTACATGATTCATCCAGCAAATCAAATTTAAAGTAACATTTTAATCGTTATTATTCGGGAGGGGGTATCGGATTAAATTTCGAGGGGAATTTAATCTGTATATTAATATTACAAGCTAGTATAAATGACAAACGAACATATACTCCACTATTCCCCAAACGGAGGAGATAATGCATGGGAAGACGGTCTCATGACAACCGAAGAAATAATACATTATCCTACCCTCAAAAAATGGAGAAGGTAATCCCTGAGAAAATTGTATCATAACCACAAAACAGATACTACACCCCTAAAAAAGGATGAGGTAATACCTGGGAGGATAGTATCATGACGAACAAACATATACTAAACTGCCCCTTAAGGTGAAGGTAATGCTTGGGAGTATGGTCTCATGACAGCAAAACAGATACTGCACTACCCCCTCATCCAAAAAAAAAACGCGGAGGTAATGCCAACAGAACAAATACTGCAATGAATTGGGCATTGAAAAATAGTACATTAATCTGAACTATTATAAACTGAACTGAGCATTAAAAGATAGTACAATAGCACATTATAGTATAGTTTCGGCTTCAGACAGACAGATGCCAAATCTCCATTGGTAATAGATATATTCTGTGAGATTTCTTTTTTCAAACTGACATGAAATTGTTGATTAAAATAAGAAACACCCAAAGAGATCAAATAAGTAATTCAGTACTTATCCGTGTGTAGGGTCCTAATTAACCCTGGAACCAAAAACTTGTAAATCATTTTGCATTTTTCAAATTCTATCTACACATTACAGCAAAGCATTATCAAACAATGTAAATATTGAATTAGATTATTCTTATAATCATACAAGATGTTACCTCAAATCTTTCGAACAATCCAAAGTTTAATCAAATATTTCGCGTGAAATCTCATTAAAATCGATGAGATCATTGTATTGCTTTAAATGAGGCAATAGAAACAATAAATTGGTCGACAGCGACCCGAAGGTTCACTTTTCATTATCGACTACACCAATGTGATGGGGAGGGCGTCACTCATTTCTAGAGATTACTCCACTTACCCTTGAACCTCACCTTATAATGCTGAGTTTTTAGAAAGATGACATCAAGTATAATTTTTTTAGTTTTTGGTATCATTCGACCAAGGATTGGACCCTAGTCACCCAGCCTATTAGCGAACAGTCTAACCCTTATAACAAATGGATATGTCAAAATGAGGTAATAGAAATTAGTTATTGTTTTTATTTTATTTATTTTTTTTTTTTTGCGTCATCTCCTTTGTTTCAATGGTGTGTTGGCTCAGTATTGTCACGAGTTACATTCCTTGAACCAATTTCAAGTTATCTCCCATGAACTATATCGTCAACAAGTAAGATATGAATCTACAATTTTGAAGTAAGAAAAAGACTGGCACATGCGTAATGTGGAATTGGAAATCGAGGCGTTGTCTCTTTCCGGCATTGGGCTGGAAGCTGGCTAGACGTGTTTGGCCTAGCTCTTCGTTTTTACATTATTACGCACCACTGATGCGTTGTCGTCACATTTAGCCTCTTTGGCAGCTGAAGCAGGATCACCCCTTCCATCTACAGATAGTCATTTCAGCATAGCACTTTCTTTATACAAAGTAAGTTGTATTTTGTTTTACACATACAAACATTCTCCGTGTTTACCTTGATAATACATGTGTATCTCGATTGTGTCTAGGGACTTATAACGTATATTGTTATGTAGGTAGTATGTTTGTTAATGTGCACCTCTTCTTTTGTATACCATGTATCATGTTCCTCTCACGTTTGTCTTTGGCAAACCTTCTGTGAGAGAATAAATGTATATTTATTTATGTAAATGCTGCTGTCTCTTTATCATTGTCGTTCTCTTCACCTTGTCTTGTTTCTCCGTTTATTGCCGACCCTTGTGTGTATTCAAGGAAATATTTATCCAATATGGCGGCGCGCGTGATGGAGATAAGTGTCCACCATTTGCATTGCCATGAAAACGTATAAAATGGAATATTCGATATTCTAATTTTACAGCTGCAAAGAGGGGAAAGCTATGAGTGACAGTAATTCTTTTAGTGGGACATAAGGCGCAAAGAAATTTTATTTGATTAGAGTTGCAATTCATCGATGTGGGTGCTACTGTTAGATAATGGCTTGGACGCATCTATTTGAGACGGGTTTGACTTGCGCGATTTGTGGCGAAGTCATTCCGTGCAGTTCGGTTTGATGTGTTTCCCCACGGTGCGCGTTGACGTTGAGTAACCTATAGGTTACGAGAGGTCAGAAGTTGACATCACACCTGCGTTTTGATCGCGAGATTTGGTAGCGAGAGTTCGGCGTGGGAGAATTAGATCGAGATTGAATTAGATTTGACTTGGAAGCGAGAATCAACATCGCCAAATATGTAGCGGTTACGAGAAAGATTCCGAATGACGGAAATTTAAGAGCCAATAAGTAAATCTTCCATACTCCTCTCTCTCAAGCAATTAAGAATATTAACTAGTGAACTAGTTAGCGCAAACCTCTCTCTCGATCGCAGGAACTAGTTCAGGTCGGCCAATTGAAGTAGTTAAATAAAAGCGGCTCTTTAAAACAGAAAAAAACTTTTTATACTTTAAGAAATTGATTTCAGAGAGCGAGGACAACAGTCCGAGAAGAAGGATGACAGCGGCGCCTGCGGGGACGAGCTACGAACTATAGCAGTCCCGACGGCAAAAGGTTGCAGAAGAAAAAGGAGCGCAAATAGTCACAGCGGCAGAAACAAGCAGTGCGACACAATGGTTGCAAGCGAGAAAAGGCAGTACGAATATTAGCGACCACAGAGACTGAAAAGCGCGCACGAGTAGTCGGTATGGCGGCGACGGCGATCGAGAATCAGATCTAAGTAAATACGACATATCGCCCCTTTTGAATCAACAGCGAAGTTCTACGAGAACGAAAAGAGTTATTGGGAAGCTAATAACGAGTAATGTAACACTACTTATGTTGCGTGCTCGCTGCGTCTACAGGGAATGTTTCATGTATCGAGGGATAGTTAACAAGCATTCTGTAATTGGAACAATAAACACGAAAAGAAAAGAGGATAGTAAATACGTTCTATATAACTGACATCCCTACTATATACAATGGGCACACTATTAAGTTCTACTTCTATTCTAACTACAGTAACGTTAGTAGAGATGCGACACCCTTGAACGTACAAATTTTACTAGTTTGTATAAGCTACTCTCTTTCTTTCTCTTTTCGTTCAGTTTGCTCTTTCCTATTCTTTTCTTTTCGATTCTTTCTCTGCCTGTACTGAGTAGAAGACGGATGAACTTAAATCAATGGCTTACTTTGACGTTCGCACAAACGCCGCAGATTAAAAAATCATTATTTTACGTGCAAGTGTGAACTCTAGACTTTTTAACCAACTAGAATGAGTCCCGTTCGTTTGAAACAGATTCTCTTCGCAAGCCTATGTGAACTAAATGATTCCAATATAAGCAGTGAGTTGATAATGAAAAAGATAGAGACACAGAAAGAGAGCTGAACACACTCACTTGTCGATACTCCGTGAAGATGACAACAACAACAACAACTTAACCGTGGGCTTTTGGAACAAAGTGTAGTATCTGTTCTGATGTTAATCTTAGTCTATTCTGTCCTCAGTACATGAAGGAAAAGTCTTTCTAGACTAGGGCAATTTTTTTTTTGTCCTAATCCAAGGTGTCCCTTTTGGGGGAGCTGTTCCCCCCTCCACACACATTAAAAACCGAACTTGTGTCTAATTTTGGTCTGGTGGGGAGGCAAGTAAATAGAAACAACAGCAGCAACAACAGCAAGCGCTAAACGAGCAATGTAAAGACATACATAAAATGGAATTCTGAACAAATACATATTTCTAACGTCCAGCCTTCTTTTCAAGATGTAGTATTAAAAGTATTTTAGGGAAATGGGTTATCTTACTTATGTTCGATCCTCTTTTAGTATCAATAATGTTACACACGCAAACATCTCACGCACAAACTCAAGAAGACACAATAAAACACAAGAAAAAACTCTCACATTCAATTCGCTTTTATACGCGTGTATGTTTTTTCCTGTGTACCTCACTCCAAATAAATATGAGTTTATTAATGTTAGACATGTTTCTTTTTCTTCCTTGCACCATACATTCTATTACCTTCGTGTTTCAGAATATTATTTTTTGCAGTGTTTCTCTCCACCAACCTTTAAAAAGTATTACCTGTGGGATTCCTTTAAGTGGGTAGATAGCTGGCTTTCCTCCCCCACAACGTGGATGAATAATCAACAATTATCTTATACTCAGCGGAATCTTTCGGTAAGTTATGAATCCGCAATTAAAAAGATGCTTTTCAAAAGGACTACTTCCTGATACTTGTTTCTCTTTATCACCCTGTTCATGATTTGAATCTGGCGCTTCCGCTTCCGCTTCCGCTTCCGCTTCCGCCTGAGTCTGTTTCTCGCAAAATATAAACAGTTCCGTGTGAGACGAAAATCTGACTAGCCGTATATCTCTCTTCTCGCCTGTAGCAATGACTTTGCTAGACGAGATGAAACTAACGGACTCAATTACATTTCTTTTGTGCATACATGTCAGCTGAATCAACCTGTCTTATATTTCTGTCTTCATTACTCTTTCCAAGCCGTGTCTTGACGAAACTGTTGAATAAAATTGATTTAAATTGTAGAGAAGAAGTTTGTCCTTTTAACCGAAAACTTGGTGACCATTTTCTTCATTTCAAACAAGGCCAGTAACATGGATATAGACGCAGCGACCCTACAATAAAATGGCGATCTCCAACAAGCTTCTCACCACATAAACTCTACAAATTGAAAACCCTGACATGATTTTAAAAATATATTTTTAAAGATAAACAAAAAACTGCAACTATCTGATTCAAACAGAACTTTTATTTCAATCTCTTCTAATTCTACAGGTTGAGTTTTACCGCAGTTAGCCAGCGTTATGTACCTATAAAAATAAAAATAATGTTACTGTGTAGTTGAATGATCTTTTTATTCCGGAATTACTACTAAATAGAGAGGAATTTCTCGCAGCATGGTGCCTAAGTAGAGACATTTTCTTTTGGTGTTTTTCTGGCATGGTCTTCGCTGTACAATATGCTTTATCTAAGAATTTTGTTCTCGCACATGTACCCAAAAAATATATAAAATGGAGGATTTATTTAGATATAAAAGAAAGAAAGAAAAAAGGAAGTAATCGAATACTGATGAAATAAATATAAGCATAATTTACGTTCGATGTTAACTCTAAAATTACTTCTTTCAAATTAATAATGTCCGCGCCATTTTTATTAATTCCCCATAGTGGCCCGTACTCAGCGTTTACCCCGTGCAATGATGTTTTCTCTACCGATGCGCATTCGAAATAAAGATGGTGACTTCGGATTTTTGGCGCCCAAAAAGAAATTGCGTCAAAATAAATATTTGTCTGTTTCTCTGGGTGTTAGATAGTGGGGCGCAAATGGTAGGAGGACTCTCTGAAAGGAAGTATGAGTAGCAGCGGAATTTGGAAGTGATGTCATGTCGGTGAGAGGCTTTTTCGATCTCTTTTGTTCCTGACTCACGAACAGAGCAGAGGTGGGGAAGCGCTGGTCCGTTCATTGCCAATAGGCAGAGGAGGCCGGTGCGGTGGCCTAAAATGGTCTGAATATCTGTCTCTGTCTCTGTCTCTGTCTCTGTCTCTGTCTCTGTCTCTGTCTCTCTCTCTCTGTCTCTCTCTCTCTCTCTCTGTCTCTCTCTGTCTCTCTCTCTCTCTCTCTCTCTCTCTCTCTCTCTCTCTCTCTCTCTCTCTCTCTCTCTCTCTCGTGCAAAACAACCACACAATCTGTATTGTTTGTTTATGTTGAATAAACTTCTAAAACTAAACCGGCGTCCAGTGTTATCATCTAGAGTCCGAGATACACCAGCCGACCGAGACAAAACCCCGAGAAGGTAAGAAGAATGCAACATCTGCGATTAGGTAACCGTTACCTACTATTTCCACAATAAATAGGACGAACGCACACGGGGCTGAATGGACGGGGTGGACGGACGAACAGAGACAGCACGAGGAGAGAAAAAATTGAGAGGGTTTTTTTTTCTGTAGCCGTGTGTTTCTTTGATGTATTTTGTTTTGTGGAAAACGGAAAGAAAGAGTGAAAGGGGGAGATAGAGAGGTGGAAATATATTCGGTATGAGTGCCTTATGACACATTTTTTTAAATAATTTCACTGTTCACATTTGTAAAATGGGAGATAGAGAGGGTGAGGGAGAGAGAGTGGATAAAGGGATTTGTGGTTTACGATAATTATCAATGCCATTAGGAAAAAAGATGTGAAAATACATATTGAACTTTCGTACTTTGTGTGTGTTGTAAAAAAAATGATAAAAAAAGTTGGTGATCTGTGAACCTTTCAGTTTTTGGAGAAGGGAGGAAAAGGAAAAAAGGAATGTGTTTAGCTTGTATATATAATTGTGTCAGGAATTGTTTTTTGTTTGTTTTGTTTTTTCCTTCAATTGCGAAACGTTACTAATGTGGTAAAATTGCCTAATCGGTATCGAAGAAAATATCAGTACTTACGTACTCAATGACGAGTTTCACCGAACACTTCCGAGACTGGCGAACGTTAACGAATGGAATGTTTTTGTTTTTCAGTTCTTGTAAAATTTTAGAACCATTGGAATTGTGAATTTTTTTTTTTAATTTGTAATTTCGTGGATTCGGAATGTGGTAAGAGAGGAGTTGTTGTTTTTTTTCAGTTTTGTCAAACTTCGGAAAAGTTGTTATTTTGTAAAACTTTTGTTGTGGTTTCGAGATTATCAAACATAGAATTGAATCTGTAATTGGTGGTATTTGTACGAGGGAGAGAGGCTCATTTTATTAAGTTGTTTGTTTTTTGGCTTAGCCAGAAAAAAAAATTTCTCCTTGTATTGGAATAATTATTTTAAAAAGCAGTAACTAAAGTTAAAGGAATATTTAAGTTAGTGGTCGGCCAAGTTGTTGTGTTACGGTCCTATATATGTTGGCGGTACCTTGTTTTTTCTCGGAATCGAGAGAATTGTTTAGGGTCAAAGGTGGATTTGCGAAAACCCTGACGATGGGGTATATTGGAGAAATCTCGTGATGTTCCATAGTATGGAGCGGCTCGAAGGAGCTAATATATTTTAGGTCCAGCCGGTATGAGGCCTGAAGCCTGGTTGCGGTTACCGACTTGAATCAGTTCATGGGGCTTTCCTTCACATACAGAACGGCGGATGACAGAGAGGTCATTGTTATTTTGTGGATCTGTGGGACCTGAGAAAGTACCGCAGCTACGTAACGGATCTAGATGAATGATTGTGGAATTAGGTTGGTGAAAATTGAACTTGTTTTCAGCTCAAGGCGGATTAATATGTGCACCAAAACGGCCGGCATTTCAGCAATAGTTAGGAAAATCTGGTGGCGTTAATGTGGAAATGAATGGGGCTCCTTGGAAGAAAGATATTGAAAAAGGTGAATCGCCGGCTCCGAGATTATGGGGGAGCCCCCTTTGGAAGGGATAGAGAAAAATCATGTGTAGCCGGCTTCAGGCATGAATTAAACGAACCATCGGAGTGCTGGGGTTAGAGGGTAGTTTCTGGAGTCCATGTTGATAAACGAATGAGTGTCGAATTGCATGATTGATAGTAATAAAGATATCTACGGAAAAGTAGATGGCCGACGACAAAGGTAAACATTCTAAGTAAGGGTTTCTGTTTTGGTTCCCTTATATGGCATGAGTTAAATTAAGTTGCAATCAGTCAATTACCGATGCAGTAGGAGATTGTGTGTGGATGTGTGTTGAATGCCCCATAATGAAAATAGTCAGGCCATTACGGGACAATGGAACATTTGGTGGGTACGATGATGAGTTAACGGGGCGAAGGGCGCCTCGCAATTCGATTAATGACATGGAGTGGCTATGAAGACGACACTGGTCGTAAGAAGAATTTCCTACAACCTAGAAGAATGTCATATGAAGGCGACGTGAAATTCCGGCCAGATGGAAACTTAAGAGGTGGTGGAGGTAACGTACCCTGTTTGGTTCCTAGTGATGGCTAACGATAAAGGAAAGATAGGAATGTGAAATCGGAGTTTCCTGTTCCCCGCTTTATTTTAGGTATAGAATGAGACGAGTGCTGAGAGGAGAACGTGGAAAAATACCTCCCTAGTAGGTATTTTGAGAGAATGGAAGGGAAGGTATGTTAGATAGTGAAGGCACAGAGGGTAGGAGGACTCCCTGTTAGGGGGTTAGGAATAGCAGCAGAAGTCAGAAGTGACGTCATGTCGGTGGGAAGCTTTTTTGATCTCTTTGTTCCTGACCCACCGACAGAAGCAGATGTGAAGGAGCGCCAGTTCGTTCGCCCTTTCTGATTCCTTCATTCTCTCTCTTCCGTGCAAAACAACCACACAATCTGTGTCGTCTGTTGATGTTGAATAAACTTCTAAAACTAAACCCCGGAGTCCATGTGTTATCGATCACGGCTGAAGAACAGGAGCCAGCGACGAGAAGCCCGAGACACACCTCACACCAAAGAAGAAACCTGGGTACCTACGAGAAGGTAAGCGAGAATACAACATGGGTAGTGGGTCATTTTTTTTTTTTTATTATTATTTTTAGCTTTGCCCTATATAATGGTAATCGGATGATTTTGCGGCCCAATATTTCCTTATTTTCTGTTCGTCACTGGTCACATAAGTAGGGTTCTATATTGCTTGTTTGTTTTGTTTTTTTCATTCAAAATATTCTTGTCTCGCCAAGTGATGGTTTCATTTTTTCTAGGAGTGTTACCTAAAAGAAGTAAAGACAATATTTTACCAATAATTCCTAGATTATTTTCCCGTGAGGAGAATCTGCTTTTTGAAATTCGTGTTTAGTCAAGTGGAAGGGATACGCATAACACATCGTTACAGCGTCGATATTTTAAGCCAATTGATAATCTGACTGAGAAAGATAGGTCTCTATGCAGTCAGTAAGCAAGCTATTTCCAACATATTTCAAGCTAGATCAAGCATTGAATTTCGCAGTAACAGATACCATAGGTAGATAATCATTCCAATCAATTTTAAAATACGTAGGTATAATAGTCTAAAAATAGCATGCAGACACACAAACATATTCATATCGCATTAAACTACATTAACCTATTATATAGGAGTGGAAACAGTTCTCATTGGCTTGCTTACTGGCGTTAAACGAAAAACCGAAGATTGTCAGAACACGAGTTTTTCCAAAGTCGGCACACGTAGCTTTTAGCTTTCAAAGAGGCGATCTGGCGCGTCAGGAGTCAGGAGCCGATATGATGGAAACCCGAAATCGGCAATGAGGGCAGTGCATCTGAAGATCTCTTTTGAGACATTGCCGATTTCGAGTTTTGAGGCATCTGAAGAATGTATTTCACGATATATATATATATATATATATATATATATATATATATATATATATATATATATATATATATATATATATATATATAGTGTGTGTGTGTGTGTGTGTGGTTCGGAAGCAAGTCATTGTTTATACAAGCTTCATTGAAAACCACGGAGCTCTCTCTTTTCGTGTCAATCTCTCGACGCGGCAAGCAATTCTACGGTTCTCAGGTGTTAACCGGTGGAGTATGGCCATTCGTTGTTTTTCTCGAGCGCTTTCAGTTTCTCGGCCGTTTTCAGGAGGTTGTGCCTATTTATTTATAGTTTTATTATTGATTATATATCTATTAATTTACATATGTATACATATATGTAGAATTTAGTATATTCGGACTACTGTTCTCATCTTGGGAGTTTTTATCACAACGTTTCGGCCGATGTGACCTCTGACCTTCTTCAGGTGTCTCTTTGTATACCATATATGAGGGGCTTGTCGGGGAAAATCCAAAGAATATGTAATTCATATGACATCAGGATAATATTCAGGGGCGACTCAACTCTCCGAAAGCATATTGTGAGGGTCAACCCCCCTACGGAAAACATCATGACTAAGAACTGTGTGTATGCGATTCCATGTAAGTGTGGAAAAGTATACAAAGGTGAGACATGTTGTCCACTAAAAGTAAGGCTAGAAGAACACCGGAAAGGCGTAATATGTGGCGAAATTGAAAAGTCGGGTATGGCTGACCACATATGGAAGGAAAAGGGAAACCATCTACCCTTATGGGATAAAGTAAAAATTATAGATAGAGAAGAACGGTGGAGAGTAAGACGACTCAAAAAAGCAGCACGTATGTTAGGCGACAATGACTTACTAAGCAGACCTAGTATAGAATTCAATACAATATGAGAACCTATAATTATAAATAATAGATAAGTAGTGATCTATAGTGATAAGTAGTAATCTATAGTGAAGCGAATTACATTTATGCAGTGCAAAGACAATGGTGCTGTAAAAAAGAACGAACTCGTTAGTTAAAATCAAATATTAATTTGTCAGATCCATCTCTTTTTTATGTCGAAGTTCGAGAATCCCATTGACTTTTCTTTATATATATATATATATATATATATATATATATATATCATTACACACACATACGTATATATATGTGTGTGTGTGTGTATAATATATATATATATATATATATATATATATATATATATATATATATATATATATGCTGATGAGTCCCGATTAAAAAGGACGAAACGTATACGTCCATAGATAGTAAACAAAAAACAAATATTTATTACTTATAGCACCTAGAAAACCCTCTAGATGGGCACTGTAAGTGTAGTATTAACACAGCATGACGTTGCTAGCTATAAATCCATCATTCCTTTCGTTAAGTTGAACGCTCTTATGGCGTCAAGCCGCCAAAATAAGTGTTAAAATTAGCACTGTTCATGTAGATATCCAGCTGTGGCCGAGTGGTTCTATGTGTCTGGGTTTGAGTTGTAAGATACTCGTATCCCGGGGTTTCGAATCACGCGACCAGTAGTGAATAGTTATATCTCTATGCTGATGAGTCCCGAAACGTATATATATATAGTTAAAATCAAATATTAATTTGTCAGATTCATCTCATATATATATATATATATATATATATATATATATATATATATATATATATATATATATATATATGAAAAGAATACGCGGAAATCTCTCTAAGGTCCTTTCGACTTCGACTATCATCTCGTCAGGAGAAAATCGATAGTTTCAATTAATAATAACATCGAAAGAAAGAGCAAAATGGGGAATTGAGTGTGCCGAAATTAACGATAAAGCGATTAAAATATATATAGTTATAAGAAATAAGCCAGGAAGGCCAATGGTATTTTTACTATTTCTAATAACAATAGCAAATACCAGAGATCAAACATAAGAGAAAATGTATTTAGTTTTACGTTAAACCATTTTATTATTAACCATACAGCTATTTCTCTCAAGTAAAATCATAATGTGTCCTTCTTAATTGCATAAAAATGGATATGTAGAACCGGGTTCATCAGTGGTTATCAAAACTGTCTCAAAGAAACAAAATAATGTCAAATGTTCTGCTAAATTTCTTAAAAGATGCTTTAAAGGAATATGAAAAAAACAATCTTTAACATTTCCGCGCTGCACGGCGTTTCCCATATTCAAAAAAAGGAACCAGTATATAAAAAAGAAAATAACATCTTCGTACTTTTTCATATTCTGACGGAACACAAGGTACTACTACTGCTTATAATATCTCTCTGCTTGACAAGGCTGTGTTTTTAGCGAAATTATTGCAAAACTTAAATACAAATATATAATATTTAAAATGAGAAAAAAATCTCTCTTGATTTTTATTTTATTATTGTATTCTACATCCTCTGTGCTTTTAGGCGTAGCCCTATATTTTATGCTAAATTTCTTAAAAGATGCTTTAAAAGAATATGAAAAAAAAAAATCTTTAATATATATATATATATATATATATATATATATATATATATATATATATATATATATATATATATATTAATCCAGGTAGAGTAAAAATCCACAGGGTAGAAATCCGAAGGGAATCAAACCGGGCTTATAAAAGAGTGCTCAATAAAGATATAGAGCTGTATTGTAAATGTTTTTATTCGAACATGTACAAGGTCTGCTACACTGGCATGTCGATGTTATCGATCTACAGCTATCAAGAGCTGAGGTCTCATCAGGCAGAAAGTTTTTTTGCGATCCTCGACTTTTTTTGTGATCCTGAACTTCACCGACCTGGTCGGATCACAAAAAAACTTTCTGCCTGATGAGACCTCAGCTGTTGATAGCTGTAGATCGATAACATCGACATACCAGTGTAGCAGACCTTGTACATGTTCGAATAAAAACATTTACTCTCTCTCTCTCTCTCTCTCTCTCTCTCTCTCTATATATATATATATATATATATATATATATATATATATATATATATGATAAACTACTAAACTAATGAACCGATCATTATGAATTTTGGAGTACATATTCTAGGCAACACGGTCAGTAACATGCGAACATTATTTATCTTTTTCTTTTGTAAATTTAAAAATTTAGGGGGTGCATATATATAAAGTTAGGTAATATGTTTCGTTGTACAGGATAAACTCCTAAACGAATAAACCTATAATGATGAATTTTGGAATATATATTATCGGAAACCTGGTGAGTAACATGGGCACATTATTATATTTTGTTGTTTTCGGTTTTACCATTTGGGGGAGGGGGCGAATACCAAAGCTCGCATCCTCCCCCCAAATACTTTTTAAATAAGTTAGATAAACAAAAGTTTGATATAGAAAGGGTGTGCTCTATATCAAATTTTTAGTTATATTAAGTAATATATTTTAAAACAATCGATGCGCGCACATGAGCGTCAATAATATGTTCTGTAGACCTCTTCAAAATTGACCTTTTTCTTCAAACATATGGAAACTGATATTATTCCCATTCTCCAAGGTCTTAATTAGCTAAATATACCAGTTATTGTGATCTTGGACCTTGGCTATGCCTGCCTCAAGAGCCATGTAATTTTATTGTTGACGTTTTTCAAAAACGCTGCAAAATTTGGGATATTATGTCCTTATTTTCATTGTAGCTTTCCAGAGGTTGATGCTATAGCATTGAAAGTGGTACCAAATGAAAGCTAATAAAATTTTCTTGCATATGGTAGTAAGCACAATAAAACACATGAACACCTGTGTAAATTTTAACTAATTTTAATACACAAACAGCTGGGACACTACAAAATATCAGTTTGGTAGTATGATAGCACTGCACTGACACATATATTGCATAAGAAACTGTCAGATAGGATGTTACTAATACATGTATTATCACTTGTTTAATGTGGCTTTTTTGAAACTGTCAAATTTTTTCCTGTGGTACTCCACAACTTGTAGTAAGCAGCTTCTTTGCTCTGGGTCACTTGTGATCTGAGTTGCAAAGTCACTCATTAGTTTCACACCTCTCTCAGCCACATCATTGGTCACTTTCACTGACCTCACAAACTTCTGTGCATTCCTGTAGCTGTCATTGTCTTCCCAGGTGTCAGCAGGAGTAGTGAGCCAGTCACATTTCACTCGAAGAGCATCAAACAGAAAGTGAGACTCTGGCCCTACCAGGTCTGTGAGAACTGTAGCTGCATTGATGACAGGAAACACTGGCTTGCCTTTCCTGTAACTCTCAGGTTTCTCTGTTTCTGACAGCTTGACTGCGAGCTTCTCTTTTGCAGACTTGGTCATGCTGGCATGTGAACTGAACAAGGTGAATGGCACTAGTTCCTGGGTCAGATACCAGCGGTGGTTGTTCATTTTCTTGAGAACAGAGGTTGCCAGTTCATAGTCATACTGCTTGTATTGCAGCATGTTCTTCATAAGCTGGAGGTCATGGATAGGTGCATCAGCTGCAGATGTGGTGGTCACCCAGTGGCTGGTGTAGAATAAGGTCAGGAACTTGTTCATCCTCTCCAGCTTGAAGATACATTGTTCTGGTTGGTAAAATCCTAAACTATTGAACTTATCATTAATATTATGGAATATGTGCTCTAGGCAACAGGGTAAGTAAGGTGAGCACATTATTTTTTTTAAACTTGATCATTTAGGGGATGCCACCGAAACCATACCATATCCCCCAAAGAAAGAAAAAACATTAAAATTTCAAAATAATGCTAAACCGGAGCCGTATATTCTACTAGTATACATATGAAGCAAAGTTGTTTGTATGTGTATCGCGACATCACAGTTAAACGGTTATCTAAGAGCCAAACTAACCACAGATTTGGAACAGAAGTTCTTGAACCTTTTTAAAAACGTATTATATAATATCAAAAGTACGTAAAACTAACATTAGAAATAAATGTTTCGACATTTTTAGCGCCCTTTTTTAACCGACCGAACAACTACGTATCGTTTATTTTGAAGAGAAAACATGTATCCTTTTTATTGATTAAAAATGGATTTTTTTTTTTAAATATTTGATAAATGTACACTAATATAGTTTTTATTTTAAATGGATTTTTATAAATTTATTTTACATTTAAGTTTCTTTATTTTAGACACTTGAACTATTTTAGATCTAACCGTACGTCGATATCGATCATCATCATAAACCTGAACAATATTTTTTAATTATTATTTTATTGCGCTTTAAAGTTTAAAAAAAAATAGAACTGATGTCCAGAAGAGATAGGTTTGAGAAACCCGGCGTGTACGGGTACTTCATCTGGTGATGGGACGATTCCAATAATTTTTCCCGATTTCGATACAATTACCGATTCCGATTCTAAAGCCGCCTACTAACCTAAAAGAGTAGAATTTCATAGGGGAGTTGAAAATCCTTATCTACTTTTAAATGTAGATATAATATTCTTTTTAATTTGATAAACTTCTTAATGATTTCCCTTTATGTATTGTATCCAATATTTTGTATAAACTTATCGTGAGATTTTCATCTATATTTTTTAATTGTGCCATTTTCCCCCCTATTCATCAATTCGTGGCATTTTTACCTGTGCTATTTTTACCGGGCCATTTCTTTTTCGGTTCTATTTTTACATAAATTCGTTATTATGATCTATAAATTTTAGTTTTACTACTAGTTTAAAATCAATAAATATTTATCATTTTATCATCGCCAGCAATGGCAAAATTAAGTTTTAAACAAAAACAAAAAACAAATTAAAAGAATCGTTTTTGGAATTGGAGATAAGGCTCAATTTCGATTTCGATACCGATTAATCGTCCCAACACTAGCTAATACACTATTAAAAAGAAACCGTTAGGCTTTATTAATGGTCTGTGAGCAGGAATAAGCTTCCGTTGGAAGGGGGAGGGCCGAATACGCGTCTTCCTACAACCACTGTAAATCATTTTTCTTTCTTCCTCTATATGCCTACAACTAAACGGAACTTCCACGAGCAAAGTTTATTTCCAAGAATAACCCGTCTATGGAACACAATACCACGGTGCTGCTTCCCAACTGACTACAACATTTTCAGTTTCAAGTCAAATGTTAACAAGTTCTTGTTGAGCCATCCTGTGAAAGAATCACATTCTGTCTAGTTTCAACTATCGTCATCAATCCTCAAGGTGTTGTCTCACCGTCCACCTAACAACCTTCTCAACTCTTATACTCGAGTGGTATTTGGGCCTTAATAAACGGTGGCCCGCTAGTGCATAAAAAGGGCATCAAACGTTGTATACAGACGGACTTCTCGTTTGATTGGCACCTTATGGTAGGAACTCGTAAGATCTAATGTGCTGAATACTCGATAAAAGCCATTTCGCCTATTATGTCGTGTCTCTTTTTCTTTCTTTTTTTAAACTGAGCTCACCCCAAACAAGGCAAGTTGCCACGTAAGTTGCTACTGAGAATTAGGGTGAAAGTTTAGGGGGTCATCGTAAATTGGGAGCTGTGCAGCTAGATGTTTGTTCACATTAGTTTTAAATTTCTACGTGTCGGTACAATCGGAAAACAGGGAACAGGTAATGGGTATGCATCTAATAAGGTAATTTTATTAATAGTCCGTGAGCAGGGAAGGGCTTTCATTGGAGAAGAGCATCCAAATAGAGAAGGGAATAAGATGGCAATTTTATTGCATTTTTAGTCGCAAGCTGTGAAAAGTCATTTTCGAAACTGAAATTGATGACATCATAAGTTCTTCAGTGACACAGGAACGACTGACCAGCATTGAAAAATAATTCCTTCCTGGTAAAAAAAAAAGTAAACTAATTCAGGGGTTGTAATTTCGTAGACTCGGTTCGCGAGACTAAAACAAAGGATAAAAAGGAAAAAAGAAGAAAGACGAAGAGATATACATGTGTTTTCAATTAGCGTCGGAGTTAAAACTGATTAATTTTTCCCTGGTGTTCTTTATTTCCGGTATCTCCCAATGCGCATACTCGATAGTCTCTTAACTTCCAATATGTAAAGGGGGCAAATCTTGACTAGACACTAAACCTCTCGTGTCTTTAAGAAAAACACATGAATGTATAGAGTCCATGTGTGCGTGTGTTATATGTATGATAAGAAAAAGGAGAGAGCGACAGTCCATTTTGCTTACTTACTTGCTATTGTATGTATTCGTGTAGTAGGCAGAAAATAGAATGGTCCTTAAGCATTTTATTGGTGTGTGGATATAATGTACTTTTTTTTATAATAAAACTTCCCCCAGTTTTCGAGTGATTATGTAAAGAGTGGACAGGTCAAGTTTGGTGCAAGAGAGGATTTGATTAAGTTGGCATTCTGTCCGTTTGAGCAGTTCACCCAGCGTGGGAAACTTTTTCTCCAAAAGAATATTCCTGAAGCTGCTTTTCTGCTTAACTTCATGGATTGACTTCATTAACCAACTGTACAGTTCATCACGTTCCGTTTGGACCTTATTAAAAACTTGCTCAAGCAAGTCATGTTTACATTTAAGAGCTTTTAGTTTCTTTATTGTTACCTTTAAACGGGCATTGGCATTTTAAAACTCTGTTTATCCTTCTCATAATTGACCAAAGATGTTCGCAGTTCGTTCACTTCTTTCTGGGCGTGTCGGAGATGCTCGACCAATTGTTTCTTCTCAGGTGTAAGATCAGCCATTTCTTTTTCTAGTTGTTCTTTTTTCTTCATATCAACCTACTCCTTGAGAACGTTAATCAAACCAAAGTTAATCAGCGCAATATCATTGTAACAATTCTTCATGTCACTGAACGCTTTCTCGTGATTCATACTCAAAGTGTGTATTTGCCTGTGCTTTCTCTCTTCAATTTCATGGATTTCCAATTTACGTTTCAGCTCAAGTACGTCCGGTAAAGCCTTCATTTTCTTTTTAAATTTAGATTCAATATTCTTGGGCCTTGCACTCAAACGTATTTTGTAAATTCGTCATGTCTTCATCGTGTTTCAATTTAAGGATTTTGATTGTATTTTAAGGCGACTGTTCTTTTTCTTTCAGTTTTACTTTAAGATTCCGTTTGTCTTTGCGTAAATCTATCTCGTTAGTTCGGTTGCCATCTTTACCCAATTTTAACTTGGCAATGTTGTTCTGGTTTTCATACATTAAATACTTCACTTTTTGTTTGTACACCGGCTTGGAATTGCAGACTTGAGCGAAATGGTTCCTTTTAAGGCAGTTCCTACACTCCTGTCCCTTGGCGGGACACGTCACGTGTGTTGCCGAATATCTGCAGTAATGACAGGCCAGTCCGCCATCTGTATTATCTTTATTTTGTCTCTCACATGGTCGGGTCTCAGGGTAAAATGGCGGCTACCATTTTGTGTGTATCCGTGATGGTGTCCGCTGTTGGAGTTGTTGGTATTTTTACTGATTTCGTTTCTGCGTGTACCGCTTGTGGTTTTTGTTATTGCTGTAGGACGAAAGTGCATGGACTTCCCTTCGTTCCGTGTCTGCAGCTCGTGTGTGGACAATTTCAATGACTCTGGCTTCGTCTAGTATTTGTTTGAGGGTAGAATTGTCTCTTAGCGCCCTTCTTATTACTTTAGAGGACTAAAATCCTTGTAGCATCTCGGCCAATATTTCCCGGTCTGTATCTTGAAAGTCGCATGTGAATGCTAGAGTTCTTAGCCTGACATGGTATGAATCCAAGTTTTCATCTGGGGTTCGCATCGTGCGTCGAAATTTGGGAATTTGTGTTTTTTTTAGGCGCGAAATGGTTAGTTAGTGATTTCTTCACTGTTTCATATTGTTTTGGTATTACTGTCCCATCTTCCGCTTCAGTGGTTGTTCCGATGATGCCCTTATGTTTGTCCGTGAAATTGTGAAAGATGTCGAAACCTTCATCTCCGCGTAGTGTTTTTTTTTTTGTTTTGTTTTTTTTTTTTTTTTTTTTTGTCAGTATCGATGTCTAAGACAATAAACAGGTTTTCCCATTTATCTATCCACTTTTGTCAACAAATGCCGATTGTATTTTGGTTGGCGTGGACGCTGAAATTTGGAAAAACAGGCAAGTTGTTAGATATATCTCTCTTCTCTCGTGTACATTTTTGGAGGGAGGGGTAGAAAATGTCGTAGACTCGACTCGCGAGACTAAAACAAAAGGTAGAAAGAAGGGGAAAACAAAGACGAAAGGATATACGCGTGTTTTCATGTAATTCGAGGAACTAATAAATGTTATATTCAAATCGACTGAATCGTTTATTTTGTATTATATCTCTTTTTATGGAATGTTTAGTATATGGAATAGTGAATAAGCATGTAAACAGACTAGTAAAAATGATAACACAGACACATTTCTAAAGCATATAGAAGCAAATAAGATGGTTATTTTATTTCTACATTAAAGATTAAGGTCGCTTGAATTGACCGAAATATTGGTTGCCTTTAGAGATGTGTCTATGTTATTATTTTTACTAGTCTGTTGACATGCTGATCCGCTATTCCATATGATAGATATTCCATTTTGTCTGAAATTTAATTTCGTGTTTTAAACTCTCTCATCTCTGTTTAGTTATAATCCAAACATTTTCCTTCCCCATAATATTCTACAGTATTTGTTACCTTTTACCTGAGTCTTAAGGGGCATTTAATCAAAATTCGCACCAGAACTCTGCATGCTATTGTCTGGAAGTAGTCAAATACTCATCTCTTTTGATTCTCTGACGATTTTATTAGCACTTTAAACCTCCATGGATATTAAATGAACTAAATAATCCCTTCGTTTAGCGTTCTTGATATTTCAACTTTATGAACATTTCGTCATTTTGCTTGTAGTGTAGCAGTAACAAACTATTTTCTGCGCGTGTGGAGTTGTTATGCCGAGCTGAGATTGTTCAAGTGTTGACCAATCAGAAAGCTCGGTGTAGTTATTCTCTGGCGAACTTCTTACAGCGTTTTTTTTTTGTTTTTTTTATTTTTTTTAACGTGAGAAGGGGCCCTATTATCGACATCGGCGTGACATCGGCGTGACGGCAACCTCCTTCTCCCACTTTCTGTCTTCGTGTGAGTAAAAAGTAAAAGATGACACCATCACGTAACCTACGCGGAACACAAAAAAAACCCTGATAAAATACGTTTTTTATACACACAGTTGCCCACAGAGCAATTATCTTTCTTTACTTACCAGCAAAACAGCCAATTTACACTTGGCACCTTTGTGTAATCTAAAATAATGGCCAAATATCTATTAATGTCCATATATCTTTTACAAATGCATTTTGGTGATTATATCTGTTCTATACATATTAATTATAGGAAGTGTTTATGATTAACATCAATAGTAACACGTTGACTTTATTAATATTGGTTTTGGGTCAGCTGCCATGTTGTTAACAACTGATGGGTACCAAACGTTGATCGGTGTCATCTCACAATGTGAGAGTGGCGTTGTAAAAAGACATGGACTAGTACAGTGTAAAAACTAAGGTTCGTCATTACAGAAAAATTAAGATTATTGCAGGAGAGGTTTCTTTAAGTTTTTTTTAAAAATAGAAATCGCTCTAGGCAAGGCATGAAGCCATTTGATGCAAGGAGCTAATAAAATACTACTTCAAGGTCAAAAACTAGCTAACGATAAGTGTTAGATGGATAGATTCCGACCCAGAAAACAGCAATTCTTGCCCCTTTGTCAGAAACATCGTTCATGAAATGTGAGGACTAAAAAACAAAATAAAGGAAACGAGAGTAAACCCAAGCTAGTCACTCTCTAGTCTCTATGGAAGATAAACAGAATCCAACTATCTTTGAAGATAAGGATCATTTGGCTTTGCTACCCGTCTTGAACAAGGAAACCCATCTGTCATTTATAATACTTTGAGTTGATGAAACTTCCAGAACTGCCGGTGTCGATTAGAACATTTACATCGATTCCATTATCTTTAATCTTCCTTATTGTAATGAACGTGAGGGTGAACGGTCCCGTAAACGAATGCGTGTGTTTTATTGAAGCAAACAAGATGATTCGAACACTGCCCCAGTGATAACGGATACCAAGCCGGTCGATGGTGACACGTAATGTCTCTATTTTAAACATCTGGGACAGCCAAGACGAGACGATTCGGATTATGCAAATAATTCGTTTTGCACAATGAGTGATATGAAAACATTCCTGGCAGCAAATCGAGTAATTTGAATGAGTCGTTTTGAGTCCAATGAAAAGAAGAAAAAGAATTTACTACTTGTGAGTTCGCTGTACTTGATGCTGTTAAGACAGAAGTTAAAGAGAACGGTGGATGTAAATCATTTTTGTAAAATTTCTAAAGTTTCAAAGCTGTCGTAAAAATAGAGCTGAATATATTAACATGACTGTATTCATGTGTGATTAACAAGTGACAAATCTGCCGTTGGCTACATACAACAGCAATGGCAAATACTAATACTTTCTAGTGTTAATATCTACTTTTTTTCTCTCTTTATTCTGCCGATGGCGATGTGATTATGCAGGCTAATCAAGAACACCTAACAATTAGATCTGTGAAACAAAAAGCTTTTTTTAACGTTTTAGACGCTCTCTTTTTTGTGTGTGTGCTGTTTGTGGTTCTGTTGAAAGCAGGGTACAAACGATGCCCATATCAATTTTCAAACTTACAGTTATGGTGTTTGAAAAGCCTTCTGAAAGCGTTTTTTGATATTGCTGGTAGTAGTCATTAGAAATATCTAAAGGATTAGTTTTTAAAGAGTTAGAACAACATACGTTTGAAAAATACCCAGGTTTTGATTGGACAGTAACAGCGTCGGTGTCGACTGAATCCACGAAAAAAAGCATTTCCGATTTACCGAGGTATGCGATAACAGGTTGTTCAAGTGAGATTGAAAAAGTGTCACGTGACTTCTTGTTTAGTTGGCGACCCGGGAGAATGACGGGTCTCTATCGTAACGTCAACGGTGTTAGCTGTGAATAAAAAATTTAAATGTTTCTAAGCAAGTTCGTAGACCTTCCTGGAGTCGATTTTTTTTACTTTTTAGCAGTCTCTCTTTTATCAGCATTTTTTTAAAGCCCGTTTATAAAGGCATCCATTATATGTTCGTATCTAACTTCCTCCACGATCCCAATATACAATCGTTAACTAACGCTTTCAATTCCTTCAGGCTAAGCTCTAATGATTCTTATTTTCTTGGCGTCAAGTAACTGTTACATGATGGTGATCTGTCTGACAACTTGTTAGTGACACAAGACAAATCCGGTAAAGAAAGATGACAAACACGTGAGTTAAATTTGTAAATAATAACTAACCGGTTTATTGGACAGTAAATATACAAAAGGGTAATTAACAAGGGTTGTTTCAGCTGCTGGTGTCACGGGAAGGATTGACGAGGAGTGTTTTGTCAGATTACTTCTCCAGCGTTGATGGTCAAACGTGGACGTCAGCGAGGTCGGAGAAACAGCTCCTCGATAGATCTGGTCGATCGATGCTGGTCGGGTGTGGACGTTGCATCAATGTTGGATGACTGCTGGGTAGACTGAAAAAGAAGTTGAACTATTATTACGGTTAATGAAGGTGTCATAGGAAAGTGGTCCTGAAAAGGGCAGGTAGAATCGCACACATGTGTAGTAGTAAGCTTTTCTGAAAAGGACAAGTAGAATCGAACAAATGTGTAGTAGGTAGGTTGTCTTGAAAAGGACAAGTAGAATCGCACAAATGTGTAGTAGTTAAATTTCCCTTTAAAATACATGTAGAATCTCAGAAAGGTGTACTAGGTAAGCTGTCCTGAAAAGGACAGTGTTTGTCCTGGTACGGACGAATGGAATGCGAGTGTCTGGAAAGAGGGACGTCGGTTGTTGGGTAGTAGTTCCAGCATATATATCAGTAGTTCTCGGTGTTGCATCAAGTCTCGACAAACAAATTTTCAAAGATGTGTGTCCAGCGCTTTCCGGTCATGTTTGTGTGGGTATCAATGTCAAACTGCTGAGGATACATAAAATGCTCCATTTTTATGTATTCTAGTGTAATAAATTGTTATGAATTATTAAAAAAAAAAACAATGAGGATGGTTACCCCTTGAATGCTTATTTCTTTAATTGAATGATACTAATGGTGAGGCTATCATTTATAATCTCATTCTGATTTATTATTAGTTGGACTAATCAGGAGCATTCTAGCATAATTACAAAATTTATCTATAAGAGCTAAGCACTTGCGTAATGCGATAACGACATTTTAGCTAATCAAGTGCTTTTCCGCCTTAATGTGGAATTGGCGACTGAGAGGCGAGCACCTGTCGTGCAATGGTCGTATAAGCGCCGCAGCTCACTAATAATAACAGAAACATCGAATGACGCTTCCAAGCGAGGTGTCATCCTACCGACACAGCAGGACGAGCGGTCATCATGACAACTCATTTCTCACCGATATCAAACTCATTTTCACACAACAATATATAAGTTAATAACTTTTTACGTTCGTTCGTATCATATCCATACTCACACTACAAGTCCCTGCGTGTGTCATCCTTATTTGCTCAATGCCGTTATGCATTTGTGTCTCTCAAATGTTATAGAGAAGCCCCCCACAAGCTGCCACGCAACAATCTAATAACATTAAAACGGTAAATAAAGTATAAATCTGCATTATATTGTATTTTTTAAATATCTTTTTTAATAAATATCTTTTTAAAATATCGTTACCTAAATATAATGTAAAAACGTTCATTAGGGTGGTAGTTCAAACAGAAAGAAAGAAAAAACACACAAAAAAAACATTTTATGAACAAATGTGATTGGAAACTTATCTATAGAGAATCCACTTTTTACACAAAATACTAAAAACTTTATCCAAAGTCGATAATCAGACGATTTTTCTGAATTCAAAAAATCGTCTGGAAAACAAAACTGCACGTTATTTGTTAACATTAAATTATTGATAGGTGTTTTTAATGTCCATGCGATCGGGAAAATGAATATAAACAAATACGATGTATATTATGTTTCGGATTGGGAGGGGGGGGGGGCTAATTTGTATTATTTTTATTATTCGGACTACTGTTCTCGTCTTACATGTTATTTCTACAACGTTTTGGCCGATTTAATCTCCGATCTTCTTCAAGTGTGTCTTGTCGAACTCGGAAATATGTCAAACTCGAGAATCTGTACAGAATGCCGAACACATTCCCATGTTCGTCATAAAGATTCCCGAGTTCGACAAGACGCACTTGAAGAAGGTCGGAGGTTCCATCGGCCAAAACGTTGTGGGAATAACATCCAAGATGAGAGCAGTAGTCTAAATAATCCAAATAATACGCGATATATATTGTTACAGTTGATGATTTATAACAATATAGCGGTAATTATTATTATTACCGACATAAATTATTTTAAAGGTAATACAGTTGGGGAATTAATCAAAACTGATTTATTTGGGTTTGCTTACTCATTTTTAACCTCTGTGCAGTAAAAAAAATTAATATTTTATATGAGATATAAGCATTTTAAGTTGTAGTAAATATCGGTTCTGAGCAAAGTAGCCATTTTCTGTAGCCACTTGTTTACGTTACGGACTTTAATTCCTGTGGCTGAAGAAAATGGCTACGTTGCTCAGAACCGATATTTACTACATATATCTCATATGAAATATTACATTTTTTTTTAAATGCACAGAGGTCAAAAATGAGTAGGCAAACCCAAATAAATAATTTTTGAATTATTTCTCAACTGTATTTCCTTTGAAATAATTTATGTCGGTAATAGTAATTATTACACAACATATCACAGGTAGAAAACACACAAATAAAATGGCGGGGGTGTATGAAGAAGCACTGCTGAAACCCGTCCCTGGAGGGTATTCTGGGGGTAAAATGAGAAAGACGAGAGAGATTAAGGCAGATAGGAATAAGCCTATATAATATAATACTACGATATTTTTGTGCCAAATTCGAGTGAATATCCTGTATCTTTTGACAACCGTTAATTGAAATCACCGCCGTTTCCTCAATTTACCGCTAATGGCAGTGAAACGGTTGCTGATTGTCGCATTTGACTAGCTATGCTTAACCGGAAACCATCACACGAGCAAAATCTCTTGATTAGCCGCATCGAAAAACAACATCAAACTGTTTATTCTGATACAAGCCGACCCAGCAAGCATTTATTTATGAAAATCATAATTTCATAGTTACAAATGACCTAAATAGCCTAGAATGCTCTCCATCTCTCCTGAACAATAAAGCGTTGTTGAATAGACCGCACTCGAGTTCACCAGTATTAAGAATAGTACATTATCAAATGAAAGAATGATAACATCTATATGTTGCATTCTCGCTTACTTTCTGTTTACCTTCACCGTGGGTGCCCGGATTTCGTCTAGTGGTTCAGTTTGTCTCGTCTTCTGAACAACAACGCGGAGAATGTCGTCCGGTTTTTTTTTAGAAGTTTTATTTAATATTAAACAGGCAGAGATTTACTAGTTGTTTTGCACGGGAGAGAAAGAGAATGAAGGAATCAAAAAGGACTTTCGTCGGGCCATTTTGAGTCACACTGCGTGCCGGACTCTTCTGCTCGCAGGGACCACTGCTTCGCACCTCCTTCTTTCTTGGGCGTCAGGAACAAAAGAGATTGACAAAGCCTCCCACCGTCATGACGTCACTTCCTACTTCCGTTTTGATTCCTATACCCCTTCCAGGGAGACCACCTACTCTCTGCACCCCAACTATCTAACATATACATACATCAGAGATAAATGGAACAGCTGACAGGTTTACCAGAAAAGTATTAATTAACTAATTCGAGGCGATCCTTTTGGAGCGGTGGAATTTTCTTATGAACAACCAGGCTGGCCTATCAGATGAGGGATGGATTAAAACATATAGAATCTTACACCAGAAAATTTGCACAAATTCTCCACATTTATGATTGTAGAGCCAATGAATGAGAATTAGGTGAAAGAATGCATGGTGGATCTAAGACATAGACTGGGCCTCTGGCTTGTCGCTTCCCCCCTCCAGATTAGAGCCCATCTCAATATAAACTTATAGTATTTGACGCACAGACGGAGTCAATTCTGATAAATATTGGATAGAATTTTTTAACGCGTTCACATAGTGTCGGGAACAATTTCCTTGATTATTTTCTTACACGTTGTATGGAAGTGCGATATATAAACCAATAAATTGTTATATGAGAACTGTGTTGAATTTATTTTCTTTGACACCTTGTTTGTGTCTAACGCTCTACATCGTTCGACGACCAGCTGCCTTCCATGATCTAAGAACACAAAATAACGGAAAAACGAGCAACAACTGGTGTGTGGTGGACGATGAGGGTTACATTTAAACATGGCATTTACTTGCATCTAATAACGTTTGTTTTTATTTGCCGCCTCTTTTTGACGCCATTTTGTTTTTTTTCTGTCTTGTACACGAATGCTTCCGTCTGTTAGAATTTGCTGATTGATTGATTCTTCTTTTAAAAATGTCGTCGACTCCCACTGTTTATCCCTTTCGAAGAAACTAGATATCCTCAAGAATAATGTAGATACTAGTCTTGAATTGATTAAATCTGAAGTAAACTTAGGGAAGAATTTATTTTTTGATCAGAAGAGTAGTGATGGGGAGATACTAAGAGTCACAGAGATCGCCACTACAAAAGGACCGGAAACAATGGGTGGAAAGAGCAGAAGATGACTGAGAAGAATTGATTATCCAAGAAGGCGGCTCAACAAGTATTTGTTTACACTAGACTTGAAGACGACCATGTTGAAGTTCGTTGGGAAGCAGACTCGTAGTATCTTGTTCCACAAATGGGATGTTCTAGGAAATAAATTTTGTTCAAAGAAGTTCTGTTTGCTTTTTGGTAAATGTAGAGAGAAAGGAAAGTTATTTGCTGTGGTTGTAGCTAGACGAGTTTTTGCTGTGAATGTTTTACAGGGGGAGGGACTAGAGATTGGAGCTCAGTCGAGCACCTACCATGAACATAACGGTACAGTAGATAGAGGCTGGCAACATCTCTTCTGTGTAAAAGAGGCTGTGGGGACGAGAAGAGATCATTCCTCACTAGATTTCGAAGTCGATTTTGTACTCTGTCAAAACATAAAAGAGTTTTCCAAGCTGCACCTCCCCAGATATTACAGCAGTACCCCATCTTAGGACGTATCTGGCTCTTGTACAGGAGTAAGGCACTTTCTGGAGCAGTAGAATGATCCAAGTATTTTTCCAACAACTTACAGATTTGATGTAAGCCTTACATTTTAGGTCTGGGATGAAAGTCAGTCTTAGGAGCTTATCAATGAAGAGGGCTTCCTCAAGAAGAAAGCCATTCTTTTTGACAGGAGAGAAGTGAGGATGCGTGCGTTGGTGATTAAAAGGGAGAGACGCTTGGTTTTAGAGGCGTTAAAAGTAACAAGCCACTTTTTCCCCCATTGTACCACGTGCTCCAAGTCGGAGGAGAGAGAGTCAGAAAGATCTTGATCGTCATTGCTCTTCGAAGTGCAGCTCTCCACGTCTGTTGATATGCTCAATGAACAGATAGCTAATAGATACCACAAAAATGATTCTAGTGGGAAATTGTTAAAAATCATAATGAGAGCAAGACGTTATATCCTTCTCGTCTCTCTTAATATTTGATTAATCTTGAGGAAATATGAAAGAACTAGTGTACCCCCACCGTCAATGCTTTACCAGTGTCCGCACTCGCTATTTATCTAGATATACTACTAAAATATTCATATAAAATCATAAAATTAGGTCAGTAATTTAATTTTTCATATATAAATTATTATTATCATTTCTGGTGAACTTAAAAAAGAAAAAAATACCACCATTGATTTTTTTTATTATAGAATGGAGGATTTCTTTTCATATTTAGATGAGTGTCAGTCTGAGGTGGGTGTTTGACTTAATATTTGCTTTCTCCCCTCCCCCTGCCCTCACCACTTGAAATGGTTTCATTTGGGGGCTAGAAAAGGCACATGCTTTACTCATGATGGAATAGAAGTATATATATATATATATATATATATATCCAAATAAATACACATTGGAATTGTGTCTGAAATGTTCATAGTAAGTCTCTATTTACATACCTCCCCACAAGGGCAGAGTTAGACACAGGGTCGTTTTTTTAATGTGGGGAAATCCAGCTTCCCAAAAAGATGCATTCAGGATTGAGATAAAAATTTAAATTGCTTTGGTCTAGAAGGATTTCTTCTTAAATAACAGAGGACAGAAAAGGTGAAGTGTAGTATCAGAACAGATACTACACTTTGCTCCTAGCCAAAAAACAATTTCAAAGAACCATCTCACGCTTACAAAATAATGAGTCTTTTATCCATTTTAGATGGCAGTTTTAATACGGCCATTGAGATTCTTGAGCTGTAGTTCCTAGATAGGAAATATATTGTTGCTGTTTTCAAGTACATTACTCTAAATGCGCGTGTGTGTTTCCATAGATGTATTTTTATTTATGGAAGGCACTAATAACTCATAATTGTGTACTTTTCCCTTGCATGGTTACTTCGTTTTATCTTATTAGTGACAATTATACATCCAAATATGCAAAATTAGTTTACAGATGTCATAATTAATATTGTTGCAGATGTAGAAAATCTATGAGGCTCAATAGGTCAAATAGTTTGAAATTAGAATTGATATTTAATCATACTGACCTAGATTACAGTGTAGATCCCAACAATTTTGGTTCTGATGAAATGTGACATTCCAAATGGATTCAAGTTTAGAGCAATCATACTTTTTTTAATGACTGCCTAATTTCACAAAAAAATAACATTTATTAAAATTTTGTTTTTATCAAATGAATATATTAGAAACCAATTACTACAATTATTTAAATAACATAAACTGTAATGTCTCTTTCCATGCGCGACATGGCACATACAGCTACCCACGGTATTATACTATTGATGATGGAGCAGCCGTTCTTAGCGCGATCAAAGAGTTTGGATTCCTGTACTGTCAGTTGGAAACAGCAGCCAGACAAGCTGTCTAACCTATACCCTCAGCCTGTCGGAACATCAACTGCCTAAAAACCATTCAGACACGTATAACCAACTCTGAACGCCTTTCTTCTCTGGACTTTGATTCATTGAGTTCTCTATATAGCTCATATATAAAGCAATAGCGACTTTTCAAAGGATCTGGAGGCAGTTTATGGATGTGTTAATAGAGCGAGTCGAGATTAACATTACTGTTTTATAAAGATCTGCCGTACATCGGACAATATTCTTTTTAAAAAAATGTATTTCAAATAAATTTTCATGGATAAAATATTTAATCCAAATCTACATTTCTATTTTCATGTTTTCATATTGATACAAAGAGAAGTAGGAGGTATTATACCCTACAGAAAAAAAGTTCTCACTGCTCTTTTACAAAACAGATATTTTTCCAATTAAATGCCATGTTACTCTCCGGAGTAAATGAAAATAATTTTAAAAAATAGAATTAAACATCAAAATATAATTCTAGACTGATTAAAAAAATAATACATTATCTTACTTATTTTTAATAATTAATATCATTTTTATTCAATAAAAGAAAATTGAACAATAATTAATCAGTGCAGACATGTCATGTACGACCTGGTGAAGACACAGTAAGAGCCACAATTACGTCAACTACTAATAGGCCATAGGCTGTTTTGTTTATTGCTGCTCACCGAGATAAAATTTGGAATTGTTATATTTATTTACTACTAGTGTGACCTCATAGAAATTCCACGGTTCTTTCTACATCAATCTGTACAATTTTCTTTTAATAATAATATCCCTTTTGAAATTATAAATGTCTGACAAAGTCAATATTAAGAAAATAAATTGACTCTTTTTTCTTCCGTAAAGATAATTGTCTTTGCCAGCTAAATATTCTTTAAATAAATAAAACGAATATGTTTCTTGTTTATTCAAAATTGTAGCAATTTCATTCTTTTAAAAACAATAAATATTCTGTCTTCTTACAGTAAAAATAATTGTCAGCTTAAAAATTCTTTGAATCAATAAAAACAAATGTCACTTTTTAAAATATATTTATTTAAAATTGTAGTTTTAGTCAACGAGACAGCCTAATTTGATTTTGGAAAAATTCATTTGAAAGTAAAAATTACTTTCCTTAGCAATTTCAGATTAATCACCAATCACTATCCTTGCTAATCGGACGATCTCATTTTTTTTTTAATCTGTGAAAGGTGATAACGTACATACAAATATGAAGTGGTTTAGTGTATTATTATATAGATTAATCGAATATATAACTTTTTTTTTAATTCTGACGTCAACGATTATTTTGTTTACATTTTCAAAACTTTAAAAAAGTAAACAAGAATTTTTATTTCTGTTAATTAAATTATAATTAATTTGGTGTCTTAATTATTTGCATATTTTCAATGTTGCACAGACCGAAAAAGCTGCACCAAATTTAAGAGTTACAAAAAATAGAAAGTAATTATGGGATTTAAATACCAACACTTTATGCCTGATCGATTTTATTACAAAATGGATTTTTATAATAACATTTTTTCCAAAAAGATTAATATTTTCTTACAATAAATTAAAACACTTCCGCTTATCACTTTCACCCAAGTTTCCAATGCATGTCAAATCTGACCTTCTGACCCCCTTGACAATTCACTTCCTATCCTCATCCCTCAAGGCCACCTCAATATATAACAAACTATAAAAAAAAATATTTTTGCTGTTTTTAAATATTTTCTGGGAACTTAAAGAAAGAAAGTGTGTTCAGTTATTTCTACTTTTCTTGCCGATTCCAAATATGATCTTAGGATGCTTTGTTCGTCTACACGAACATTCATTAATAGTCAAATTATATATTCAGTGAACCACTAAAACATTATCCGTTGATCAGTTAAAAATAGAACTACAGGTGGTTGCTACAAAAGCGGAAAATTTGTCAAATGGTAATTTATTTTTACAAAGAACAACTTTTATAAAGTTTTTCAAAGAGTAATATTATAATACACTCACGGATGCTCAAAATGTCATCCGTACACTTCATAGCAGCATATTTACCCAGAAATCCAAGCTTGAGTGGCGTATTGAAGAATAACCTGTGAAATATCATTCCAAGCTCTTGCCAAGCATGTTGTCAAATAATCAATAGAGCCTATGCCGCATCAACATTTCCGAGTTTCTGCTAATAACAAGCTCCAAACACAGTAATCCGTGACATTTAAGTTAGGGCTTTTTGAAGGTCAATCCTCCGATGCAATGAAATCAGAAGTAGATTGCTGAAGAAATTGAATTGAAGCTCTTGCTCAAATTTCCTGCTTTTCAAGCGACCACCCTGTATAATATTTTGCTCATATCTAAAAATTCATTCATTTGTTGTGGTCTCATACTTTACAAAATGTGAGATCAATGTTTCTTCAAGTTTCAAGTATTCATTATAGATAGAAAATTATGGTTTCCTGCAAACTTCAGGGCTGTTGTTTAAAATGTCATTGTCTAATTTTGATGAAAATTGTTATTCAGCCACCCCCAAAAATTGTCACATAAAAAAAACAAAAAACTTTCCCAGTAATAACAGGACTTAAACATTTCAATTTCTGCTTTTATTAGCTTTTCTTATTTGTGGGCATCGTTATACATTATGTCCCTTTATTGTCAAAAGATAGAGAGGGTCTACTGAGATAAAAGGACATGGAAAGCAAACTCTTCAGTCTCACTCAACTGAAGGTCAAAACAAAAGTTCAGACAATTTGTCATCTGTGAAATGCTACCATGACAGAACAAAGTTTTGGAAAAGCAATATTCAAGTGCCAAAGCATTGAGAGAAACTATCAAAGATGTCCTCAGTTAATTGTGTGTCCCCATGAGGGCTAAAGTAGACACAAGATCAGTTTTTAATGTTAGGAGAAATCTAGCTCCTCAAAACGAGGAACTGGGAATGGGAATGAAAATATCTATATAGTCCTATCGGCACTCCATCACAAATGAGGGAGCCTCAGACAACAGGCAATAAGATCACAAGGATTGCCTTCTGACACATCGGTTCTTGTTAGATCACCAAAGTTAAGCGAAAATCATCTTGTCTGAGTGAGATATACATGCGACATCTTGTGAATTTAATATTCCTTAGAAAATTCCTCCTTTGGAGGAAGCCAGCTCAAGTCACTTAGAGTGTGTACTGCACCAGGATTGCCTACTGAGACCGAACAGGCACTACATTTTGATCCAATTATGTCTGTAGATAAGATATATTTGTTGACTACTGCAACAGGTGGATTCTCCAATAAGTGATCAATAGTATAAAGAGAAGAAGGGGCAGGGGCAGAAAACGAAATACCAACTTATAATGAATCAGGACAGTAGGATTTATAAAAGTGTGAGTAAAATGGCTTGCATGTTTGCTGCGTGTCCTTATTTACTTGCCTCTCCACGAGGACGGAATGCATAATAAAATCTTATAGGGTGCATCATTTTTTTTTTTACAAAACGTTTTAATAAACAAACGAATCATTGTCCCTATTTATCAAAACAGAAGATTCGATTTTTTGGGTTGTTACGCCTTCAGCGTCCTAAATTCTTGTTTTAAAATTATTTTATTCTCTACGATTATTCGATTTATATTTTTTTGTAAAAAAAAAAAAAAAAAAAGATGCACCCTATGAGATTTTATTTTATTATGCATTCCGTCCTCATGGGGGAGGCAAGTAAATAGAGAGACAATCTCTTTTCTCTTAAAATAAATCTTTCCCTATATTAAAAATCAACCTTGTGACAAAAAACATTTGTTTACAGGGTCAACCGGAAGAAACTGGTGTAGACCTGAATGCATCCCGTTTGTCTTTGCTTTTGTCTGGGGGCCTTAAAACCTAATTGATCCTTATTTCTTAAGCCAAACTTCTTAGTTTTATATATTTGGGAAAAGTTCTATGTCAATCTTTAAGGTTTTCTTTTCATATAGAATTTTGTTTATTCAAGAAATATCACTTTTTTTTTTCGTTTCTTTTTTTGTAACCATTTCTGCTCACATTTCTTTATGGCTAAAATCTGTCTTCAAGTCACATTAAGGGTCAACAATTTGATCTTTGACAAAAACAATTAAAAAAAAAGAGATGATGCATTATAACATTTAGAAATGGCTAATAAAAGCAGAAACATTCCCAAGACAAGCATTGTTAGAATTTAACAGCAAAATTATATGTTCAATGAAATCTTGACAATATTTGTAAAACATTAAAAAAATAAACATTCTTTTATTTTAAACAAAGGTTGTCAACAGGAAATGTAAATCGCCTGAATCTTTATAAAGATTTTCTATCAATAAAATCTTTTCATCAAATCTCGTGTATGAGTAAATAAGAATAAGCGTGATTTGTAAAATATTTTTTTAAAAAAGAATCAATTAATGATTTATTTAAAATAGGTAATTAAAAAGAAAAATGTAATAAATTAAAGTTTCAAAATTCTATTAAAAAAAAATGATTCGGTACAAAAAACACAGGACACACTGCATCTCCGGCTCTTAGTTTCTTATTTATGAATTTAAGTTAAAAAAAAAAAAACTTGATAGTATTTATGTGATTTAAATTTCAACATTTGTAAGATTTCTTACAATCTGTAGAAAGTCTTACAACCCATTTTTTTTTTTAAATGACAATCCTTTCTAAAAGTATAAATATTTTTCTTACAATAAAGGGGTGGGGGTGGGGGGGGGGGGATGATTGAAACAAAAATAACAGTAAAAAGACTCCCAAACCACTTGAAAAATCTTTCAAGATAATTGAAATGAAGCCAATTTTATTGACTATGTTTTATTATCTACTTATCTGTATATAAATGTTGATGCATACAAAAACCCATCAACATTTATATACAAATAAGTAGATAATTAAATTTTGCTTTAATTGCAAGGTTTGAAAAAGAAAAAACGAAAAGTTTGATTTTAAAAGATGTGGATTTTATTTACACAGGACAATTACATGAGTAAAATTGGAAAGAATGTTCAGGCAATGTTTTTGAAAATGTGTCAAGAAAAACTAGGCATTTCTTTTTCAGACAAATCATTTTTTTAGCTTTTTTTTTTTTAAGAGCTAATAAATATTTTAGCTCCCTTTGTTTTATATATAAAAAAAAAGGAATTTTGATTGGGATGCTCTAACCTCTGCCATTTTCATGAAAGCAGTCTTAATAGATTAGATCTCAAAATGTTCACCTTTCTCTTGATGGAGGAAGAACTCTTCTCTTTAATAAATTGCTGATTTTGTATGAATGGAAATCAGGTTTTCAACTTATGAGATAACAAAAATATTTAATATTTGTTAAGTGTTTAAAGAATGTAACCATCCCAATAACTAAATTTATTGCTAAAAGGGAGCTCAACAATTCATTAAAATTAAAACAATTAATCATCACCTCTACAAAACAACTGCATTATATTCAATAAAATGTCTTGAAGGTAGATACATTGTATTTTACAGGAAGTCCAGTTTTATATATATATTAACACTTTTATATTCATTGTGTATACAACCTAGAGTTTGTAAAATATATATATATATATATAGATAAGAGATAGAGAGAGATTAAATACAATACATCGACTTTCAGAATGTTTCATTAAATAACACTGTCAGATATTTATTAAAATGTAAGCGTAGAAATGAACCATGTTCTGTAGACTTTTGGTTAAATTGTTAATTTTAAATAATTGTTACCTAAATTTTAGGTTTTAAAAAAAGAAATAAAAAGAAATATTTTTTATATTTAACCAAATTTTTCTATCCCTGTTTAATATGTTGGTTTCAGTTAAAAAATCAGCCAAAACCATTGACGGGAGGAGATAAATAATTAATAAATGCTGAACAAAATAAGGCATTTAATTAACAACCGATTTCTTTGATCCTTTTTTTCCTTTCATCTGCCAAATCTTAAAGTGCTCAAAAGCTTTAATGCATTTTGATAGTTAAAAAAAATGCAAAAAGAAATTGCCAACCAATAGGATTAAGCATTAAAAAGAACAGAAAAATGTGAAGAGGTTATGGTTTTATTTTGGGTTAACTTTAAGGCAATCCATAATAATACTGCTCGGCATTATTAAAAAAAAAAAATTATCATTGCATGAAACCATTATATTTACTGTTGCTTTAATAAAAAAAGAAGAAAAGAAAATATACATTATATATATATATATATATATATATGGTTTCATAATAATGTTTTGAAATAGTGCCGAGCAACATTTCCTTAGGATTTTCCTAATGTTAATGTTAATCTTATTTTGTATCATTTTCATATATCAAATACTTTTCACACACAGAATGTGAAATGAACAAACTCCAAAGCAACCAGTAAGTCATCCACACATGCGACACCAAATTTGGGGGCAAAGTCTTTCAGAGATAATAAAATAGTTAAGACTAAGACATCCTAGCTTCATCTTAGCTCATGGGTTTTATCATTCTTATAAAATTCTTTTTGTTTTCTTTCGTTTTATACTCATCCAAAAAAGTTTGTACATAGGAATTCTTCAGACTTTCTGTTCAGATAAAATTTTGTATATGATTATTTATCTTTTAAAGCTTTACTGCTTCAGCAATGCAATCTGTGTAATGTAATTTGATTTTCCAGGGTGACTGGAGTGAGCAGGATTGCAGGGAAATTGGGGGGTAGGGGGAGGTACAATTCTCAAATTTGTGTGTCTGATCCCTCAAGAGGTTAAAATGAAGAAATGTTCTTTTTTTTTTTTCAAGAAGGCAGCCGTAATCAACATCGACACGCAACAACAAAAAAGAGGACTGATCAAACAGAAGCTTGCATAATCACCGCTTTAAAATATACAGGAAGAAAACATTGCAGAAAAAAAAAGGGAATGAGTTTCAAATAAAAAAAAATGATAATAATAATAATCCTAGTAATAAAACAGCTTCCTAGTTAAGTCTTAATTACAGTTTGCGTTTTTTTACAGCTGCTTTCGTTCGTAAAACCATGCTGTGAGCAGGTTTGCGCAAAATTCTACTCTGTGCAGTCCGAGTGTTTATTTTTTCATCAGTTTCCGTTTTGTGCCGACTGGGGGTCAGCAGATTCACAATTGGGCTGTCTGTTGTTTGTACCAAATAAACTTTTCGCCTGAAAATGCACAAAACAGAAAATGCTCAAGTTGAGAATAACTTTGAAACTTTCAGATAAGATTTAAGAGACAAAGAAAAACAACAAAGTTGCAAGAAATTTAAATCATTACGATGTGTGTGTGTGAGTGGAGAGGACAATTTTAAGTGAGCACAGAATTGTGAATTTGAAACGGACTCCAATTTTTTAAAAATAACAATTTTCAATAATGAATAACAAATTAATTATTTGATTTTGTTTTTAATTCTGTCAAAATTTAATAAATTACTGTCTCAGAGCATTTAACAACAAAATTGCAAATATATAAAATTATCTTGGCCTAATTTTAAAAGTTGGGCTTAAATAGCATTTAAGCTGACAAATCAAATTTTAATTCCTACTCGCCAAATTAATTTGTTATTGTTTTACTATGTTATTCACTACAATTTATTTCATTCAGCAGTTTGCTAATATAGAGACATTCTTAAATAAACACCTAAAAAGAAAAATCAATTAAGGGAATAACTTATTCTTTTAGTAAGAGTTAGCATTCCTCATTTGCTATGTTAGCTTAGATACTGAACCTAACAAAAAAGGTTTGGTTATCGATTATATAAATATTTACAAAACAAATCTGAACCTAATAAATTCTGGTAATGTCGGATCAAAACAACTAGTAATAAATAAACATACAAACATAGCTTAGTTATTTTATTAAGAGTTGCTCTCTTTATTTTCATTTTTAGACATTTAAAAAAAAAATTACAAATATGTTTTTACAACTGTCAATACAAAAGTCATTTCTGGGTAGAATTAAAGCTTTTACACCAAAGTCGAGTATTTATGCTCTTAAACCAAACATAATTCAAATGTGATTTTAAAGCCTAAACAAGCAGAAAAGATGTTTTACTTTATTTATAACTAAAAAATAATTATAGAAGTTAAAACAAATAATTAAAATAGTAATATGTGGTTCAGAGCTGGAAGCAAAAGTTTCCTGGGTTCGTCTTTTTTCTCTGGTTCCACTGTGTCAAATGTAAATAAACAAAAAAAGATGACGGGCAATCTACATGGTAGTAGTCCTAATAAAGTTAGAAATAATGGCAGTAGCAACAGTTTTGGAATTTGTCCTTCACTCGTTGTCTGTTTCTATCTTCAAGACGGTGGTGAAATGGGATGTGTGTGAACATATTTTAAAAGAATACAAGTGAGAAGGTACTCTTTCTATTGTTGAATAATATCTCCTACTGCCTCTTTTTATCAGTACGAAAAATGGATTCTAGTCGCAAGAACTGGATTAAATATTTGTCGAATCAATATATTCGAAATAGATTTTTGTTGAGATAAGAACCATCTTAAAAATAGGGCAAGCATTAATATAGAAACAAAAATTTTAATTGAAGCTTAATAGTGTATGATAGATGTACAAGTCCACATTTTCGCTGATTTAACTTTATATATTAGATAACGAGACATGATTGATTGAATATTATAAATTGGGAGGAGGAGGGGGGGGGTCTACTTCCTTCCACGTGTGTTTTATACAACCTTACCAGTCGGACTTAGGGTAAGTGGTAAAAATCAAAAATTATTTAACTGCCCTAATAAGTTAAAATGGAGGATCATTTTATGTTAAATTCATATACAAAACTGATCGTTATCCCTAAATTTGAAAATAATTGGTTTTTTTTTCTTTTTTTTTCTTATCCTCAAGTTTTTTAGGGTGTTCACATGTAATCTTCTAAAAAACAAGTAGGGCAGGGGATTAAGGGAGGGGAAGTTAATCTACCAAAGTTTTTTGTTTAAATTATGGAATTCTGAGTAGAAACATATTTTTCTACCTATACGCCCCTCCTCCCTCCCGATTACTTGCTGCCCAGAGAGTGGGTAGGTTTTGCTAGTATTTATTATAATAAGAAATGTAAATAAAAATTTTATGAGAAAACCTCATGAGAACCTTTCGCATTAGACCCATCGCCCCCATTAATTCTAGTAGAACAAATAAAAATTCTGCAGAAAATTCAGAATCAAAGTTGTGTAATAATATTTAGATGCGGGTGTGTAAAATTTCCCATATTAATATGGACAATTTTCACGCAATGTTAAAAATTAGATGGAGTGGAATTTTCCAATAAAAATTTGAGTATGGCTATGTCCTGGAAGCGACATCATAGAGACAGAAAACTGCTACACTATAGTGACAAATGGATAGAGAAGATCTTTCTCTTTTGACTGAACCGAGATAGAAAGCAATGGGTTTGGATAGCTGCTGCCCCTCCCCTCTCATAAGAGAGGGGTTTAGTTGTTTTATGCATATGTATGTATGCTATAAAAAAAAAGAATAAAATCCCAGAGATTTTTAAAAGTGATGTTAAGTAAAGATAAATAGACATCTGCAAAGACAAAGAAAAGACGGAAAATTCGTGTGCCACTTCACCACTGCAAATACAGAAATTTAACCAGCTGATTCTGCCGATGAAGTGGGCGTCCCGTGGAGATTAAAGAACAGCCCAGTTACGTTACAGTTGTACAAAGATGATAATTACCTCGTCGCCCTTGTTTTCACTGGGGTTTTGTTAGATGAAGGTACATCGGGCACAAAAGGTTTCTCGACCGGCTCATCAGCGACCATTTCCTCTGGTTCTTGTTGAATAAATGATCGTTTTGAGCGAGTCGAAGTGAAAATAATCGAAGAATCCATTTTCACATTCTTCTGGGTAAAGTCTTTCTTTTGTGCTTTCTTTCTAGTTATAGGGGGAGAGAACACAAATGGTTTCGGCTCATTTTTAGGCGTCTCACAAACTGAAGAAAACAAAACAAACATCATTCAAAACAAAAAATAAATAAAATGCTACACAATTTAAAAATTATGTTTTGCAAAAAAAATACTTTGAAATTTAGGTTTAATATGGTTTTCAAGAATGGACAGTATTGAGAGCTTTCAGATGAGATTTTTTAAAAGAATCAAAACTTACTGGAAGTCACACCAGTGTTTTCAAGAAACAAAAAATAAACAGATTTTGATTTTTTTTTTTTTAATATATTGAAGTGGGTTTCTGAATTTATTTTTTTGAAAGATATCCATGGATATTTATCCATGGATAAAAATTAATTGAGGATAAAAATAGAATTTGATGTTTGATCCATTTGTAATCGAAATCCTTCTCAAATATCAAGACATGCATTTTTGATACAATTTGACATTTACACAGAAATGTCTAACAATGAAAAATCAGCTAAAAGGAAAAACATCCTCAACAGTGGTAAATATCAAATAACATTCTTCATCTAAAATATTACTTATGTTCATCGATTTTTTATTTAAATGAAGAAAAAATATGCAATTCGATTTTATAAAACTGGATTCCGGCCATAATTAATTAGGAACATTAAGAAATGTATATTTGACTTTTAACAAAGAAATAAAAGTCATAAGAAAGTCTTATTCCATTCTATTTCAGATGGATTTAATCAATTCAGTGAACTTTAAAAAGAATCAATAACTGACATTTATATTGTTACGTCCTCACAGTGTGATGGTTGGAGAAAAGTTAAAAATATCATTTCAATTTGAAAAATTAAGTAATATTTAACTTTAAGAAATTAAAGTTGAACCGTGTTCGAAGATGTTAAAAATATACTGTTACTTAGCATAAGCAAGGTTCCGAAAATGTTTGTTGAACTCTCTCGACTGTCTTCTGTCTGTCGTCCGTTTCCTCAAAGCAAAAAAAAAAGAACTTAATTTCCCCTTAATCATGTGGTAGTTCCTGGTAGCCATGTATATGTATCTTGTAAAGTAACTTAATTTGTGATACACCGACATTTCTATTAACCATATAATTGGTAAATAATATAAAGATATTGATCATCTATCTATGTAAAATCCTTTTTATATATTTTATATTTTTACCTATTTTTATTTTTTTCCATTATTATTATTTTTAACTTTGTACTTTTGGTATTTATTTATTATTATTTTTTTTATATATGTGATATTTTATGGAAGATACAAATTGTGGTATCTCCCCCACCCCCAAACACGCTTATTCTTTAATAACTGTGTATTTGATGTTGAATAATACTGAAGTTTTGGTGTTTTTGTTCGACCTCTAATCCTGGTGTTCTGGAATCTGTGCTGATGAATAAGCAACTTGGTATTAATAAAGACCTTTTGTTTCAGAAACGATTGTACGTCTAAACTGTTGTTGATGTTGAATTCTTGGAACTGATGTAAATGAATGTCATGATTTTGTTTATTTCTAAATTATAATATAATAAGTTTGGTTAGGCGGGAAAAATTACTTGTTTATTTTTTGTACCAAGTTTCAGTTAGCTATTCAAGTTTAACATAAAATGGTCCCCCCCCAAATTGATTTTTTTAACTGTTATTCGGCCAAAATTTCATTTGCAAATACTTTTTCGATATTTTGATCAAAGAAAGATCATTTTACATTAAACTTGCATAGTAAATTGAACCGCCTTCTAAAAATTGAATAATATATTAAAAAAAAATTATTTTTGTTAATAATCCGAGAAATTGGTGTTCAATTAATATAATAATCCAACGATTTTTTCAAAAAGGGTTGAATAAAGATTTTTGAGAGTGATTAAAAAATCCTCAGGAAATAAATCCAGGTGGATCATTTTACATTAAACTTACATAGAAAACTGAACTCCCTGTTAAAAATTGGACAAATAATATTTTTTATAAAAACTCAAGTTTTATAATCTGAAATTTTGATGGTTAATCAAAAGTATTCTCAAGCATTAAAAAAGAAAAATCAGTAATAACATTTTAAGACAGAGAGGGAGCAGAGTGTCTTACATGTTCACCAAATCGTTGAGAAATGTGAGAAAAAGAAAAGATAATTAAAATTATCATAAAAATACCTGATTCAGTATTTACTGTTGACTGACTTTCCAATTTCAAGGCAATAGCTTTCCGAGTTGTTCTTCGAGTTATCCGTTCTTTTGGTTTAGATTCTGGTATCGTCTCATCCATTTCAACTTTTTTATCCTCATTTTGTGGATTGATGTCTATATTTACAAGGGGTGAGGATGAGGTTTTCTTTTCAGACACATTTGTCAGTTGCTTTGAACGAGTCAGTGTAGATGCACGTACAGGTAAAATACGCGTTCTTCTTTGTGTTCTGATCGGGGTGGTCTCTCGAGATGGGACAGCCTCAGAGGTCGGTGTGGTCCCTCGAGACGGGACAACCTCACGGGTCGGTGTGGTCCCTCGAGACGGGACAGCGTCACGGGTCGGTGTGGTCTCTCGAGACGGGACAGCGTCACGGGTCGGTGTGGTCTCTCGAGACGGGACAGCGTCACGGGTCGGTGTGGTCTCTCGAGACGGGACAGCGTCACGGGTCGGTGTGGTCTCTCGAGACGGGACAGCCTCACGGGTCGGAGTGGTCCCTCGAGACCGGACAGCCTCACGGGTCGGAGTGGTCCCTCGAGACCGGACAGCCTCACGGGTCGGAGTGGTTCCTCGAGACCGGACAGCCTCACGGGTCGGAGTGGTCCCTCGAGACCGGACAGCCTCACGGGTCGGAGTGGTCCCTCGAGACCGGACAGCCTCACGGGTCGGAGTGGTCTCTCGAGATGGTGTGCTACTTTTTAACCTATTAGATCGTCTTGTGGGGGTAACTTCTCTGGATAATTTTGATGAGCGAGTTTCAATTTTGTTATCCTCTTGTTTAGAGAAATCACTCTTTACAGTAAACGAATCTTTTAAACGACTCAATGGAATGGATTCACTCATTGTTTCTTCATCGTCCTCATTTTCAGAAGAGTCATTTTCAAGATTTAACAAATCTTTTTTTGCAGATTCTAACATGATTTTTAAAGATTTTCTGTGGGCAGACCTGATTTCTGAAGATTTTGATAATCGAGTAGATCGAGCTGGGGTAGTAACCTGAAATTTAAAAAATCAGATCGGATTAAAATGAAGGTCAACTGCAAATAATAGGATTAAATTATTGCACTAGTGCTAAAATTAAATATTTTATCAAAGATGAATAGACTTATTAATTTGTTCATCTCATCTGAATATCAGTGCAGAGTATAAAAAAAAAATATATATATATTTCATGATTTTTTTACTATATCATCTAATAATAATGTATACCCCAAACAGATTTACATAGGCTTCTAGAGTAAACAATGGTAATCCAGACAGTTTATAAAAAAAAGAGAACCTTTACATCTGAATCCTGAAATTAAAACACAAACAATCCCGAAAAAACAATCTGAAAAAATATGGTGGAATTCATCAGATGGAGAAAAACAAGGGTCCAAGTATCAAGATTAACGTTATGTTCTGCAATCATATCGAAAAAATATATAAGTACAATCGTAGAGAATGCTCGAAAGATTAAAAGTTCATAAAGTTTTTGATTAGCAATCCAAAATATATATAAATAGGTTTAACAAATTTTGATATACTTATAAAACATTTTAAAATGATCTACACAAATCGATGTGGCCTTGACGAGTGTGCATTATAGCACACTCGTCAAGACCACAGTTCATACTCAGTATGAACTGTGGTTCCAAGTTTGCACTATAGCACCGGAACATGATTCAATTTGTGTAGACCATAAAGCTCCACTTTATATTGAGCACTTTTTCAAAAGATATTGGTTTTAAGTTCATTTTATCAATACTTGTCCAATTATATATAATTTAAGTAAAATTGAAGTCGAACACTGTTGAAGAGATTAAAAATAGACATTCACCTTAAGCCTCAGTGCAATGCTCCGACTGTCGTTGAGTTCTATCGGATGTCTTGATGTTTACACTCACCGTTTTCAATGTTAAATATAACTTAATTTCTCCGTTATCACGTGACAACCTCCTGTGGCCTAAGGAATTGAGCGAATGCTTACAGATTCAAGCTGTCTCTGTGAACCGGGTTCGTGGTCTGTGACCGTCTGAGATTGTCATTTCCCTGCACTGATGAGAGCCGAAAGCTCGAAACATAGTACGTAGGTAAAATATATCAGGGATGTGAGTGGCCAATGACAATAAAACATCTGAAATTAAGATGAACTTCTCAACTTGAGGGTAAATGGTCCTCTACCAATTTCTCATCCTGGAGGCCCCCCCCCCTCACCAATTTCACTCAATTTTCTCAACTTGCCCCACCACCCACGAAATTTAAGGTAGAATGATCCCCTATTTCTGGGCCATTCTAGCTTTTTAGGGCAGCTAAATAAAAAAAATTTCTATGGAAGGTAAATGGTACGGTCATAAACAAATGTACAGATTTTATCTCCCATAGCAAAAAAAAAAAAAAAAAAAAAACCCTAAAACACCAAAATGGCCCGGAAATAGGGAATCATTTCACGTTAAATTAATATGTGATTCTACATTTTTTAAGCAATCATGAGTGAACAGAAGCACTTCCTTTAGAAGTGCTTCTGTTTCTTTTCTTATTTCCGCCAAGTTTTTCAGGATGTTCACTCATAGTCGCCTAAAAAAAGTAGAATCGCATTTTTATTCTGTATGTGTGTTGGATAGCGATGAGTGTGGTGTATCGTTGTGTACATATGAAACATTTTCGTCTTTAATTTTAAAAAGTGATATACATGAAAGGAGGAGATAATTCAAAAGGGGGGGGGGGAGATAATTCAAACTGGGGGGGGGGGGATAATTCAACCGGGGGGGGGGGGTAATTCAAACGGGGGGGGGGGTGTAATTACATAATTAAATAAAACTTGTCAAATCTGATTTCTCCAAAAATGGACCTAAAAGAGCTGGGTTTTTTTATAAGAGATAATGGCAATTTAATTGATTTTTTGCAAACACAGACTTATTTCAGGTGCCGAGACCTGCATCTGTGGTGCTGAGATGAGACTTATCCAAGACACAATTAGAAGCGAAGTCCCCCCCCCTCCCAAAAATGTTTGAATTATCTCCCCCTTTCATATCACTCTTTTAAATTAAAGACGAAAATATTTCATATGTACACAACGATGAAGAAGCACCAAGAGTGTTAATCTACAATACTTTTTTTAATACTGAAAGTATCTACTGATAAGTTTTAAAGGAGACCTGAAGAGAGTCAAAACGTTGCATAGAGAAGAAAGAAAAACACAAAAAGAGAGATAGAGAGGAAGAAAGAGAAATAAAATCGAGCCATGACTTATTAAAAAAACAAAAAAAAACAGATTTAAGCGGAAATACCAGGGTTTTTTTTTGGGTTTTTTTGTTTTTTTTAATTCAAAAAAGAAAAGCGGAATTCCGCCTTTTGTGAACCACAAATCCCTGAGATATATATATATATATATAGAATCAAATATAAACTAAAAGTAAACTTTTAGTAGATAGAACCTATAGTGAAATGGTTTAAGCTCAATATACAAGATCGAGCAATTATAAATGTAGAAAAAATAAGAGTGATAAACATGTACGAATGTCCAGATTTATTTAAAACTTAGATTGTTCAATGCAAGGTATATTCTTTAATAAACTAATGTTTATTGTTTTTTCCTTAAGCCAAGATTTTTCAAAGATCGAAATCTTATCATCAGAGAAGATATACAGATAGATAAGTTGGCTGTGGAAAAGCCAAAGTTCAAACATTTGAAAAAATATTATTAAAAATGGGGTGAAAAAGAGTTCGTGTGAAAAAGATATGGGATTTGTCCAGATGGTAATTGTCCGTTACTAAAGTGTCCAATGAAAAGTATATTTTGAAGAAGGAGCAAACAATTTTGTTTTTCGTAGAGGCAGTATGGAAAAATGTTCAAAATGAAGTAACTCCAGTGGTGAGAAGTCAAATTTAAATCGTTGATGGAGCGCACTTAGACGGAATTGATATGAGAAATCTGGCCATTCTAAAATCTTCCTGGGCCAACAGTAGAAATGGTGAAATATTCAAGCGATTCTGATCAAAAAAAATTTGTTTGTTTGGACATTCGTACATGTTTATCACTCTTATTTCTTCTACCTTTATATATATATATATATATATATATTTATTTTGGTACAGAAAAATTAATTAAAATAAATAAATATTACATTCTTAATTTTTAAACTTTAATTCTTAATTAATCGAGCACTCTGCTGGTATTTTTCCTGCTATATTTTTACTTTTAGTTTTTTTTTTAAATTAACCCATTTGTTGTTTTTTACCAAATTATTCTCTTTGAAAAAAATAGGATTTTTAAAGTTAAATTTAGTTATTACGGTATCATTTAGTCATTAAATTATTTATTTAACCAAATTATTAACTAATTTTCTTAAGGTAATGTTTTAATCTCTATTTACATTGAATTATCTATAGCATTTTTACAATAACGCATTTATTTTTCCCTCTACTTTTTTATAATCAAAAACGTGTGCTTACCTCTTTAGGTACTGATTCCAAGAGAATGTTAGGGCCAATATTTATAGTTGACGATGGCTCAAGAACAGACTTTGTCATGTCTGGAACAAGTCCAGTCTCTGAATGAGTTTCCGTCTGAAATAGACACACACTGCATGTTAAAAGAGAGTGGAAATGTTGCTAATCAAGTGGAGAATAAACAAGAGCAGATTTTCAAGACTTCTTACAAGCTATACACACAGAAGGTATTTTATCAAAGATAAATATAGTAAAAAAATAAAATAAAACATTTTTTTTTTAAAAGCGGGATTTTGAATCTTAGCTTGAAACACTTCTCATATCTAGCTACACTGAAGAGACATGATACAGCAGTTTCTGGATGACACACACATACACTTATATACATCTATGTATATATATATATATACTAAATTAAAATTATTGGAATAGGCGGCGCGATTTATGTTGCTAACTCTGAATTGTCAAATCAAGATGGCTGACCTGAGGGTTACACGTGAGTTCAAAGTTTTTCTTCTGAACGCTTGTTTTTCATGTCAAAATAAGTTGTAATTTTTTTCAAATTTAGAACTTTCATGTACTTTTTCTGACGGGCTTGAGGTGAACAGATCCAACATTGACATAATAATATTGGTTGGTTTACTTTAAGCAAAACGATTCGTAAAATAATTTGCACTGAAATAGGTTTGTTTTGAAAAATGTTTTGTAAGAAAAATCAAAAAAATGTTTGGCTTTTGGAATGTAAATGAACTCTACTTATTACTATAAATTACATACTTTTTTTATAGGTCATTACCAATGGTTTCATGCCCTGAGCAATCGTCAGACTGCTTAAAACAATATAAATTGTGTTCTTATACTGTGTTTGTGTACTTCCGGTTTCGAGAACTCATTAGTGTGGCTAGACATAATTAGAGATCAGAAAACTATATATTCCTACTTAACCGGAGTAATTTTACTGTCTCAATCCGACGTTGCCCAAGAGTATTTATACTTTAATTTTTGTTTTACATTGCCTGTGAAAATTGAGTAATGTGAGCACAATGTATCTGAAATTAAAACTTTGGATATGTACATACCAAGAGATTTGTGATGCTATTCATCATCTGTTGATTATCCAATGAAAATAAATGGTGAATATTTAGAAAATTATGTTATGAAAAGAAATATCTCGGATATAGTATGTAATCCATGAAATCTATTTTGTTTTTGAAAAACTCAGACTGAAAATTACAGTATTGGACTGGCCAGTCAGAATCAAATATCGATTTGTCAGATGTAATGCTATTATGGTCTGAGTTTGAGAATACGACTGACTGTTCTTTATATATTAGATTTTAAGGTTTACCCAGCGTCACCCAGGATCCTAATTCCCACAAATCACGTAGAATACAAAAAAAAGTTTAAAAAATTGTTTAATATTGTAATGTGAAACAAACAAGTTCAAATTTGGACAAAAGAAGAGAAAAAATAAATACAACTCTGCTGAGGCCCAAACACACAAGTGCAGCAAACAAAACCAATGAACTCACGCAGTCAGTTGAAATTTTTAAATCGTTTTAAAATATCAACCATTCATGTTATTTGTGTCTTTTTTTCCTTTCTTTTCATCAAGTAGAAAATTAGGTCAGAGGTAATGGAGAATAAGCACACTGTCATGCAGATTTCTCATAGGCAAGAGAAACATTGTAGTCGAAAAGTTATTTTAACATATTTTGAAATAATTAAGCTTTTATAATGCTTGAAAACACTAAGTACAAAGCGAATGTGTTTTGCATATTCATTGTTGTAATTAAGCTATTGTTAGTTTCTTAATAGAACCGTCAAGATGGCAATGAAGTTGCAAATTTTAACTACATCTCAGTGCATAATTATTACTATATTTAATTTGTAATTTCATATAAATGATTAATATCTATTTAAAAAATAATATGTGTATGCCATGCAACTGAAATGAAAACTTTTGATTAATTGTGTACCAAACGATTTTTGACACCATTTACATTATTCAGTCGTAATGCAGTGATTTCATTGGATAATCATCTCTTGATTATCCAATGAAAGTAAATGGTGAATATTTTGAAAATTATGATACCAAAAGAAATTTCCAACCGGATATAGTGTAAAATAAGCCAAAAAATTAAACAAGATATCACAAATTCAAATTGAATGGAATTTCACTATATTTACCCATTTTTGCATTCTAAACCAGGTTGGCTTGTGATACCTCATCAGACTGCCCAAGACTGAGAGTATGTGTGTGTATTTAATACTGTAAAATAACTATGATATGTTTCTTCTCCATCAAAGCCGATTAGTAAATCTTGTTTCTGGACCAAACATAGATTATTGTAAACTAGCAGGCCTAACTGCCATTAGCCATCGAATATTAAAAAAAAATTATATAATTAGGTATTACAAACCAGACAGTTTAATGTGTGAAAATGGGTAAATCTCGTGAAATTCCCTTCAATTTCAACTTGTGATAACTCATTTATTTGGGAGTTGTTTTGATAAAATTTGGATGTAAACAAAATTTAATCTTTTCTCTTTATAAATGTACAATTTTTTCTCCAGTGTCATTAATAGTTTTTTCTCAGAATCACTAATTTAGTTACACTGATAATATAGGGTTTGGCACACAAAATTTAGTCAAATACAAAAAGAGGCTTACCACTGATTCTTCTTTAGCCTTTGACCTCAGCAACCTTCTTGTATACATTTGTGAGGATGAAGATGTGGATAGCGAAGAATGTGAGGAATTTCTTGTTTTTATACTGTCCGATGGAGAGGGAGGAGCCGAGAGGTCAGCCGGTCCTAGCGTGAAAGCATTGAGAGTCAATGGATTTAAAACGGCAGCTTCTTCAGGTGCTTGGTCTGTATCCATTAACTTTCCTTTTTCTTCAGTCACCATTCCCATTCTGTTCTCTTCCACAACCATTTCTTCTTCCTCCTCCTCCTCCTCCTCTACCATTCCTTTCTCCTCCTCGACCTCAACTTTTTCCTTCTCTTTCTCCTCATCTTCCTCCACCTCTATCTCCTCATCTTCCTCCACCTCTATTTCCTTCTCTTCCTCTACCTCTATTTGCTTCTCTTTCACATATTCCTCCACCTCTATTTCCTTCTCTTCCTCATTTTCCTCCACCTCTATTTCCTTCTCCTCCTCCTCCTCCTCCTCGTTTTCCTCCACCTCTATTCTATTCTCTTCCTCATTTTCCTCCACCCCTATTTCCTTCTCCTCCTCCTCTTCATTTTCTTCCACCTCTATTTCCTTCTCTTCCTCTATTTCCTTCTCCTCCTCATCCTCCTCCTCTATTTCCTCCACCTCTATTTCCTTCTCCTCAATTTCCTCCACCTCTATTTCCTTCTCATCCTCCTCCTCAATGTCCTTCTCCTCCTCTTCTATTTCATTCTCTTCCTCATTTTCTAGTTCTTTCTCCCCCTCCACCACATCTATTTCCTCTTCCTCCTCCAATACTATCTCCTCCTCCTCCTTCTCCTCCTCTATTTTCTTTTTGTCCTCCTCCAGTTCGTTTTCTATCACATCTTCTTCAAGTTCAACCATTTGTTGTTTCTTTTCAATTTCAACCACCTCAAGCTCATCTTCTTCCTCTTCCAGAATTAGTTGAACCACTTCTTCTTCATTGTCGTCATCATCTTTTTCTACAATGTCTATACATTCATCTGTAGCCACATGCACATGTTCATTGAACCCTTGTGGCAAAACTGGTTCAGTAATAATCTGAACATCATCTCTCTCACTTTCAATCAATTCAGTTGAAATTCCATCCTCCTCTTCTTCCATATATTCATCATATAACAGCTCAGTCTCCACTTCGTTTTGGGCCTCGTATATCAGTCGGCGAAGATTTGCATTCCTAACAGATTCTTCAACTTGTTCTGACAACTTTGATTCCTGCAAAAAAAGCAACACAAGACAAGACATTATTTTTTTTACTCAAGAAATATCTGTATATATTAATAAAATTATGAAACATGTATTTCTTGCGTCAATGTAACTTTGATAATTACACTGAATTATTTTTTTTATTTACCATTAATCGAATATTTATTGAAACCAAAAATGCAATAACATAAAAACGAAATTTTAAAAATCTTATTAAAAAGAAAATTAAAAAATTGAATCCACCACAAAAATACCTATTGTTAAAATTTTACAAAAATTGGAGGTATCTGAATTTTCACAAAGGGCTTCCACTTTGCATAAAACGAAATAAAACCCACATTAGCCAACCTTACACCTAGTAGTTGTTTTCCAAAATTCATAATGATCGGTTAATTAGTTTAAGAGTGAATCCTATGTATACAAATACATAAACAAAGATATATACCTAAATTTATATAAATAAAGATGAGACCGAGACCAGCAAAGATACTTAACAAAATTTACAATAAAATAGAGATTCATATAAACAAATAACCTTTTTTTTTAAAAAGAATAAAATAATCTTACTAAACAGAGAAGAAGGTTGATTAACAAGTAGCCTATAGGTAAAACCATAAGATGGATATTTGTATAAGCATCTTCTTGCCAAGTGAAATCTTTGAAAAAGCCACATTTTTTTGTAGATATTTAAAAGAGTCAATTTGACAGACGGGAAATGCTAGGTTATGCTGCTCATTTTTCTTGTATTAAACAGTGTTTAAGTAAAACAAAAAAGAAAAAAAAAAGGGTGCTTCTTTCATTTCAAAATGACATGAAAATATTTAAAGAAATGTATAAACTTTATGTACTTACATGTTAGCTGAAAAAATTACGCAAATTCATCCAGTATTTATTAAATTAAAAGAAAAAGAAAAAGAAAAACTATTTTTACATATCGCTAGACATTTTTTACCCAGTTCAGTTTACTGATTAGGCAAGGGAGATAACTCAGTTTTTTTCTCAGGAAAACTCAAAGTTTAACAAAATGGCGACGATAGATAAAATCGTTTTTTTTTTAATTTTTAATTTAATAAATACTGGATGAATTTGTGTAATTTTTGGTGTACAGTCTTCTTTTCAGCTACCATGTAAGTACATAACAAAGTTTATACATTTCTTTAGTTATTTTTTTTAAAGAGGCCTAACATATTGTAGAACGAAAGAGGCACCAAAAAAATTAATAGCAAATTCAGAAGGTATGACAGCTTCAAGTATAGAATTAATCCAAATAAGAATTTTATAAAGACAAAGATAAAAAGATTTAGAGAAAACGTTCAAAAGCATTTGATACACCGAGACATTCAATATAAAAAAAATAACTTGGGGGAGTATTTTGTTAAGCTTTAAACACATTTACATGAATGCTTACGTTTTAAAAACTATAATTAGAAATTAATTTTTTAAATAAATTAAATTTCAAGGAGTAAAAATAAAAAAATTTATGGCCGGTTACTCCTTATGTGTTAAACATTTTAAAAACAAATTTAAATTCATAGTTTATTATCAAAATGAAATAGTTCCTTGCAAAAAAAAAAATATTTCATCATATTCTCCAATTCTCAACTCTTGAAATGCTTACCTGTCTAAGAGATCCAAGTTCCAGGATATCATTAGACTTGAATGGCTTGAATTCTTCATCTTCCTCCTCTTCTGTGAGATCAATGGGCTTAGAAGATGTAAGGAAATCTGAAATGGCCACATGCTGATCTTGAAAAACAAACGGTTCAGGTTCATTTTGGACTGGATGATGCACATGGCTAATAGGTAACATCTCTTCCTCAATTTCCATGGCTTCATCTTCTTGCTCATCCTCCTCTTTGCTTTCATCTGCTTCTGTGTTGTTGCTAATCTCATCTGAGATGTCTACAACAAAGGAACAAGAACATTTATTTACAGGTGTTTAACCTTTTTACAACATTTCGATAATTCTACTTTCTGGCCTTCTTAATGTGTCTTCTGTTGTAGTCAGTAACATACTAGAAATTTAGAACTGAACCTTTCTATTGGGGTAGATTGCACTTATAAAAAGCATTTTTTTTTCTCAATTTTTTTCTTCTAAAAGTAAAAATTCAACCATAAATTTATATGGTGGAAATGTTTCCCGCATCCCAATGTAAATTTCACATTGAAACAGGTAGTAGCTGGAGAGAATACCAGGTTTGTTGATTTTGATGCTAAATCTATGGAAATGTTGTACAGAAAAACTACTGACATATATTCAAGAAAGATTGTTCAAAAAAAAAAAAAAAATTAAAACGTCTGTTCCACAATTTTGATGCTTGTCATTTTTCCAACAAGAAACTACAAGGTCATAGAAGGCAAATTTTGAGAAAAGCTTACAGCATAGTAAATTTTTTCAACAAGCAAAATACACTAGTACCATACATGCTGAACAAACTAAATGGAAGTCGGTTTACAATGTTCATTTGTTTTGTTTTTTTATATCTTGCCGATAAAGTTATAAAAACAATACATATATAAACAACATCGATAAATTTGTAAAGGATTCAATTTCCTTTCATTTGTTAGTTTGACAGGATTTTATCAGTTTACAGCTTAAGCTGTCTGCATAATAAGTCCCAAGAATGTTCTCATTTACTTGCCTCCTCAAATTCAGACACAAAATCGGTTTTTAATGTGGGTAAAATCCAGCTCCCAAAAAAGAGACACTCTGGATTGGAACAAAAACAAAAATTGCCTCAGTCCATAAGGATTTCACCTTCACTGACCTAGGACGAAGTAGCATAAAAACAAAATCCGAAGAATGTTGACGCCAGAGCACAATCTAAAATGGATTGTCATTTTCAAGACACATCCAACTCGCTGCCAAGGTATCCTACCAGATTTATAACTCATAATAGAAACTGGTTTCAACACTTTGAACCTAAATCAAAGAATCAAACAAAATAGTGAAAACGCTCTAGATGTCCAATTCCAAAGAAGTTCAAGCTGGTTAGCAAGATTATGAAAGAAGGGGTAGCCCCTTCTTTCAAGAGTAAAGAGGCCATTCTATTATTATTTCCCTTTGCAACTATTTGTGCGAACTGGGTTCTCAAAATTAACTCAAAGACAAAAGCTAGAAACAGGCTCAGTACTGCACCTAATAAATATGTAGCATTGTCATCCTGGAATCAGCTGCCTATGAAGAAAGAAACCAATCCATTTTATCAAATTACTTTTTTTTTGTTGAAATTTCTTTTTCTAAGAGTAATATTTTATATATGAATACAACTTGAAGCACGCAATACCAATAAATGTGGATCATAAGAAATATATAGATTATTACTGCTAAATAAATGATCACAGTTACAGAATTTGTCTTTAAGTTATTGCATGTGGATATTATGGGTTGCAATGTAAAATGTGGTTCTTTTGTAAGGCGCAATAAAATAAACAAAAAAAGGCTTGAAAAACACTGCTCTAAAGGCCTTTGTAGTTCTATATCTGCTTATTTAAACTCCTGTCAGAAAAAAATGATATCATCGAGTCACTTTAAACATAGGATATTTGGCCCAAACTTAAATTCCATCAAGCTCCCACTCGTTTTAAAATCACCATGATGTTAAACTTGTAAACTTATATTCTCTATATAATACTAGTTGTACCTACCCGACATGCAGTGAATTCATTTTAGCTTTTAATTTTTTGTTTGCACATTTTTAAAACTCATACAGAAAAAGAAATAAAATTTTAGTTGTAAGGGAGACAACTCTTAGTATATTTTTCAATTTAAAAAGAATATGAGTTATTCCTCTTGCTGATTTTCCGGTGATGATTTAAAATGTTCAGTTGTCTGAGCCGGACTAAGTAATATTTGAAATAAATTGTAGCGAAGTATAGTATTATACTGCCAATAACAAGGTACAACAATAACAAATTAAAATTGACTTGTCAGAAGCAAAGTTTGACTTGTTAGTTTAAAAGCTATTTGAGTCTAACTTTGAAAATCCGACAAGATAACATTATATGTTAGATTTAATATATTGAATAAATGATGAACATTTAATCAAAATAGAATTATTATTTTTGGTGATTAAAACAAAAAACACATTGGTTCATTTACAAAGTATAATTTAGGCGAGAAGTGGCTGTGCATCATTGATTGAGGCTGGGGAAGCGAGAGTCCCCAGTGTTGACACTGTTCCTCTCGATCTACTACAGGTGACCAGAATTAGTTCATTAGGGTTATGAAAACTGAAAGAAAATATTCAATCTTTACAACAAAAATATTCATTTAAAATTAATTTAAGTCAATTGATGTAGTTTGCATATTTTGGGTGTTTTTTTTTTTTTAATTTTTTTTTTATTGCTTTTCGCTTGTTTTCTTTTACATGCTTACCCTCATCTTTGGCATCGGTGAGCATATAAGTTGTTCTTTCTTCAACATTATATTCTGGAGTTTGAACTAATACCACCTCTTCCACCTCCTCCTCTTCCATCTCTTCATCCGTTTCCAACGAACCATCATTCTCATGAGTTTCCGATACACGACCACTTTCTGTCAGAATCATTTCTGTCAAGCTTTTTCTAATAGAGGGAAAAAAGAAAAACACAAAAAAGAAGATGATCATATGATTAATGGGTTTAGACTGCAGCAAAATGCTGCCGAGTGTGTTAAATGCTCTCATTTTTATATAGTAAAATGAAAAGAAAAAAAATTTGCTCATTTTCTCAATGCAAAATAAAAACTCCAAGCAATAAAAATGCATTAACTCCAAACCCATTTCCTCTTAATTGCACTGCAAGTTGTCAATTCCAGTCTAATTGCTTTGTCCATGTTAAAACAACATTATCTAATATATTATCAATGAATATTTTATAGAGAAGAATAGTGTGAGCATCTGATACAGTATCTCATTATTGTTTATTAGTGAAAATGAAAATTTATGGTATTGCTAATTAAAATATTAAATATTGTAAAAGTTTTTGACAGAGAGAACTATGAAGGTTATATGACAAGTAAACCTTTCTTAGGTAATCGATGCGAAAACTGACTGCGATTGAAAATATTCAGCTAAAAAGCCCTAAAATAAAAAATGTAAGCTATATATATATATATATATATATATATATATATATACCGTATTTCTTAATTGGGAGAGTTTCCCAGCAGAGTGCTCAATTATTAATGCAAAAGTAAAATTAACTAGATAATTAATAAGAGCATGATATTTATTAATATTAAATAAAGTGTTACAACATCCGGACCAAGGTTTCAGATCCGAGAAAATCGGACCTTCATCAGCGGAGTCGTATAGCTTAATGAGTGAGAACAACCGCCAGGAATTTCAAAATATTGTCCGTTGGAAAGATGGAACACTTTCAGATTTAAAATGGTCATGTGCGTGGAATATACGTAGTCAGTTATGGAAAGGTTTCAGATCAAAACAACAGCGACGCTGTACATAGAAAAAGCAAGAAATTAAATGGGAATAACGTTAACAGTTGGACAGATGGGAAACTAGCAGGTTTAAATTGTCACGTGCGTGGAATTACGTAGCCAGTTATGAAAAGGATTCAAATTTAACTAATAGGGACGCTATATATGTTATCGAAAGTAAATGGAAATAACGTTAAAAATATAATATTAAATTAAAAATTATATTGAAATAATATGCTAATGTAATAATATATTACTAAAAATATTAAATAATAAATCATTAAAATTAAACTTATAATTAAATAAATTGTAATCACACCATTTATAAATTCCTAAGGGTACTAATCATAAATTTTTTTATGGTACTAATAATAAAGGGGGGGGGGGGATAAAGAAAGATGAAAAAGAAAAATGAAGAAAAATAAAGATGAAACAAATACACTGTTAGATAAAATAAAGGATTACATAAAATTGTGTAAAAATAAAAATAAAAGATAAAAGGCAAAAGAAGGAAAAATGGGGATATGGGGTACTCTACATTAGAAATTTTAAATTAGAATTTAAAATTTTAAAACAGTTATATACATAAATATAAAAAACAATCCATAATTAAAACATGCAATAATAGAAATCTAGTTTAGGGCCACAGTCGAGATACCATACAGTTCAATCCGAAATTATATATATATATTGTGACTTAACCCTCAGATTATTATTTACTAAAACCATCATCATAACTTTTCATTTATTTGTTTAAATTCTTAAGGGCTTACCCCCTCTTTTTCAGTAGGAGTTAAAAATAAGTATTATCTAAGCAGAAAACAAATTCTCGCCTATCCTTGTTCTTCTGAAATTGCCATTTTCCTCTCCTGGTGCCAGTCTGTCTAAATGACATACGTTTCCAAGATTTTAAAGAATACAGGTATGTGATTTACACTCAGATTAAGCCGAATTGAAATTTTCAACTGGACGATTGCACCCGTGCAAGCACATTAAAGTTGCCCTTGTAAACATGTGTAGACAACAGGTAAACTTCCGGTAAATGATGTGCAGTCAAAATTACCATCTATGTGCATGCGTCGATGAAAGGCAGGTTTCCAACAGGAGAGATGAAAAGTCAGTTTTTTCATCTACCATCACTGAGATACAAACAAGCTTTGCTGCAAATTTCACATTTGTTTTTGTATATTTTTATATTTATTCTCTCTAAAAATAAATATTAGATTTTACATAATTCTCCATGTTGGCTCTTACATCTTCATTCCAACGTGTTTATTGACTTTTCTGTTAACCAAAACATCATCTCGGGAAAGAATACGCCTTTTCTTTTTTATCTATTTTCCTTGAATCCAGTGATTCATATTTCGTGGAAGCTTTCACATCATATAGCACATATCTGTTATATATATCCGTAACTCATGACCTGTTGGGTCACAGCCACTGTTTATTTTTATCAAAAGCCAAAGTTAATGCAACATGGATTCTATATTAAAAACAACCCATAAAAAGTTATGCAGCAGAAGAAAGAAAGAAATTTAAAATCTTGACTTTTAGAAAACTGAGTATAATATATGTTAGTAAAAATTAAAATAAAAACTAACAACTTGGATGAAGTTAACATTGTTAATCAATTTGATAAGCTTAAAGGGCATATATAAAAAAAACTGAAATCACTTTTTCAACTAAACAGAATGGGAAAGGGGTCAAGCACTAAAGAGAAAAAAAACTACAAAAAAAAAAAAAAAAAATGGAGAATCGGGTGTTTCATCAATATAGGTAATCTGAAGATCTTTCCAAAATATTAAATGATAAAAGTTTTTGAGATGTGTGAAAAAATCCTTTTGAAAATACCAACTGCAAGGGATCATTTTGTTAAATGTTCACAACAAACTGACCTTTTGTTTAAGTCTGCCAGATCATTTTCTAACCAATAAAAAATTTCTGAAACAAAATACGATCCAATGCAGCCATTTCAAATATAGCCTACCTTTGACTTAATCCAGTTCTGCTCGTTACACTGGGAAATGCATGCGAGCCGTTTGGTGTCGGGGAATCATGGACTGAAACTGGGGACGTAGTAGGAACTGGTTCAACAAATCGAAGAAGTTTTGTTTTTTTAGTTGAAGTGCCAAGTGGTGTCCCCATTGAATCATTCAAACTAAGATTCAGTTTTGCTAGCCGAATAGCAGGCCTTGGTTCAGGAGTATCTGAGGAGGAGGAGAGAAAACAATGGTCAAAAAAGAAAACAATAGATAATTGAACATCGGAAAAGTCTGGAAAAATCTTACAGTTTACTTAGCAATTTCAGTTTGTTTTTTTAAATTAAAATCTTAAGTATTTACTGGATTTTCTTGTTTCGAAAGTTAAAAAATAGGAATAAATTACATCCTTCTTTATGATACGACCATCATAAAACAGTCATCCCTATTGCAATTTCTGGTAATTAAAAATCAGTTTTACAATAAAATCGATAGGACATCTTACAAAATGTTAAAACAAATTTCATAAATTATTAATCAATCGATTTTTTTTTAAATTTACAAATCATGTTTATTTATACTTACACAAATTGGATCAGATAATTTCATAAATAGAGATTTTACTTAATACATTACAGGTTTCAGCTATGATTATTGTCTGTAAAAGATGACAGCAGCAGAAAATGGATACCATTTTGATGTTTACTTTGTGAACCTAATTTTCGAGATTTCTCTCATTTTGGAAATTACATAATTTTGGAAATGGGAAAATAAAAATTTTAAATATCCATGAAATAGCTTAGAATAAGTTGTGTAAAATTATTTTTATTTGAGTAAATTACAGAAAATTTAAAATAAAATTGAATAACTGAATTTTAATTATCTCTAAAAATTAGCTTCATGACGCATCCAGACATCAAAAATGATAAAAGTGTTTTGTACTTCTGTAGTCTAATACAGTGACATTATTATATTAAATAAAATAAAATAAAAACTACTTGTTATCCAAATATACCAAAATTCTTAAAGTTTATCAGTATTAATTCAATATTTGGACTAAGATAATAAAGTGCTTATAATATAAATTATTTTTACAAAAAAAACAATATAGCTAGGGAAAAAAAGTATTTATAAGATTTAAAGACATCCGATCGATTTTATTGTAAAAGTAATTTTTTAAATAATAATTCTCCATTTTCCCTTTCTTAACAAAAATGTAAATATTTAAATATTTTCTTACAAGAAATTAATTAAGAGAAAAGACAAGGAGAGGGGTGGTCAATTAGCAAAACAAAAATAAAAGTAAAAAAAGACTCCCAGGCAATACCGGTTGAGTATAGCTAGTAAGTAATATAGTTATAGCTGACATTTATTTTTTTTTAAAAAGAGATCATAAATAAAAATTTTGTTTTGAAATATGTTACTACCTGTTAACAGACTTAGTAAAAAAAATAAATAAACTATTCGAAAACCGTCTTTTCTCTTTCTTTGCATTTCTTTATTTTTTAGTCCATCTGGTTTAGCGGGTCTTAATGCATATGGAGGGCTTAGGGGTAAAGGTAAGAGAGGGGATATAGGGATATGTGAGAAAAGACCCAAGAAAAATAATTTAAGAACCCACCCCAAAGTAAATATAGAGGTATAAAGTAAGTAAATTCTTATGAATCAGAAGTTTCTCGCAATTCCTGGTGGTTTAGGGATAGGGTAGCTACATAATTAGTGGGTTAGGAGTGTGTTGATGAATTATTATTACGGTGAAATTGGATTGTCTGACAAAACGGCTAATCAAACAAGTCTCTAGAATCAATGGTGTTGCACTTGTATTGCAATTGGTCTCTTATATTTTGTATAATAACCTCTACACCCCTCCCTTTTTCCTTTACACACCATTTTCTTGTAAGTAATAGCAAAGTAATGAGAGAGAAATCAATGCTGTACCTTTGTCTCCAACACCAACGGGTGACGTTCCATGCATGCTCGGTGATTTATTAGAAATTTGCCGCACTTTCAATATTGACTGAGGTGTTGGCCGTGGACTCGTAACATGAGCCCGAGGTGTGCTTTTTCTGTGTATGATTGGAGTCCGAAGAACGGCTGCTGCTTCATTACTTACATATTTAGAAGGCCTACAAAATTGGATTCAAAGAGGATTGGCATAAATACACAAGAAAGAATTATAGAAATAACAAATGTTTAAGAATGAAGGCTGCAGCTTACCGTTGATTTTGTTGACTGTCATAAGAGAACAAACTAGCAGCAGCCATGGGAGGCGTACTTGTTGGAGATAAGCGTAGACCCTGAGATTTCTGCTCATCAACTAAATTTCTTTCATAGATCACTTTAGATAAATCACTAGAAAATAAAACATAAAATAAAATATTTATAAAAATGAAAAAGATTCAAATTATTTAATTATACAAGACAATATATAAATTTTACAAAACAATATATAAATTTTTACTTCCTGTCAAAAATGGGGAGTAGAATTAAGTTCTGGTAAGTTCATTATTTTAAAACTAACTAGTTGTACCTACCTGGTGTTGCCCAGGAGGCAGTAAGGTAATTTTAATTTTTATTTGTTTGCACATTTCTTTTTTAACTTAAACTTATTTCCGAATATTGCACATGTACAGAGCAAGTCTTCTTTCTTTTTGTAATTCATAATTGAAGAGTTCATTCTCTTTTGCCCAGTTTAATTAAGGGGAGATAATCTTAATATGATTCAAGGGAAATAACTTTGAATATACTGAGCTGACAACTTTGCATTCTAAACCGATCATCTTGTCTAAATATGATAATAAATTTTTTAAATAAACAGAATAAAAAGGGAAAAAGAAAATTTGATGGTTAAAGAAAATATGTATTTTCTACACTGTCACTGTTGGCCAAACAACTTATAAATATATAAGCTCTACTAATTTTAGTTTTTAACACTATTGGATTAAAGCCAATTAAATATGAAAAAATAAAAAACAAAATTCAAAATTAAGCTCTTTCTGCTCGCTATATATATATATATGTTTGTTGCTCTTTTCCTCTCAAACTATGGGTTAAAAAGTATCACTACTTGTGATGATATTCCCTTGTTTATAATGAACTATTTCAATTATGTTCTTTAATTTAATTACCTTTCACTGTTAGTAAAGAGAAAGAGTGGTGGATGCAAGAATAATAGGCAGTATAGAAAAAGAGAATGTGTAGGGTTGTCAAACATACGGGTGAAAGTGATAGGAAGAGAAGATGGGTTACTTGTCGGGTTAGTTGCAAATTACAGCTAATTAGAATTGGAATGGAAGTTTTTTTTTTCAAATAAAACTCAATCTCAAAACTGAAGAATATTTTAGCATGTATTTTTGTGGTTAAAAAAGCCTTTGGAAAATTTGAAAAAGCTCAAAAATAATGTAAGTCTCAATCATTTGAGAACTTTAAATAACTACTGCTCAACAATGTCTTTATAGCAGCAATTTAAAGAATTCAATAACACTTTTCTTGATACTAATAAAAGCTCAAATAAAACTGGAGTTCAATTTAATTTAATTTTCATCTACAAGATACGTACTTGAGCGGAGACCTTTTCTTCGGTGTAATCGGTGTAGAAATGAAAGGCTCAATCGGTCGTTGCTCGAAATCTTCGGAAAATGATCTGGAAATAAAAGAAAAATCAGACTTACAAAGATTTTTAAAAAAAAACCCTTGGCACAAGAAATCTAAAATGCAGTCAAGCAGAAATAGGGAGTGCAAGGTTGATTTTCTAATACAACATTTTTGGAATTTGGCAAGATTTTCATAGCTAAGAATAAACAAGGATTCACTCCATCTGTCTTGAAAGCGGAAAATCTAACTCTACTTTATATATAAAGTAGAGTGAGATTTTCCGCTGTACCATTGATTGGAATAGCTTTCTTACCAAAAGCTACATAAAAAATATATTTTCCATCATTCAGAGAGAGCAAATACGGTTCTGTGGTCTAAAAACTAAAAATTTATAGTTCCAATCGATTTTAATATTTTATATTTAATCCCGTTTGATATTTTATTTTCCATTAATCAAATTTTGAGGAAGGAGGAGGAGAATTTACTCTCTAATGAGAACTCATCTTATAGTCACTCGAATCACCAGGTAACAAATTTAATAAGACACACTTTGATCATATTCATCAGCTAATTAACCCGTTTTTTACCTGACTAACGCTATTGCGACGAAAACGATTAAATAGTACTAATATTATTATCACATACTTCTGTTTTAAGCATTATTGTCACTAAGAACTAACATCTTCATTATACACTGAAAAGCTAATAAATAAAATAAAAAAGGTTTTGTTTCCAGTCTATGCTAATAAATACATAAACATTTTTTCTCTCTCTCACTAATTATTGTATGTCTTTTTTTTTTTACAACTAAACATTTTCATAATATAACTCTTCTGTGACTTATAACTAATAAAAGAAAACTAACACGTTTCATCCGGTTAACGTCAATAATTACAATTTGTTCCGGTTCTTTTACATTGTCTAGCTTTCGTGGCTTAATGGTTATTGGCTTTAGCTGTTAACCAAAAGGTTGGTTGTTCGATTTGGACTGTGACTGATTATTACTTTTCTTTTTTCGTTTCACGACATATCTAACCTTCAGGAGTCGAAGAAATCTCTCACGTAACTTACACATTTTTTAATTATATAAAACAAACTTTTCATAAATCCTACTTATAAAATTTATTTATTTAGGAACAAAATAATCAGATAAAATACTAACTTTATTTTGATGCTGGTGCATTGATACTATTATTTAGCCCCCCCCCCCCCTCCCCCCGATACTCCTCGTCACTACATACGTATGTTGAAGCAAGGATGTTCATTATTGTTATTGAAATGTCGTTCTTTAGAAAATAATTAAAGAACACTCATCCCCAAACCTCAATTAAAACGGTGTGAATCAAATTAGAACTATTTTCACATGTCAGCCATTTTGCCTCATTAGTCACTCTAAATGTAGATGTTAATAATTTCCAATAACATCATTTATATTAATAATATTTGACATTGCAATCATTTTGTGTAAATATATCTATATATAAAGTTGTAGTCTCTGTCTGTCTGTTCACAAACTCCTCCTAGATTTGGGGAGAGACCACTATTACCATATATATATTTTGAATCTAAATTACCCAGGATACTTGGATAAGTATATTTCATTTTGATCAAAGGGAAGTACAACATTATCATGAGATCTGCATTTATGCTTGCATGCTATTTATAACATGAAAATTATCAAAATTAGAAAATAAAAATAGAAATGTGAATAAGGGGTTCAGGGCTTGGAGCAAGAGTACACAGGTGTCCTCATTGATTTTCAGGAAACATTTGGTGTCCCCTCGACTGGGTTAAAAAGACTATAAATATACAAAAATTCATGTCCATTAATGTAACGTTATTTACACCCTCTCTCACCCAATCAATGTAGAGTACATCTTTGAGCGCCATGCCAAAATTGAATCCGATAAAAATAAAAATAAAAAAAATGTGTTTTTTTAAATAATAAAAGGTAGTATATGGACTGAGCTAAGGACAGAGTTCCTCATTCAATCCCAGGCAACGCCTGATCTTTCTGCTAGTATAATATACATTTTGAAAAGATGAATTATACCTGTTGCTTGTATAAAGGTCCACTTGAGCTACTTCCTGCATCTTTTCTATGAGAGCCATCACAAATGTTGACTGTGAAATTAACTTGGATGGGTTGGATTTAGTCACCATTGTAGAAAGAGGTTTCGGGTGCAGGAATTCAATATCTAATAAATACATAAACAATCAATGCTATATTAAAAATTAAAAATTAAAAGAGACAAAAACATCAGATAAGATTTTCGTTTAACTTTTAATTATTTTTCAAGATAAATTTGGGGCCAGGCAGAGGAGACAATTCTCAAGTCAGAGTGTTAGCATGTTACTAGGCTGTGAATAAGATCAGTTCTTTAAAAAAATGCTTTTTAAAAAAAAAAAGTTTTCTAAATTAAAAAGGTTATTCAGAAAAAAAAATTCCAGAATCAAAAAAGTTAAGCAAAAAGTGTTTTTCTAAATTAATTAAGAAAATTTTTAAAGTGATTTCAGTTTTATATAAAAAAAAACAAAAAATCTTGTAAGCTTTTTGTTATTTAAACAATTGTGAGAGGACGCATCAACAAATCCCTTACCTTTTTTAATTTTCCGAGGCAACACTGCTGGCTCAAAGATGAGCTGCCGTTGTACTTCTGGCAAAAGTTTAGCACACCCATTTACAATGGCATTCCTTGTTGAGGCCCTTTCCCTGTCTTTTGCAGACATCATACCCTGCACAAGAAAGAATTTAGAAAAAGAAAACTATAGCATTATGGATCCACAGATGTAGGACATGCTCTTTCTTAGCACTCACCAAAAAATGTTTAAATGTATGTTAATTTAACAATATTTTTACAAATTATAATCTTAACATTCATTTTTATATATATATTTTAATGTGTTTCTTTGCCTATTTCGATGGCTTTTGTTATTTGAATTTATAGAGAAATGTAGTAACTGCAAGAAAGACAATATGCTAATTAACAATGCTTTGAATGTTTTCTATTAAACAGTAACATCGACCTTCAATATGACAAATACAACACTGCAATACCCTTGGACATCTTTCATGTGTAAAGCTTACAGGTGGAGATTCTACCTCTATATTAAATTTGAAATGCTGAGTATGAATGAATTTTCAACTTTCCAATTAGAAAGAGGACACAGTGAAAGTGCATTCATCACGGATGATGATGTAGAGTAAACTGTGAAATCTATCAGGACCTTGTATAAAATGTGTAAGATATTTGTACACATACCGATTGGATTCAGTCACCCTGCTGCAAAAAAAAACAATGGCAATCAAACTCAGCAACAAAATCAAGAGTTACACGCCTTTTTTCGTCTCTACTGAGAACCGGATGATTTATCCACCGTGGCAATCCTCAAGCACTAACAAAAAGCATTTCAGAAACCAGACTTCTCGCTTTTCACCTCCACAACTCTCATCAAGCAAAGACCCACACATTCCTGGAAAGCCAGATAACCTTATCATAGACACGAAAAGAGGGCTGAATGCCAAGTTTCTCAAAGGTGATGCCATAGCTCAGTAAAACTACAGATAAGGTTCTACGGGCACTGCAACCAGAGCACCTATCAGACCTGAGATCTCTGCCGGATTCAGAACCAAACCAGCAAACTACTGCCACTAAAAACAATGCGATTGCTACCATCTGTTGCTTTGAGGACATGTGCTCATTCAAGATATTTCAGCCCTCACACACCTCGACAAAACCGAGTCTTCGGGAAGAAAAACAGTGAGATATGCTCTATTGCCATAGGAAATGTATTCTGAAAGTTAGTCAGCAAAGTTGCATGCAGACTCAACCTCCCATCCAACAGCAACCAATTCAGCCTGGTGCCGAAATCAAATACGGATGCAAGGTAGCCCACACGCAATTAACAGGGCAGATGGCAAGAGGATAATAGTAAAACTGGACATGAAAACACATTTAATGATGTTTGGCAGGATCTCTTTGAAAAGTGACAAACAATATCAAGGTCCCTATACATGTCTAGCCTATCCTAGCTCCAGTGCACTATGATGCTCTAACAAGATTGTCCACAGGAATACGATGGGACCACAACTCTTTACATGGGCTGTTGCGCACTCTGCTGCATCACTTATCAACATATTGTACTTGGCAAGGCTTAGCAGAAATAGTGGATACTGTTAGAGATGTCAATCACACGATACATACACTCACATTCATTGAAGTGGAGATAAACTCGTCTAAATCGGTGGTGATAAATCCAGATTTCCCTCTAGCACCATGGCCGCAATCTATACCTCCACACCGAATGGGATGGGATTGTGTCATCCAACACGTATAATGGCCTTCTCAGAAATACGGAGCAGAAATAAATGGCCTGGCTCGTAGCCTCCATCGAACTGCATGCTGTAGAATAGTTCTGTGCATTGCCATTCCCAACGAAAGGCAACGCACATCGCCTTCTGCCTGAACCTAAAGATGTGAGGCAAACAAAGGCTGTGATGGTTCATCGACTTTAACTTATACCGTAGAATATCCCTTAACCAACGGAATGAGAGCAATATACCTCAGTGGATTAAATGAAGAGTTTACTTCGAAATTTCCAGAAAGTTACTGACTACGACAAATGGCATCTGAGAAGACTTGAAATTATGGCATCCAAAACATTGTGTAAATGGCTACAACAAAGGCAAGGAAAACAGTGTGAAACATGGAAATGAATATCTTGTTTGTTTATATTACAATGAGAATTGCAAATCTAAATGATTTTTTTTTTAAAGTTAAGACAACACAGATATACATACAAAAGCTTTGGTCTTTAGTCTTTCATTAAGGCGAATGGCATCTACAAAGCGTGCTCGTTGGAGGTAAAACATAACGAGTAACTCTTCAGAATACGATTCCATACTTGTTAACAAGTAATTTTCAAGCCATTTCTCTTCAAGTTCGGTTAAGGGAAGTTTCAGCAATTGATCCATTGTTTTGGCTGAAAATAAAAATTAAACATAATAAAACCCTTTTACAATCATAGAAAACTGTAAAAGTACTAGACTTTGGATCAAGGAATATCAAATTTGAATATATATATATTAAACAGAGTGATCAAAAAATTAAAAGAAGAATGTGATTTGGGAGTTGGTTTGGTAAAAGAGAAACAGTCTACTTGATGACAACTTCTGGTTTTGAAATCAGAAATTGACAAGTGGTATTTATCAGAAAACAGCCCCCCCCCCCTCATCATTTTCGTCCGCTTAGAGTTGACAGAATTTTAATTTCACTAGTTTGAACACTCGAGAATCAGTCATGCAGAAAATTTGCAAAGAAGTAATTCCAGCATTAGACCTTTGTTTTTTAATCATTTTGTTAAGAGAGGTGGCCCTCGAAACGTCAGAAAATATGCAAACAATAAAATGGTTGGCCCGGCAAAAATAAACTATTTAAAAAGCAATTTCAATATAAACTACTTAAAAAGTATTTTCAAATAAAAAAAAATTTTCAATTATAAAAAAAGGTTTGATTTGATTATTTGTAATAAAAAAAATTAAAATCTCCAATTATAAAAAGCAGTTTGATTATCTTGTGTTAATGATCAAAAAGAAAAATAGTAAAAGCAAATTATTAATCCCCCCCACCCCAAAAGTTTGACCTAAAATATAAGGAGTAACAGTTTTCTGATAAACACGTGTCAATTTCCAATTTCAAAAGCCGTCATCAAATAGACTGTTTCTCTTTAACCATTGGTTTTGATTATACATTTAAAGCTAACAATCATATTTTATCTATTGTATTGAGGGAAAATAAAATGATTTGATGGAAATATTATTTCAAGAGAGCTAAACATTGTCTTAAAAGATATATAAAGCTTTAATGAAACCTCAAATAGAGTATTGCACTCAGGTCTGAGTTCCAATGTCTAGACAAGGAAATTGGAATAAAATATTAAGATTGGAAGATATAGAAAGAGTGATAAAAACTAATAAAAAGATTACATTTACAGGGAAAGATTGGAGACAATTAGGATTAACTACTTGACTAGAGAGACGAATGAAAGGTGAAACTTTCAAAATAGGTCATGGCATTTTTTTAGTATAGTAGACCTGTTTTTTTTGTTTTTTTTTAATATTTCCCTTCAATCTGGAAGGTTTGCAAATTTTGAAAAGTAGATCTATTAAGCAATTGAATTTTTTGATAATAGAGTAAAATATTTTTGGAACAAAAGTTACCAGATCAGATTAAAAACAGTAATATCGGAGATTTTAAAATGGAATTAGATGTATTCAAAAATAATGGTAAAAAGAAGGAATTTCGAGGCATTTTTGGCATAACAAACAATGAAATAATATAAGAGATTTTAAATAAGGAATATATATATTTTTTAAGTATTGGGGGAGGGGGGTAAGAGACAAATCTAAAGAGTTTAGATCGCTATTGGAATCTAATAAATAAATCAGGATTTCTCTATTATTCAGCACATGAAAATTAATCCAATGTCATTTTACTTATTAACCTCTGACATGTAACAAGTATCTCCCATTCCTTAACCAAAATGTGCAGGTGATTGAATTTAGTCTCATCATTTAACAGAAACTAGAAGAGGCATTACTTATATCAGAGGATATCAGAATTTTATAACATGATCTTCAAACTAACTAGAAGTGTCTCAATAAATAGATAGAAATATCATTTATTAAAAACGTTGTCTTTTACAGCCTATCAATCCAAACACATAATAGCTATTGGAAATCATTCATTAAACACAAGCTGCATTTTTTTTACCCATAGACGAGGAGGGCTGTTCATACCTTTCTTAATAGTATGAAAGCGTAAATGTATGTAATGGATCTGATTGGATTTGAACTCTGTTTATCCGATTTCATTGTTCACTTCAATATTCAATTACACCATTTGCGCCTCAAAAATTTTAATGAAGTAGTAATATTTTTTTTTTAAAACTTAGTTGTACTTAATCTGTTAAGATTTAAAATGCAAACAAAACAAAAACCATTAATGATGATTAAAACAGTGAAGATAATAAAAATAAAAGTTACTTTGTTGACAGCCTAAAAAAATATGGCTTATCAAATCTTGGGCATTGTTTTGATCACAACAGGTACGCTGAAATTCCACAGCTTGAGCCGTCATTCTGAAAGAGAAATTAATTTATATATAATATAAATTATTAGAAATTTATTGAAAGCTAAAACAATGTGTTTCTTTTTTCATTTAAAATAAATTTTATTTAAGTTAAATAAAATTTATTTTAAAGAAAAAAAATTTGTTTTGGCTTTCTATAAATTTTTGATATTCAAGTGCGAAACGATATATCAAAAAAAGTTCAATATATTACTTATTATATAAATTAATTTATATACAAAATTTTTATTTTTTTAAATCTCTAAATAAAATATTTTTTAATTAAAATAAAGTATCAGCCTGATAATTAAAAAAGAAACATTTTTAAATTGACTAAATTAAGAATTATTAATTTTTTTATAAGTTGAAATATTGTAAAATTTGATGAGTTTTTGTTAACACAGGGATGTGAGCAGCAGCCAAAAAAAAAAAAAGAAACTGTAATCAGCATTTCTGAATGTGGAAGTAAAGTCTGACCTTTCCTCACTGTGGTATGGGAATAGCAATGTAGTAATGTCAGAGTTACCCAGTTAACAGGACACCACATTTTCAGTTTTCAGAGAGAACTGTCATAAGAGAAAGAGAGGCGAGGCAAGACAAGAGAGAGAGGAAGAGAAATAACAGGAGAAAAGAAAGAAAAAGTGGGAGGAAGAAATAGAAAGAAAGAAAATCCAGCCAAATAGCAACAAAAAAGTAAGGACGTAAAGCTTTAACAATTTGGCAGAAATAAGCCTTTTCTTATTTAAAAATAAAACAGTGGATTTTTTTTTTGAGTGGTCTCTTGACAAATATAAAAGTATCTTTCATTTTCTTTTTAAAACAAATAACAAAAGAAAGTATTTATATAATCTTACCCATTCACAAGGAAAGTGGTCAACTTTAATTTGACTTCTTCCGGAGAAGAGAGAGGAGGCTGTTTGACAGCTAAATAACGTAAAGCCAGTTTCCCTTCATTTTGGTACAGCAGAGCTTTGATCACCTGTTTATGCTGCCAGGGGCCGAATACGGGAGAGTTCACCAGGAAAGAAAATGCCATCTATAAAAAACAAAATTTTATAAAATCAAAATCTTTTTCTTGAGACTAACATTCAGTGTCTATCACACACTTTTGTCGCTATCACTCTCAATGTTTATTAACAAAGGAAATAAAACTACAAAACACAAGATAGGAATAGTCCATTATTTATATCAACAAAAAAAAAATATCAAAAGAGAAAGACAAAATAAGGAAAAGAGGGGGGAGGGAAATGGGGGGAAAAAAGGATACGGGGGGGGGATGCGAAACAGGGGATGGAGAAAGAGGGAAGAGGAAGAGAAGGGGAAAGAGGAGAGGGGGGGACATAGAAGGGATAACGAGGAAAGAGAAAAAGAGGGAGAGGAGGAAGGAAAAAAGATAGGAGGGGAGAAAAAGAGGAGAGAGAGAAAGAAAAAGAGGAGAGAGAGAGAGAGAAAAAGAGGAGAGAGAGAGAGAAAAAGAGGAGAGAGGGGGGCATTAGAGAAGGGGGGGGGGCATTAGAGAAGGGGGGCATTAGAGAAGAGGGGGAAGAGAAGAGGGGGGAAGAGAAGAGGGGGGAAGAGAAGAGGGGGGAAGAGAAGAGGGGGGAAGAGAAGAGGGGGGAGAGAAGAGGGGGGAGAGAAGAGGGGGGAGAGAAGAGGGGGGAAGAGAAGAGGGGGGAAGAGAAGAGGGGGGAAGAGAAGAGGGGGGAAGAGAAGAGGGGGGAAGAGAAGAGGGGGGAGAGAAGAGGGGGGAGAGAAGAGGGGGGAAGAGAAGAGGGGGGAAGAGAAGAGGGGGGAAGAGAAGAGGGGGGAAGAGAAGGGGGGATGGGGAGAGAGAGAGGGGGGATGGGGAGAGAGAGAGGGGGGATGGGGAGAGAGAGAAGGGGGGATGGGGAGAGAGAGAAGGGGGGATGGGGAGAGAGAAGGGGGAGGGGGATAGAAGATTGGAGGGGAGAAGAGGGGGGAGAATGGGGGGGGAGAAGAGGGGGGGAGAAGAGGGGGAGAAGGGGGGGAGAGAAGAGAGGGAAAAAGAAAAGAGGGAGGAAAAAGAGAAGAGGGGTGAAGTAAAAAAAAAAAAAAATGGAAAAGGAAAAAAGAAAAAAGTAAAAAAGAAAGAAAAAAGAAAGAAAAAGGAAAAGATTACCTCAAAGTCTTTGTGGTCCAAGAGCCAAAACCCTGTGATCAGATTCATTGTATCTGAGGGTACAGAGAACAAATCAGCAAATGTTGTTACCTTTGAAGATATCTGAAACAATATAAAACAAATATTCATTGTAAAATCCCAACTTAAAGAACCACTTGTGGATCACATGGGACATAAACTGACTTTAGTATTTATGGAACAACTTTAGATAAATGCTTGAACAAATCACAAGTTTGTGTTAGGTTACTAGGTAAATGATTCAGAGGTGAGACAAGCCTTTAACCTCACTACCCCCATATAGATTGAGAAAAAGACATTTGAATTCAATAAATAATTCATATAATGATTATCATCTTAAAATCTTATATCTCATCATAAAAATCACTCTAAAACAAATACTAATATAAAAAATGAAGATCTGCTATGTCGTCAGAATGTGGAGAAAACACATTTGAACTGAAAATCTTAAAGTGTTTTTCTTACTTTTATAGTGTTGTCATCCTCCAGAGAAGCAAGATCCAACAAAAAGTAACTGATTATGCAATGCTTGATCAGCAGTGGCACATCATCCAATAAGTAGACATTGATCAATGCCTGAAATGAAAAGAAATTAACTTTTAAAGTAAAAAAAGGTAAAATGAGGGTTAAAATAAAATAATAGAGTTTTAGAATAAGAAAAAAGCATTAACTTGTACTTTCACTCATTTTTTTTTATTTTATTGTATTTTTATATTCTGTTCATCCTATAATGCTTTAAACAAGCAGTGAAAATATTTATTCAATTGTATTTTATCAAGATACTAGAAAAAGTGTGACCCATGGTTTCACCTATTTAGTTCAGGTTAGACTGTTTGAATCAGGAAAAAGTGAGTTTGCAAAGCCAGTTAAATATGAAAAAATAAAAAGATAAAATTAGTCTATATCCCTCCCCATGTCTATGGGTTAAATAGCTTTACTACTTGTGGTATTATTTTGTTGTTTATAATGGACTATTCCAATCTTTCTTATTTTCTTTCTTTATTACCTTTTATTGTTAATATACACATTATATATATATATATATATATATATATATATTCATAGCTTACTACCTAGCTCTATTTACGTATCGAGCACTGAAGTAAATACTGAAAATTGATAAATAAAAAATTATATCTCCTTATAAAATTTGATGTGGATACATGAAATAGTAATATACATACATATATATATATATATATATATTATAATTTATTTAGATACTGTATATTACATATTTCAGCAATGTACCGCGGTTTCATCCAAAAGGGCAGATTTAGACATCTTTATATATATATATATATTATATACATATATATAGAGAGAAAGATGGTGTGTGTGTGTAGAAAGCCAGAGGGATAGAAACTGTATAAGTTAAGAGCCCTCCCTCCCCGCTTTTATTTTATACAACATACAGTGAGAGAGGAAGAGAGTGATAGGCAGAAACTTAGTAAGAGATGGGTAACTTGGTGAGTTAATTGCAAATTAAAGGTAACTAGAACAATTAAAATGGATTTTCTTTTCAAACATAACTCAATCCCAAAACTAAGGAATATTTTTAGCATGTATTTTGTGTGATTAAAATATATAAGAAAAAAACCTTAGGGAAACAAACATTGCTTAACTTTAGTATAATATATTCAGAACACACACTGCAATAATCACAACATTGCCCATTACATTCTACTATAGTTTTTTGTTTAACCTTTTAATTGCTCTTAATACGAAAATGTTTCATAAGTTTTTAACAGATTTCACCAAATATACAAAGACATGAAAATGCTTAAATCACAAAACAATGTTTTTTTTTTTAAAAATAACCAAAAATCAATGCTTACATTGATGCTGGGTGGTGGATACAGCCCATCTCCTCCATCTTGCTGCCATAAATCTCGAACAGCAGCAGCCGTGTTCTCTATCAAGCCATCAACCATCAGCAACTCACTTGCCTTTACATCACTGAAAAGAAACAGGGATTTTTTAAAGCCAACGACAAAAAAAAAATTTTTTTAAATGTACATTTCTGATATCCTCAATTCACTAATACTCTTCCAATTGCAATTGGTATAGATGCATGCTGGTTTCATGAAACAAAGAAGACTGATATCTCATACTGATATTTTTTTTTAATCATTAAGAAATAACGTCTTATTATTTACACTGACCTAATAACCATTCTTTTAATATCACAGAGTGAATGGGATGGTTAATTAACATTGCATTTAAAAATCTGATTTTAACAAATAATTTAATTTACAAGTTTTATTGTATTTCTAGTTCTTTTATTTTAATACATATTCAGAATAATTTTGTGGATAATCAATAATTTAAAAAACACTAATTTTATCATCTACTTATTTAATTAAAATACAATAAAATAGAAGTGAATGGAATAAGTGCTTTAGATAATTTTACATAAGTTTAATGTAATGTATTTTAATTGTACATATTTTTATGCGATTATGTTTATTTAGACTAAAAAAAATATAAGAAAGTCAACAAAATAAAAATAACTACAATTCTTCATCTAGTAGTCAAGTCAGAGTGATATATTGAATTTACAACTTATGTTGGTAATAAAATTAACTTTTTAATAATTTTAAATGTTTTTTTTTGCTTTAACATTAACAGTATTTTAAAAAATATATTTATTCACAAAGAAAAAGCAATTTTACGCTATATAAGATTCTAAAGAAAAAATATATGTAAACAAAACAAATAAGACTTGCTTCGCCTAGATTTATAAGCTTCGATTTTTTTTTTCCTTAAAATGTGTTATCATCCGAGTCGAGTCCCTTCCAGGTTTATTTGCATTATGTGAATATTCTTACTGATCAATTTCACTCTTTTTTTATTTCTGAAACATAAAATCAAATTTTGACAAACATATACAGCATGTTGTCCCACACCACCACACCTAAAATTTTAACAATCGTCAGTGGCTAGACATTTGTGACCTAGCCAAGAACTGATGCGCACGGGCTGCTATGGTACAAGATGTGTGGTACGCAAAGAAGGAAGCTGGTTCGACCCAATCTGGTTGAAAGTTATTTCAACTACAATTAATTTTTGTCAATTCATTCTGATCTCTTTTAGTTTTAATTTACTTGTTAGGGTTTTACTCCTCTCTTTGTTAATATTCTTGTACTTCTGTGTTCTGTGCTCATTATTCTAACCTTTTTTTTATTTAAATAATCAAACTACTATCCTTATGAAAAGGGTTTGTTCCTTTTTGGGGTGGGTTAGGTATCAAATGGTTTATTATGAAATTTGTCTCACCTCCAACCTAATACTCATTAAGGGAGTGGGGGGGGGGGGGGGGGTAAAGAGAAAAACTCCACAAATCGATTGTATAACGGTGTAATTAATTATATAAAACAATATGGTAGACATGAGTTTACCTGTGGAGCTGCTGCAATTCCTCTCGGCGTTTCATGAATATTTCGATAAGATTTGTCCTTGGATATCTGTAGAGGCCGGGAATATAGGAGGCAAGTTCTGAAAAAAAAAAAAAAAATCTTTTAAGTTTTAGAAATTTGGATTGGATGACAGAATTAGAATTCTAGTATTGTACAACTTACGCCAACTGTTTAAAATAGATGAAAAAATATGAAAAACAAACTATTCAAAATGTATTTAATTAATAAAACAATGAGTATATTATTCAACTAGGTAAAACATTTATATACAAGGCTATTCAAAAAAGTAACAAGATAGGGTATACTGTGTGATGTATGGGCAAATAAGGGATGAACAGATTGTTTTACCATAACTGTAATCTTAACTTTCTGCAACCAATTGCATATTTGTTTACCTCATCTTCTTCATGTCATTCTAGCTGTGAACAGTCAGAAACAAACAATGAACACGGGCCACGGGTCAAGGTTGAGCTGACAGCAAAGCGCCAATTGATCTTGCACATCATGACTTCTGCCAACTCATTTCCCGGCTCTGGTCGAGATCTAAGATAAGGCACAGCACCTAAGTCGAGATCTACCAAACGCTGGTGCAAACGATCCTCCTTTATGAGAACGAGTTCTGGCCAATAGGAATGGAAGACATTAAGATCTGGAAACTTTCGATCACAACTGCCTGTGTCATATCCTCCATGTCAGATGACAGCTCTTAGTCTCAAACAACTCAGTACGTTTCCACTGAAAAAACTCCCTCCAACAAGTCATTCCCACAAGACGTCTGTGTTGGCTGGGTCATGTCCTTCGCCATCAATAGAGTTAGAAAAAGCAATGTGGTGGACAACTAAAAACCTGGCTGATAACGGTTAAAGCTGACCTGGAACCCAACCTAGGACCCTGTATCTACGGAGTTCACCGTTGGAACAGCAAGTGGCTAGAGATCACCCAATCATTGACTTCAAATTGTCAGGCGTAGTCAGTCTTTGTGAGAGACCAGTTACAAGGATGGATAGAGTCGGCTCAACCCACCCCAGGTGAATGCTGTTTCAAGTGCAAGTAACGTAGTAATGAACACAGAGCAATGAAGAAAACAACATCAGTGTACTGGAACAACCTCCCTAATGACCCGATCTAGCTCCGTGTGACTTTTCTCTTTTCCTCTAACTCAAGGGGATTATCATGGGGGGGGGAGGCTGTTTATAAGCTGTGAAGGCCATTAATAGAGGCGTAGCGCATGTGAGAGGTAATCCTTCCGACAGTACATAGAATCATAGAGAAGGATCGGAAAATGCATTAGACTCAAGGGTTGATAGTTCATTATTTGGAATTGAAATGCATTGTGTTACCAATCGTGTTATTTTTCAGATACACTTTGCATTTGCTCATTTATTGTCTCATACTAACAAAAAAAAAAAAAAAAAGATTTACTTATTTTATCAAATTAAAAGAATGTAATTAATTATTTGTAGATTAGATAATTTGTTTAAATTATCTAATCTACAAATAATTAATTTCTGACACAGTAAATTCAGAAAAGCAATGATAGTGAATACTTATATATTTATATTGATATCTTTCAATTTTAATTGTGGGTAGTATGTGTTATTGAAATACCTTAAAAAAATTATAAATTCATAAATTATAGTAGAAATCATGACAGTAATTTTGTGAAGCATTAATTTTTTTTTAAGCATTTTTATTATTAAAAAATAAAATGCCAGTGAAGTTAAAAAATTGTAACACAAATTTACCATCATTTTCAGGAAGAAGGGCCGATTCTACAAACCATATCACAGCTTTTAAGTGATGAGATAACAATTGAACAGCATCAAACTTTTGGCTAAGTTCTTCAATACCTAAATGAAAAAGAAAGACATTTTTAAAGAAATGAAGGAAAAGTGTAAAGGCCAATACATAAGCAAGGTATAATGTGAATGAAAAATAAAATCTTGAACATTAAAAGTCTCATCTGAAATGACATCTATTTTCTGAAGAATTGAAGAATTCAGATGAAACATAAAATGTGAAATATATTATACTAAAGCTGCATCAACATCTGTTTCCTAAAGGTTTTTCCTGTATACTGACACAAAATACATGCTAAAAATATTCCTTAGTTCCAAGATTAACTTGTTTGAAAAAAAACTTACATGTTAATTCTTTTAATTAGCTGTAATTTGTAATTAACTGAACAAGTCACCCATCTTTCACTTAATTATCTATGTATTTCCCTCGCCTATGTTGATTCAACCATTTTGTGTTTTAATATCTGTGAGCATTTAGTGAAAGTGATTTTGGGGGGGGGGGGGGGGCATTGTTTCTTAATTACTTTATTTTGCAATCTTATGTGTATACACTATTTTACATTAAAAAAAATATACATTCTCTATTTACTTGCCTCCCTACGAGGGCAGTTTTGAATATGTTGGTTTTTAATGTAAGGAAAATCCAGCTCCCAAAAAGGGACACTTTGGATTGGGACAAAAATTAAAATTGCCTCAGTCTAGAAAGATTCCTCCTTTAAGGAGGGGAAAGATGAAGTGTAGTATCAGAACAAATACTACACTTCGCTCCTAACCAGAAGACCAAGGAATCTAGTCATTATTCTCTTCAGATAAGGAAAATAATTGGCTGAGATGCTCTACCCTTCTAAATTTTATTTTATATCTTCAAATTACTATCAAAAGAGCACCAATTTTTTTATATTATAAAATATTTACCTTTTATTTTCATTAAAGATCGATTAAAAAAAAAAAAAAAAAAAAAAAAAAAACTCAAGTAAGGAGACCATTGGTCTATTTGACTATAAACTTAGATAACCCCCATCAAGAAAATAAAACAAAGAAATTGAAATTGTGTTTAGTTTTTTTATAAAAAAATTTGCTAAAACAATTGAATAAAAGATTTAGTGATATACATCCATTAAATAATGTATTCACATTAGATAAAAAGATGTTTGGAGATGTTATATAACACTTCTGAAATCTTATTTAAAGTTTTGAAACAGCTTACCATTTTCTGTTATGGGAGCCGATGTGTGAATAAACTTTTTCAAAATGTGAGTCAAATAAAAGAGTTTCTGTAACCAACGATGAAGAATCTGGACACATCGTTCATCAACAGGAAGACCAGACCAATCATAAAATGGTTTACCTAAAAAAAACAAAGGCATTTATTGATGATCGACAAAGATGAAATTCACTTCCAAACAATACACATCCAAAATATTTACATTTCTCACTTATTTTCAAGGTTGTTTTGATAAAATGCGTCCACATAGAAAATGTTCTCTTTTCTTTAATAAGAGAAATATACTAGTACACACAAAAAAGAGTTTTCAGTAATATACAATAGTTAGAAATAATAATAAAAACAATACTAAATACGACTTGCTCTACTGCTACACAGTCTCTAAGTAGCCCATTATATTTCTCAGAGGTAGGTTGGGTTATTCCACAACAGTAGATGTCTTTCAAACTTGTTGCACTATAAATAAAGTTGTTACATCTTAAAGTAAATAAAATAAATTTTAAAAAAATGATGCTAATCAATTTGATGGGCTTGAAAATTATCTTTTTAAAAAAATAAAAAAATTTTCTCAGTTGAAAACTTTATTGGATGAAACAGCACAGAAAGTTAACTCTTAAAATGACAATGTTTAATAATTAGTTGGTTTCATTACTGCACCCATATAACACAGAGCACATTTTCATTTTTAATACTAATCACTCATCACTTATCAAGGCTAAAAGCCACTAGAAGATAAGAGTTAATGAGATTGCCAGTTGGATGCTGAACTATACTATGAGCGTTGAAAACGATGGACGGAAAGGAAAAAATTTGATTACTCAAGAGGACAGCTCGACAAGTATTTGTTGATATTGGACTGTTATAGTCTGCGGTGAAGTAATCCAGTGTTCCACAGATGGAAGGTTCTTGGCAAGAAAGTCTGTTCATGAAAACCGTTTGGTTTTAGGTACACAGAGTAAGAAAGGAAAGTTTATTGCAGTGGCGGTAGAAAGAGTTCTTGCTGTGAATGTTTTACAGGGAGGAACCAGAGATTGGAACATCTATGGAAATCAAAGTGTCTTTATGTGTCCATTTTTGATGAGACCATCGAGCTCGAGTCATCACACACTGGAATTGGTTACAGAGTGAGTGAAAAGAATTGCCAGCTATATCTATTTTAAATCAGGTTCGTTTTATCAATATTTGAATTTCTAGCTTCGGAACTTTTTAGATGAGAGTTGATAATTCATAGAATTTGGTATATTCGGACTACTGTTCTCATCTTGGGTGTTTTTATCACAACGTTTCAGCCGATGTAACCTCCGCCCTTCTTCAGGTGTACTCTTTGGGAATCTTTCTGTCGAACTCGGGAATCTGGACAGAATTTCGAACGGAACCCTTTATTTAATCCATGGGGGTAGCATGCTCTAATTCCATCTGCCATGACTGGGAAGAAGTCTTCAGTAATTTGAAATTCTTCGTATCGCATGCACTGAGGATTCAACCTTGAACCTTCAGATGACTGTCACTTAGAACTGAATTATACTTAGTACTATATCCACTACGCAGTGGATATAGTATAGTAACAGTTTTTTTTTTTACGAAAGAAAATCAAATTTTATCGGTAAACGACAATCGTCAACATATCGACGCCATATTGGACATCGTGGTTAATGGACATTGAAATAATAAGCGCTTTAAAATAAGTTAAAACACAAAAAAACTTATCCAGGTAGGTAGAAGTGTAACTTATCTTGCCTTTGGTAACATTTATTTGTTGTATATTTGTTTTGTTCACCCCTTTTTTGTTTTGTGGGCTTGTTAAAACTGTCTTTTCTTTTTCCAAGGCTGATTCTTAACTCCAACTTCTGAGTCAAGAGTTATCTCCCTTGTTCAATATGGTGGCGATATATCACCGATTCTTGTTTACCAATAAAATTTCATTTTATTTTGTAAAAAAAAAAAAAAAAAATTGATCAATTTAAGTGATATATGCTTTCCGTCACGGGTACGTACATCATAAAGATATTTCTTAATTGTTCTTAATTTTTTTTCGTATGTCGTCCCAATTCTAAACTTGCACCAAAATATGTAATTTCTTTTTTGGCACAAATAAACACAAATCGTTTTTTTATTATAAACTGGTTCATTAAAACTTGTTGGCTGCTTGTCATCATCCTTTTCCAATTTTTTTTTATCTTATTATTTCTTATATAAAATGCTTAAAAATCGAGTGTGTCTTGCTGACTTAACCAATAGTGTCACAACTCCAGTTCAACATTCATGTCCTTGGGTTTTATACTCTCCTTCCTATTTCCCATAATTTTGTCACTTTCCTAAGCCACTTCGCCTATATTAATAGATTCTTCATAAAAGAAGACTATTTTCGTCATGAGATTTTCTTCCATAAGGTAAGTTCGAGTTTACATTATTTCGATTTATTTAAAACCACATAAATCCTTTATAAAACTATGTGTAACATAAACCAAGGGCAGGAAACAAAATAACTCTTGGAAGTTAGCTTTTAAATATTTTTATTTTATTTTAATTAGAATGATAACAATAACTTACATGTATCGTCTACATAATGCTTTATTTGTACCACTCTATTCCACGTCCAGTCGAGCAAAAACTTGAGTGTACAACCTTGAGGAAGATATTCTAAAAGAAAACACAGTATTATTAATTTCTTATACAGCATGGCAAAGAAACGTCGATAAAATTTTATTTATTTATTTATTCATCATACCTCTTTGGAGATCTATTGTCTAATCAATAATCTTATGTCAAATTAAAAAAAATTGTATAATGGCAAATTAAGCTAGGGTTGAAAATAAAAAAATGTATAGCAGTTTTTAGTCAATAGTCAATAATGGAAAAATGCCATTTGACGTAAGGATTTTTTTAAAGTATTATATAAAACCTTCACTTCAAATTGCCTTTTATGGATTTTAGCAAAAAAAAACAAAGAAAAAAAATTGATGAAGTCTTTACACACATCTTTTTCTTTCTGTACTAAATGACACAAAATTCATGTTTGTTCGGCATCGAATTAAACTCAAGACAGTCGAGAAAAAGTGAAGAGAATAAATGCCCACCCTTCTTTAAGTAATTAGTGTTTGTAATAAAAAAAAAAGTAAAAAAGACAAACTGTACATACCGCCATCAGCCCACAGCTCTACGGTTTTTGTTATCACATTAATCAAGTGATGTTCTAAACATAATGTTAAGATAGCTTCTCTGTTATAATTCTAAAAAAATAGATAAAAAACAAAAAGACACGTTTTACATTTTTTTTTTACGAAACAGTCTTGGGTTAATAAATTAATTTTATTTGATTTTTAATATAAGTTAAAATGGTGAACTAATTTTGTTTATGTTGTGGACTAATTTGGTAACGGGATAAGTGTTGAACGAAATTTAATTTTTTTACCACAAAATCATTTTGATAAAATTCATTAATTTCTTTAATTATTATTGAATTCATAAAGTGAAAAAAAAATAACATGAAAACTAAACAAAAAATAAAATATGAAAATTTGTTAAGTTGAAAATATATTTCATTTTCTGGTTGCTTGTTTTGCTTTATGACATATCAACCTTTTTTCGGTAATTTAATGTTGAATCCAATCATTTTGATAAAAATGTTTATGCTTCAAGTAATTAATATCTTCATATATTTATTCAGGGTGTAAAGTTCTGTACGATTCATTTCACGCAGTCATTTTCAAATATTAAATCGTATTTATAAACTGATTTCTTTTGTTATTTGTCAGATCTTTAAAACTTTACATGAAGACCAATTGCTTTTAGGAAAGACATTATATTGCCCACTTTAGTTTTTTTTTTTTCAAACAATTCGTTCATATTGGTTTGGTTTGGTTTACGGCATAGCAACCAACTATGGGTTGTGTAATGCCGAATAAAAATGCAATTCGAATTATTTCACATTGTCTTCAGAGACAATGAAACGTGAAAAGATGACTTGCAATTAAATTCTTTGGTATAATCCAACTTCCTTGATGAAGTCTAGAATTTTTGTTGCATTTATGTTCTCAAACAAGTGTTTTAAATTTGGGGAGTCGAAATACTTGTTACGGGTTTGCTGCAGATCTTGACAGTCTATTAATATGTGTTTGACTGTGTATGTTTGTTGACACGCTATGCATATTGGAGACTCCTCTCCTTCCAATAAGTACTTATGAGTGATCTGCGTATGTCCTATTCGAAGTCTGGTTATTATAACCTCTTCTCTCCTTACCTTTCTAGACTCCAGGGGCCACTCATCTATAGTTGGCCAAATCTGATACAATTTGTTGGTTTGACGCTCATCCCAACATTCCTGCCATTTTTGTTTGGTGATCTTGTTAATATTAGGCCGAAGATCTGTGTATGGGATCCTTGTATTTGTTGGTGTCAATTTTACGGAGTCTTTTGCGGCTTTATCCGCTCTTTCATTTCCACGAATGCCGACATGGATCAGTATCCAGCATAACTTAATTTTACATTTTTTTTTGTTGTAAAGATTAGTAATCTTATTTAAGATTTTTACAATTAATGGGTTGTCTAAATTTTTATTTTTCATTGCTGTGATTACAGATAGGGAGTCAGAGAAGATGATAAATCTATCAGTGCTACTACCTTCTATTATCTTTAAAGCCAAGTATATGGCTGCAGCTTCTGCGCTGAAAATTGATGCACTGTCAGTTATTCGGTATTTCATTTCTGTCTTATTTAAGACAGCCGCACACCCAACTCTATTTGATTCTTTAGATCCATCTGTATAGATGTATTTGTAGTCGGAATGCTCATGTTTAATATATTCATATTCCTCTTGAAATATAATAGGATTCGTTTGGCTCTTTGAAGCTGTTGCTAAATCAGGGATGTAGGTGGGTTGTTTTAATTCCCATGGTAGAATTTTTGAAATTATGGATTCGTGGATGAGACTTGAATCCACTTCCAGTTTAATTCTTAACTCCTCGATGCGGTAACTGAAAGGTCTGATGGCACTGATTTTTCTCTCAAACAGTCTTATATTAAGAAAATGTGCAGTCGTAGGCAGGATTTGCTGGACATGACAATAATTTGGTCACATATTGTAGTGCCAATTTCTCTCGCCTTATATGCAAAGGACCTTCATTAGCTTCAATATATAGGCTTTCCACTGCCCCCAATGCAAATCTTAGTCCCTGGTGATGGATAGTATCTAATTCTTTTAGATATGAATGTCTTGCTGCACCGTAAATGAAACTTCCATAGTCGAGTTTCGACCTTACAATTGTTCGGTACAATTTTAGTAAGGATTTTTTGTCTGCTCCCCAGTCAGTATGAGCTATCACTTTCAATACATTCATTGCCTTGTTACATTTTGGCCGGAGATACTTGATGTGAGGAATAAACAACAATTTTTTGTCAAAAATAAGACCAAGGAACTTATATTCATCTGCCATTTGTATCTCTTTGCCAGCCAGTTCAAGGCATGGATCATTATGCATTTTGTGTAAGTTACAAAAATGGACACACCTCATCTTTGATTCAGAGAATCTGAAACCGTTCTCTTCAGTCCATTTGCTGACTTTATTTAATGTGAGTTGCAACTTACGTTTTACCAGATGCATATGTTTTGCTCGGCAGCAAATAAAAAAATCGTCCACGTACAGCGAGCCTTTAACTGTAGTGTCAAGGTTTTTAACGATGTTATTCATCTTGACATTAAAAAGTGTCACTGATAGGATACTTCCTTGGGATACCCCATTCTCCTGCTCTTTTACATCGGAGAATGTAGTTTCGACTCTCACTCGGAAGTTTTGGTTTTTCAAGAAGTTTTTAATAAAGAGAGCCATTCTGCCTTTTAGCCCAAGATCACGAACGTCTTTTAATATGCCGTACTTCCAGGTGGTATTGTACGCCTTCTCTATGTCAAAGAAGATGGCAATCAGATGTTCTTTTTTGATGAAGGCTTCTCTAATAAAAGTTTCCAATCTGATCAAATGGTCAGTGGTACTTCTTTTCTTTCTGAGACCGGATTGTAGATGTGATATGAGATTGTTCGATTCTAGGTACCATGTGAATCTGTCGTTAATCATTTTCTCCATTACCTTACAGAGACAACTGGTTACGGCAATTGGTCGATGACCTGAAGGCCTATCAGAATTTTTTCCCGTCTTGGGTATGGGAATTACTGTGGCTTGTCTCCAGAGATCTGGGATTTTCCCACTCATCCACACCTCGTTATATATGTTTAGAAGGTATCTGGTGGACACATGTAGTAAGTTTTTGAGAAATTCGTAGCATATATCGTCTGGACCGACCGCTGTATTGTGGGTTTTAGCAAGTGATTCACTGAGCTCCGATGCCGTGAAGGGTTGATTATAATTTTCAGTGTTTTTGGAACTGAAATTGAGAATTTTGTTTTCTTCGGTTTTCTTAATTCTTTTGAACTTCTCAGTTTGACCATTGGAGCCAGAAATTTCTGAAAAGTTGTTTGCCAAGGCATTAGAAATTTCTTTTTTTGTCAGTGATCTTTACATCACCAGATATCAGGTGTTTAATTGGCAGACTACTATTTTTCGCATCATGGTCCATATTGTTTTGAGTTAGTGTTTGAATTGATTTTCGATATATACTGTCGCCACGAATTTCTCTTGGACTCTTTAATCGTCCACCGAGCTTTGGCTCTTTTGATTTAAAAAAAGTCTAAATTCTCTCGAGTAGGATTAGACTTGAACCTTCTCAGGGCAAAACGGCGTGCCCGAACAGCCTTTTGGCATTCTTTGTTGAACCAAGGTTTTTGTTTATTGTGGTTGGCAGATGATTTTGGTATACAATCCTCGGCTATTTCTATCAGTGTCTCTGTAAAGTAGATGGCGTGGTCCGTTTGATTGACATTAGTTGGCATTTTTCTTGGAATCTCTTCCAGTCTGCTTTTTGCAGATTCCATCTTGGTAGTTTGTCTTCAATTTTAGGACCTGTGCTTTCCAAAATAATTGGAAAGTGGTCGCTACCACATGTCTCTTCATGTACTTTCCATGTATAGTCCATGAAAATTAATGGATCACACAGTTAAATCCAGTGCTGAATATGTTCTCGTTGCTGGGTGTAAATATGTGCTGGTTTTATCATTGTAAAGGCCATTTTGATCCAGAATTTTTCCAACAATTCGGCCTTTTTTTATCGGTGGTTTTACTGCCCCACATTTCATTGTGGCTATTAAAATCACCCAACAGTATTAATGGTTTGGGTAATTGGTTTATTGACTCATTCAGCCTGGATTCAACTATGTTTTCACCTGGTGGCAGATAAAGGGAACAAATAGTGATTGTTTTATGTAAGGTTACTGATACAGCAACCGCCTGCATGTTTGTGTCAAGCAGCACCTGACTCTGCGGAACTGTATTTTTAACCATTATAGTTGCCCCGCCAGAGGTTCTATCCATTTCTTCTTTTATGTAATTATATACATTATCGTTTTTAATTTTAAATGCACTATCTTGCCCGAGAAATGTTTCCTGTAGGCAAACAACTGCTGGGCACATTCTCATAAGAACCAGCTCTTCATAATTAGCTTTAGCGCCTCTTACGTTCCATTGTATTATTTTATCTCCCATGGTTTAGATTTCGATGGGGGGGGGGGGGGGGGTTGTATGTTTTTTGTTTGTTTTTTTCCGTGTTTTCCTCCTCTGTCTCCATCATATTGTCCAGAGCCTCGAATCAGTTTTGAGTCAAATTGACTTGGATTTTTGGCTTTGGCTTTCGAGGTGATTTTTCCTTTTTTTTCTCAGGTTCAGGATTTTTATCTGGAGACTTTTTTTTGAGGGTCTTTTCGGATCCCTTTCTCTTTCATCCATAGAGTTGTCAGGGTCTTTCTCTCCACATTTCCCACATGTTTGCCTACCGTTGCATTTGGTTTCATGATGTCCATACTTCTGGCACCTGTAGCACCGAAGAGGATTTGTGATGTACTGCTCAACCTTTTCGATAGTATAGCCTATCTTGATTTTTGGAGGTATGGTATATGTATCAAAAGTCATCACATAGGTATTCGTTTCTATGGTTTAGTTATCTCTTTTTATAGAGATTCTTTTAGCTTCGGTTACCCCCTGGGACTTCAGCTCCTTTTTGATTTCATCTAAAGTGCATAAGGAGAGTTCTTGGCTCCTTATCACTCCTTTGGAAACATTTAGGTACTGGTGTGCATAAGCTTTTATTTTTTGGTTATGGAACATTTTCATGCCCAGCAAAAAATCCGCATATCTTTTTTTTTCTACCTCGACCAGGATATTACCGTTGGCCAGTTTGTTTTTTTTTGCATTTTTTGGCGCCATATGAGACGCAATTATTTTTTCAATTATGAATGGAGATACTGTTGATAGTTTTGGTTCATCCAGAGCTTCCAGGACAATAAATCTCGGGAATTTATTTTGGTCACTTCTTTCTTCTTCTCTTTCTGAACTAGAGTCTCTATGGACTCGTTTTGTGGTTCTGTTAGGAGCCATAACTTTGTTTTGGTTTTGATTCACCATTCCTGCTCCCCACCCACCACAGAGCCCACTATGGGAATTGCCAAGGAGGAAACCAAATCGCCTTGACAAGACAGGGCTACAGGAATGGTATACTCAACCCGATCGGTATCACAAGCACCCGTGTTCCATCGATCTCTCTACCCACTTATAGCGAAACGTCCGGGGCACACAGCCATGTTGCGGTCATGTCTATCACAAGTTGATTGACCCTTGCTATCGCCTTCTAGCACTTATAAACTGGAATGAGTATTGATAACTTTATGTAGTTGATCAATTTTATTATTGGAAACGATCGGGGTAGTTGGAAAAAAAAATAATAAGTGCTAGGGCAAGACATAACTAGCCGATTGATCGGATCGGGCCTCTCCGACCTCCCGTCTAGCCGAACTAAGGGCCGAAGTAGAGTGTTGCAGGTCACGTGACCATTTAGGCAACCAGGCCACGGACCGCTCAGCCACCAGGATCCCGTCCTAAGACGTCACGGGTCGCCACCAATGGCAAACAGGTGACCCCGTTTTCAGGGGGGTTTTACCCCTCTGCATGGGGTTGCAGTCGTCGAATTCACGGCCCGCCGACAGGGCAATCGTTCATATTGATTGTGCTGTAAAATTTGTCTCTTGTAGAATGGAGGCAAATTAATGAATTCAGAGAGAACTGGTTTTATTGTGTATGCACTCTAGTAGGCATGACACATTAGTCGTTATTGTTCTTTAAGCAAGAATACATAGAAATACTTGTATGACCAATGCGATATCTGAACAATATTACTTCTTACTTTCAAGTTTTCTGGAATGTTTTTTCCATTCTCCTAATGTAGGTTTCATTATTAGGTTGATTGCTGCTCCAGCAATGTTACCATGTTTATTTCTATTTTTAAGTGTGTATACGGAATCACAAGATGTTTTTTTTTTCCAAGGAACTATACTTTAGGTAGAATTAACTATCGTTATCAACTTTGTCATTTCCACTGATTCCTGTATGAATCGGAATTCAACATAGCCATATTTCGTTATCAATTGACATCAATTATAATTTGTACTGATAGCAAATCAGAAAAAATTCTTTGAAATGATATAAACAAATCGAGAAAGATACAAAGGGAGATAAATCTGTTCATAATATGTCACAAAGGAGATAAATCTGAAGGTAAAAAAATATAATAAAAATGTTTTATATTTTTTCAATTTTTTTTTTTTTTTTCTTTTAAATGTTATGGGTAGGGGCTTATTTCCGTTGTAGCATATTAAGGACATTTATTTCCTTTCGTATTTTCCTGTTAAATGTTAAACATGGCAACATGTTTTTTCAGTTTCGCGTATACAATTCAACTTGCTATAACTTAGTGTTTTTAATGTTATTTGGTTTTACAGAAGCATGGTTTTAAATAAAAAAAGTTTGAGAATAATGTTAAAGCATGGTTTTAAATAAAAATAAGTTTGAGAATAATGTTAAAGCCTATTTCATTATCAATAATTTGGTTGATTACATAGAGATTCTACTTTCAAATAATAATTTCTCCAATAAAATAAAGGAAAATACAAATCAAAGAATATTGAAATTCTAAAAAGAAAAAAAAATGAACACACATTGAAAGTAAACAAAGAAAATTCTTACTGTCAAAGAGAGGTTCTGTGTACCAGCATCAGATGGTTGGTGAGTAAGACCAGCAAAGAGACACAATTTGTACAGCTCATTAGGATCTATCAAGCTCGAAGGACCCAATTTCTGTATGGTTGATAAAACCTAGAACAAACAGGATGACAAAATAGATTCATAAGTATGCATTTTTTTTATGGAAATCATTTCAGACAAAGCATGAAGCCACTTGATGTAAGGAGCTAACAAGAACGAAAGATAATTATCCCAAAGACAGCAGATGCCTATTGGCCTTAGTCTTGAAAAGACCAAGGTCATAAGTAGGAGGAAAACAGTCAGCAAAAAGAGAGTTCCACAAGCTGCAGTTCTTGGAAAGAAGCTACTGGAATAAGAAGCTGTATTACGATGACGTATCAAAACAGCGAATTGGTGGCGACCACTTGACCAACAAGTTAAACAAGCTGGAACAAAGGAAGCAGGGAATAGATCACATAACTCTGAAGAACACACACCATAATAGTATTTATAGAAAAGACTGAGACTAGCAACATCACGTCTGTGAGAGAAAGGGTGCAGAGAAGAAGAAAGGATAGGGCCAATCAAATTGCAGATATGTTTCTGCACCTTATCAAGAACTCTCAAATGGGACATAAATTTGATCAAGTATCATGATTGTCATCAATGCACACAACATAAATAGCCACAAAGTTTCAAATAATCATGTTTTACTTTATTACAATTAATCTAATTTGGTTTAACAAGCAAAATTATAGCAAGGTGTGTATGTTGCTAATCAGGTTATCTCTTAGTTGAGCATTTCAATCAGCGGAGGGCTAACTTGCAAAGTTTGTATATTTCTAATTCCTAGTGTGACAGAGGTCACAAAAAAAAAAAATACTCACACACAATTATTTGTTGGATTAAAAAAAAAAACTTTTTAGGAAAACTAATTTCCTAAAATTACTACCCTATTCATTAAATGATGAAAATAAAAATATAATTAAAAACTATGACAACATTATAGCAATCAGAAAACAATAAATTAATAAAACGATATATAATTATGGAGGAATAACATTTTTATACTTAGAAATCTCGATCCAACATAATGCAATTTATATTAAAAATGTTTTATTCTGCTTCTATTTCAATTTAAGCCACTTGGTAATCACAAATATTGTGATAGGGTTTGTATTTCCATACATCAAAAACTACAAAGTAACAATTGCAGTTTTAGTAATAGGAATTATCTGAAATTAACTCCTTATGGGAAATCATCATGAATTATTATTTGTTTGTAATTCTTCAAAGTTACAGAAGGAATCCGAAGAAAGAATTAAAAAATTTTTTTTAAGTCATCATAAACGTTGTTCAATCTACTGAACCAGTTTCTTTTTCCTTTTTTTTTTTTTTAATGAGCAAACTATTCTACAGTATCATTTCCATTTCTTTATATTTTTGTATATTTGCAAATATTATGCAAGTGTGTTTCTTTCTAAAGTTGCATTAGTATTTTTTACTTTTGTTTATATGCGGCTTTTTTTTTAAAGAAATTTTTACATTAATCAACACTTTCTCTTTCATTCGTTTTTCAGAGTGGCATCTGGTTAGAAAGTTTGTTTACATACATCGTTACATAAATTAGAAAATCTTTTTAGCAGAAATTATACTCTGTAGTTGGCTGAGCTAAGATTTGACATTACCATGATTGCCTATTTATTTTAAATCTAAACTAGTTCATGACTAATCCTATTGCTACTGCACACACACACACACACCTTAGCATAACAGTAAAATTGATTTCTGATTGTCTTATTGTTATTAAAGGCAAAGAGAAAAATTACTATTCTTAGGAGTAAAAAAGTGAAGAAAATGAAAAAGTAAATCTAAATGTTTTTGAAAGATAAATTCATAGAACTTCTAAAAATGAAGAAACAAATAAAAATGGGAAACAGAATTAGTTATTTCAGAAAATATTTTTAATGCTAGTTTAAAATATATTCACAAGATTCTTACTTGACGTTGCATTCCCAGGTATCTGGCATTTATTAAACCACTTTCCATATGGCAAAGAACATCTATAATAAAAGAAAGGAAAATTAACATTAAAAAAATTATACCTACGAACAAGGTCTTGATTTCAAATTAACAATAGGTAAAAGAAGTGATAGTTTTGTTAAAATTTTACAAACTCTTTGTAGGAGAACAATTATGTGGGTGGGTGGGGGCTACAAGTAAACAGAAAATACAGTCTGAAAGCAAATAAAAGTTGACTAAGAGTTGAGGTTGATCAACAGCTTAGGGTTAGAAAATTTTAGAACATTTTTAGTTCACTTTTTTTTTCTACCGTCTATTAAAGTTTATATTTATACTTAGTTTTGTTTATTGTACTCTGCAGATTTTTTCAGTTCATTTTCAATCTTCAAATATGATTGTCTTTGATTATTTGTGTATGTTGATGGAATTTAACAAGTTTCTTTCTTTTGTATTATTTGGACAACTATTCTCATCTTGGATGTTATTCTCACAGCATTTCGGCCAATATAACCTCCGACCTTCTTCAGGTATATCTCTTCAAACTCTGGAACCTGCACAAATTTTCAAACTGAACCCTTTATTTAATTCACGAGGATAGATTGTTCTCATTCTGTCAGCCATGACAAGGTAGAAGCATTAAGTAATTTTCATTTTATTTTTAGTATCGCTTGTGATGAGGATTGAACCTTTAACCTCCAGAAAACTCACCTAGAATCGATTGTCATTCAACACCTTAATCCGTTATGCCATGTGTCCATGTTGACTGAAGAAGGTTGGAGATTACATCAACCGAAATATTGTGAGAATAACTTCCAAGATGAGAATAGTAGTCGGAGTGATCCAAATTACCAATCCTTATTTAAAAAATTCTGAAACATAATTTCTTTCTTTTGTGCTATTTTTGGAATTGTTTACAAAGCTCTATTAATAAAACAAATAATAATAAAGAACTACCCATCCTCTACAAAGAGACAATGTAATATATAAGTAAAACAGCTTCATTCTCAACAGTATACAGCACTATCATTTGTTTACTAGTTTGGAATTCAACAAATTTGTTTTTGTTCAATATGGAAATTATTTTGAAAAGAAAAAAAAGGGACAATGTTTGTCTACTCACCAAACTGCAAGGCAGAAGGGTAAAAATACTGTTCCTGTATTAATCCTGGATCACTGATGAATTTTCGTACAGTTCGGGGATTTATATATGCACACTAAACGGAGAAAAAAAAATGAAGTAAAACATTTTTATATATAGATCTTATTAAAGAGATTGTTTGAAATTTGGTGTTTTAATCATTTTATGGATTTATTGAAAAATATGAACTTACTTTCTTTTTGTCGTAAAATGTTCATGAATATTTAAGCAAATAAAAATTTATATTGATATGTTAAAAAAATATTTATCTTGATGTTAAAAAAAAATAGCATCAAATTCAGAAAGTACGGGTTGCATGCAGCCATTTGATCACACTTCGCCCATTACTGATATAAAAAATGATAGGTTTTAAAAGAAAATATGCAAAGTATGAAAGCTGTTACCAGCTCTATGCTCTTACACATGAATACAAAATATGGTGGAGTATTTTTTCTGTAATACAAAACTAATACAAGTACCAGGGTTTCATCATCATACTGTGACTACTCATGGTGCGATGAGAGGTTACAATATGAAAAAATATGCAGATGAACCAAGACAATGTTTATCGACATGACATTTGATTATCGTTTTTCATAAAACTGACAATTATGCCGATGCTGGTTTTAATTTCAACTTCCTCTTTCACATTGTAGTGTCTATCATTGATTCTAGTTGCTACTTAAGTGGTACCTTGAGCATATCTATTTTGTTGATTTGCTGAAAATTGTAAATATATATCCTCTTCTTTCCTATTCTATTAATAAAAACAAGCCGCGCGTGCGTGCGTGCGTGGTCCCCACCTGTATGTGACTCGATATGGCGAGTGTAAAATGCAATAAATTTGGGCAATTTGGGGAATTTTTTACCCCCTGGGGTTGCGAACCAGAATTTTTCTGAGATCAAGGATGCTCATTTTATATCCAGAACAATTGCCTCTACATTTTGGCCAAGTTTCAGAAAAATTGAATGGATGGATCAAACGTTATGGGAGAAAAGGGTCATTTTTTGCCATTTTGGGGGCTTTTGACCCCCTGGGGGCACGAACCAGATTTTTTCCAAGGTCAGCGATACTTATTTTCTATTAGGAACAATTGGCTCCACATTTTGGCCAAGTTTCAGAGAAATTGAATGGATGGATGAAAAGTTATGGGGCAAAAAATATCATTTTTTGCCATTTCAGTGCCTTTTGACCCCCTGGGGGGCTAACCAGATTTTTTTTCAAAAATCGAAGAATATCACTTTCTAACCTGACCAAAGTTACAACTTCATGCAAAATTTCAGAGAAATTCAATGGATGGTTGCGGAGAAAAATCCGGACGGACGGACATGCCTCAAAACATAAGTCCCCCGATTTTATAAATTGGGGGACCAATATCTGGTCAGATATTGTGTGTATGTGTAAATACAAATAAGAGACAAGAATTAAAGTAAAAAGACTTGCCAAGTAGATACAGCTAGCTATATATATATATATATATATATATGAGACAGAAAGTTGAGACTAATAAATCTATAACATTTTTCAGTTCCAAGAATTCAAGATCAACAAAAAGATCACATATAATACTTATAAATTATAAATTTATGTACATGTTCTTTTTTTACTTGTTATAATTGGATATATATTTTGTTAAATAAATAAAAACATCAGCATTTTCTTGACTTCCATTTGTGATCTTTTGTAAAAGTCGCTGAAGAGACATATTGAAATTAAAAAGTTAAAAAAATAAGAAAATAAAAATTCCTAATCTTACGCCCAATCATTGTTAATCTTGAATGCTTGAAACTGAAATAAATAATGTCATAAATTTATTTATCTTAACTTACTCTAAAATAGCTCCGCTTGATTTGAAGGTTCAATCATTGAGCTGATTTTAATACCTGCAGTATTTGAGTATTGAATCTCAATATTTTATACCAACTTCCCTTACATTTGAAGCTGTTTTTTTTCTATTGCCCATTTATACTCTACAAGTCTATACTTTTGACTTTAATTATATATATATATTTTTTTTCTTTAAATCCTAAGTTATCTTCTGAGGATGTATATTCGATGCTATTTTCATCCCAAGATTGTTTTGAGTGTCACTGAAAGAGGATACCCCAGCATCACTTATTCACAGCCAAAGAACAGAATTCAGTGACGAGTAAGCTCAAGAATACCAGGTCTTTTTTTTCCCCACATGTGTAGGAGGATAACGGAGTTTCTGTTCATCTAAGGACCGCCTCATGTGCATCGGCAATCTCGTTGCTATTTTAAGTGCTACATGGCTGTTGATCCGTCCTTTACCATGTATTGATTTTGATCTTGCTGGTGACCACCCTCCTCAAGCATGGTTAAGATACAGAAAATATTACTAAATTACATAATAACAGTAGTAATTATTGAGTGCCCAACACACATATCTACACACACTTTTTAATACAATAATTTTTGTGAGTAGCCAATGGGAAAAAAGCTTAAATAATCAAGATGAATTTCTCAAGCTGCATGACCTCTCCCCCCAATCTTCTTTGCGTGTGGAGAGGGCAGCGCAAAAAAACAAAAAACTTAGATGATTTGCCAGCGATAAGTAGTAAAAACACATTTAAAATAATTTGAAAAATGTAATTAGTACAATATCAATCAGGTCAATTTTTACAGATTATTTTTTTGGCATGCTTTCAACTTTCCTAAACTCCAATCAGTTTTAACTAAGAAAGTCAAAATTAAAAGACATTAAATGTGCATGTGTGTGTGTGTGTGTGGGGGGGGGGGGGGGTCCTTCTTTGATGAAACAAAAGTCACCTAACTCCCCTACTCCCTTCATGAATCATTTGAAGTTTTAGCCACTACAACAAAATTAACATTTTCAGAGAGAACTGCCATAAGAAGGAAAAGGAAGGCAAGACAAAAAAGGAAGAGAGAAAAGAATAGGAAAAAAAGAAAGTTAAAGAGAGAGGAAAAAAGAGAAAGAAAAAGAAAATCCAGCCAAATAGCTATGAAAAAATAAGGAGGTAAGGCTCTAGCGATTTGGTAGAAATTAGCTTTCTTATTTAAAAAATGGGGATGTCGATCAAAATGAAGAGAACCCACATCCATGGGAGACTAACGATTTAAGCAGAAATACGCTGTTTGTGGATTTTATTACTGTTAATATAAAGTAAACATTAGAATTTTTTTAATTATAGCAACATCTTATTTTTTTAAATTTAGTTGCTTAATATGTCACAAGGGAAATAACTCGCATCCCTTAACTTTTTTCAAAAGATTTTATTAGATGATGGGTGGGTAGGATATTTGGCTTGTGACATTTTGTACCATTTATTTATGCCATATTAAACATCCAATGTGATAAAATTTTTTGCACCATTTTGTGTGGCCAGGAAAACATTAAATGCAATGGTTCTATGCAGTTGTTTTCAAATAGTGCCAAGCAGATTTTTTTAAGGATTCCGCTAGTTAAAATTAACCATTCAGTTAGTTTGTCTGCATTTAGATGTAATAATAGAAGTGATTCAATTTTTTGTTACGTGAAAAACAAAAGGCTTACCAAAAGTTCATCAGGAAGTGTTAAGTCAATTACTTCATCTAAACTGCAAAATGCCATATATGGGCATGTCCCCAAACTTCCAATGGTTCTGTTAATAAAACAATAATTAAACATAACTTTTTAAATCAATAGCAAAAGTATTAAATGAAAAATCAGTGGAATTTTGTTGAAATTCCAATTCACATCAGGAAATTAAATCTTATAAAAAATATTTAACATAATTTGATTTTTGCTAGGCTGGGAGGATTATATAATTTTGAAAGAACTACATACAATATGTAAAGCAAAATAAATTGTTTTGGGCTATTAAAATAATTTCTAACGCTATTGATAATGTTTACTCATTCATTTATTTTTTTCTTATTATCACTTATGTTGAATTCATGTTTTGAAACATGACGTAAATCATAAATCTATGACGTCATGCCAAAGCTATAATTATTTTGTTACGGTAATGTTTTAAGATCTATTTATAAGTTCAAATAGTCAGTTAGTAGAACATCAGACTGAAGATCTCAAGGTTTCGGTTTCCGCGTCCGCTTTGTTTGTTGGGAATTTATTATTTACTATTAATGCAATATTCTCTATTTCTTAAAGCAGTTAAGATCTTTGATATTTGGAAATGAGACAAAATCTGCAATCTATTTGTTAGGTTAAAAAAAATTGTGACTGACTGACAGATAAAGTATCTATCTATATAAGATAGAAAACTGTTTTACAAGCATCTCATTTATATCCTGATTTATGACTTTTTCAAATAAATATTACAAAACACTAGCAGCATTTACCCGGCTTAATCTGTGTGAAGACATTGCCATGTGGAGGACAGAGAAAATAATTCAAAATATAGTCATGTTAAAAAAAAAAAATTTTTAATTATGTTTTAGCTTTCCCTGATTTTATTTTTGAGTTAAATAAATATTCAATTAATAGTAAAAAATAATCTTCAGTGTGTATTTATCAAAGTTAGACATAAGAGAGAACACACACAAGATCTTGTCAGTTTTATTAATACAGATTTTTTTTGATTGCATGGAATTAATAATAGTTACAGAAATATAGAAATTAAACAAAGAAATTTTAAATTAAAAAAAAAAAAAGCAATATTTTTTACTGGCCCAAAGAAAATGATCTCACCTGATATTTGAAGGCATCTGAGCATGATACCACCTATTCATGTCAAATATAGCTAAGTGATAACTAGTTGTTCCAGATTTCATTCCATTATCAGCCCTCCAAACAAACACACAGAGGCTGAGGTCTGGATTGCAGCTAACTAAAATATTGAAGAGAAAATAAAAGTACATTAATAAATTGTTTCAAAAACAACTATCAGTTATGAAAAGTATATATACATAAAATTGGATATACGAATCAACATGTCCAAGACCAAGGAGCTATCCTTCCTGATCGATAGAAGACTGGCAGCCACTCACGTTAGATGATGTTAATTTGGAGGACAGAGTCATTCATCTACCTAAGACCCACCATTCTACCAATTGAGCAAGGCTCTACACAGGTCAACCATCTCTAACAGTCCTTGTGGCAATCTTCTTTTATTCATTTAACGTCACTTTTCTATTGTCCAGGGGTCAGACGTTTATTGATATTTCACAAGCTCACTCTCCAGTTCTCCTGGTTCAACGAGTGAACTGTCTCCAAATTTCACTCTGTATGGTCTTATCTAATTACTTGCTTTCAAGTTTTTCTTGGCTGTCCAACCTTTCTGCGATTTAAGACATCCATACTTCTGCAACAGTTTATCCAGAAGGATGTACGTTCCACATGACCATACCAGCATAACCAATTTGCTCTTGGGAAAACCTTTATGTTGGAAAAATATAGTGCTTTCAGCAAATCCTTTAATCTAATGTGTTGGATTTGGTCAGATTTCACATAGCAGATCCATCTAATCATGGCTCTGTTGTTGCGTTGCAGTCAAGCGAGAGCATTCACTGCCAATATAACATGACACCCCTGATATACACCCCAACTGTAGAGGGACAGCTTATGATGTTATCAGAGGCAACAGCTCACAAAATACTAGATGTTAACGGTGACCAAATGGCGTATCTACCAAGCGACTGTCCAGACGATTCTCCTCTATGGATGTGAAACATGGTCTCTGAGGGTAGTCGACTTATGAAAGCTGGAGGTTTTGACCACGAATGTTTTCGCCACATTCAACGTTGTCACTGTCTGACCATGTGTTGAGAGCTTCTTTTTGCAGGTTGTGTCCGTGTTGCTACGTCGTCTCCCGTGGTTTTATCACACAGCTTGTCAGCTAGAGGAGGAGCACATCCCTCATGGATTTGCACCTGCACCCCAGCCTGGCTGGCACAAACGTTTCAGTGGCAGCTGAAGACATGGGTGCCAACTATTGAAGGGGATCTTGTGCAGGAATCCTGCACAAAGACTGATATGGTTCAAGATGTGGTGTACACCAGGGAGACAAGTACAAATAGGGTTGTGGAGATATATATTCTGAAACTATGTTACCTAAGGTACTTGGATAAGTACATTTTATTTTGATTAAAGGAATACAACAATATTGTGAGATACGAAATGCTTTGTGTTCTTTGAGGAGGTTAAAGACTAAATGTACCAACAATTTCAATAAATGTCATACCGTACTTACACCTCCTCCCATCCAATCAATGCTGAGTGCATCCTTGAGCTCCACTCCAAACATTCAATATTATGGAATGTAAAAACAAGAATAAAAAAGATAATGTGGTGTTATAGACTGAGTGTAGAAGACTCTAGGATTTCTCGTTCAATCCTGGCTCTTCCTGCTAATATGAGATAAAATTATTGCTTAAAGAATTGACACAAGTGAGCAATATATATTCAAAGGAGTAGTATCAAAAAATTCTACAAAAAAGGTCCTTATTTACTTGCCTCCCCACGAGGGAAGTGTTAGACACAAGGTCGGTTTTTAATGTGGGGAAAATCCAGCTCCAAAAAAAGGAGTACTTTGGATTAGGATAAAAAATATTTCTTCAGTCTTGTTCTCCTTCACTGACTGAGGACAGAATAGATACTACTCTTTGATCCCAGCTGAAAAGGGTCATTGTACATTCAATGGTTCTTCCCAGATTTTAACTTGCAATCTTGATAAAAAATATAGACACTAAGCATGTATTTGTATTAGTTTAGTCGTTTTATGGCACATCAATCATCTTAGATTATTTCATGCCAAAACAAAATCTATTGTAAAGAATTTATTGTATACAAATAAATGTTATACAAGTTGTTATCTTATCCATAGCCGAGAGAGGGGGGGGGGGGCTCAATGTTATAAGGGGATACCTGAAATAAATTTTGGAGATTTTCCTAGCGAATAGAATTTGTTTTATTCAAATTAAATCACTTGTCTTCGATTAACGTGGATTTAGAAAATACAGAAACAAAATTGTTTTCATTTTTAATCTGATTTGCTTTTTGTTTTTTATTTTTATGAAAAAAAAAAAAAAAATTCTAATTTTCATGAAAAAGTTTTGACTGCTCCACCATCAGTGTCTGCAATATCAACAGTGCAGTAGTTACTGTGAGGGTCAGTTTGCCATGCTAGACGTCTGTCGGGGCTATTGTATCACGTTCAATAATACCCTACGGAAAGATACAAATCAATATCTCCTCCCTCCAGCTACAATTGAAATAATAGGGTAGACTAGACTCGAGCCTTGGTAGGGAAACTAGTCTCGAAGTAAAAATTCTAAAATAACTCCTGCAATCAGATACAAGTATATGATTATGACAAAGCTTATCTATACTTTCATAAAAGAGGAAAAGAAAATGAATTTTAAACTTGATAAATTCTTATACATACTTTCTTCGTGACTGTCATCTATTGACCGAGCAGGTAGAAAAAAATAAGGGTCCTCTAAAGTGTAGCAGTTGATCATATTGCTAGAACACATTTTGGAAAAGGCAGGGTTTAAGGGGTCAGAGGAAAGGTCATGTTCAAGTCTTATTCCAATGGTCGACATTTCCTGAAAATATTTGAAAAAAAAAAAAAATTTTTTTTTTTAAATACAACTTCAAAATATACAAAAATGCTATTGAATTTACTAAGTTTATAATTGTTATTTGATTTATCTTAAAAATCAAGACTAATTTGCCATTTGTTTATTAGTTATTTGTAAGAAGTCAGAAAATTGCAGTTTATAAGTAAAATTACAATTTAAACAGAAAACTATTTTAGCATTTATTCAAAAGAATATTTATTTCAGATAAATGTTAAAATAATCAAAATGCATGTCAGCTAAGACAATGAGACATTTTTATTTTCATTCATCTGTTAAAAATGATACTTCTGTCTATCCATTTTTTATGCTTTTCACATTTAATACACACCTAAAAACTAATTATACAATTATTGTACACAGAGGTTTGTTCATAGAAAACATAAACATTGGAATTAACAAACTTCCTATAACGGTATTGATCGATTTTCAATCTAAACACCGGATCATGACTTTAGAACCATTAAGAGTAAGGGGGATAATTATCTTTAAGCCTTAAAATAATTTTTTTTTTTTTGTTTTTTTTAATTATGTTTTTCATATTAAAATTTTTAAATTTAGTTTATGGTCCAATTTTATAGACAAAATGTTTATTTAAAAAACATTACTTAAATACCCCAACCCCTATTGTCAATAGACGCTGTGTATCGGTCTGTAGTATTAAATAAGTTTATTTTTTCTTAAATTTTTAATTTAAGAAAAAGTTTAATCATAAATAAATTGCATTGAATTATACAAAGATATTTACATTCTAATAAAGTGTTTGCTGGTTAAAATTAAATTTATAATTCTTTTTTATTACAATTTAAAATTAAAACACATGTCAAAATGGAAAATTTGAAAAACCCAGTATAAAGAGGCATTTTAAATAGTAAGATTTAAAAGTCAAAATTAACAAATTGAAAATAGGAAAAAAATAATAAATAAATAAATAAAATTACCTCATAAAAACATTCTTTGTTCGAGTACCACATCCTTTTGTTGAAAGAAAGTTGGTAAAGGGTAATGCTGGCTAAATAACCTTCGCTGGTAAGAAAAGGAAAGAAAAAAAAAGCAATTTGAGTTAACGAAATAATTAATGTAAACATAATTATCTGATACACAAAAAACAATTACACATTTAATTCTTTCAAACCGGTTGCTCCAGCAATGGTTTACTCAGGTGGTTATTTTGTTTTAGGTCATATCAAAACTTTTAGGGGGTTATTTAATGTCAAATTTAGTTATTTTTGGTAAAAGATTTTATGCTTCAAGTTTTTAATATCTTAAAATATTTACTAGATTCTATTTTGTATACAACGTTTGTAGGCATATGTTTTGTAAATAAATAGTCTGTAAACGATAGTTTCTATTTAACCCATAGATGGGACCTTGACAGTACTACCACTCTGGGTAAGAGTGGATCTGGGGTAGTGGCAACAGGGGTGAGGGCGTAAACTCCTAAATTGCTTCCCTATAAGGAAGTGGATAGATACACAGAAAATGTTTCCAAGTTGTTTTCACATCCAAATTGCTAAAGCAGAAAGAACTTACTTTGAAGAGTATTCTTGAGCTCCGCGTGCCACCCAAATATAGCTGAAATTCTTGGGATCATTTTCTGGTTCTTGGTATGCAATGTGTGTGATAGGAACATTGCCAGAATCATCCAATCGACTGCTATACCTAAGAATAGAAAAAACATTTTTCAATGGAAATATAATCTTTATATTAAGCATGTGACCGCTTCTCGTGTGTGTGTTTTTCTAACAACTATGTGACTTAAACATTTTTTTTTAATTTACTATCGCATGATTATTTATTGGAATAATAAAAAAAAAATTACAAATATTTGTGACTTAAAAAAAAAAAAAAAAAAAATGGAAGTAAAAAGACTTCCGGGCAATGTTGAGTAGTTACAGCTTGTACAACATAAAATTCAATTTTTAAAAACGTTTATGTAAATTTTATAAACTTACTCAAGGAGCGGTGCAGAAAGACGCCATAACTGAAAACAACCAAAATTGTATCCAACAGCTAAAAGTCCGTTGCGCGACATATATTTAAGGCAAGTCACACAGATTTCATCTGGAAAAAAAAAAAAAAGATTAAGAAAATCTATCAATAATTTCTTCATTTAATTACTAGTAAAATTATTTTAATGAATATTTATAAATTCTTAATACAATATTGTTACAAAAATACATAATGAATTCTGTCTTGCTTACCAGTTTTAAATGATTTCATTACAGATTCATCATTGCTGTGATAATTAAAGCTTCCAAGGCTGAAAGAATCCACTGAAAATGAAAAACATTTATGATATCAAACAAGGGTAAAAACAAAACTAAAAAAAATTAGCACTAATATTCAGAAATAAGTATTTAATCATCAGGTCATGATAATATTCATCTACTTTCCAAAAATCTTTCTGCATGATGGGTGTGTCCCCATATAGTTCAGAGATGGTCAACTCAGCATCTTCATTGTTCACAATATAAATATTTTTATTATAAACTTTTAACATATAACAATTCACTTGCAAATAATGAAATCCAAATCAAAAGTAATAGCCATCAAAGAAACAAGAAAACACAGGCAAGATAACAAATTGTCACCTTTCATTGTTTTTTGTTTGTTGGTGTTATTTTTTTTGGGGGGGGGGGGGTCAAACATTTTACTTATTTAATGCATCATTAAGCCACATCAAATTCAACAATAGAATTGTTTTATTATTTTTACGTCATTGAATATGATTACAAAAAAATAGTCCTAAGTTTCTAAAAATCCACAAAAAGTTTATGTAAACAAAATAAATTATTTATTTCATTAGTATTGACCCCATGAGAGACCCTGTATCTAGCCTTGCCTTTCTTCTTTATTTAACATGTATCTTCGACATCAGATTTGTATTGAATGTTGGCCATAGCGGCACAAGGTGACCTACTTCCATGAAACTATCATTTACATTGGTTTCGATGTGCCATTGCTTAAAATCATCTTTGATCGAGTCATTCCAAGTCTTTCTCGGACGGCCTTTTCCTCGCTTACCTTGAGATGTATGTACATTTGTTTATTCAACCAGAGCTCCATTTAACATCTCCATACTACCGTAGGCAGTTGCAACACAGCGCTAACTCCAGCATGGAGTAAGAACTGCCATCAAAGCACACACCATACATCCACCGAATCATAACCATGTCATTCCTCTGCATCCTGAAAAGACCGAGCTAGTGGTAGGTAAACAAACCTGGTAAATCTGGGCAAGAATCCAAGTGTTCTCGGTAATTCAACCATATTTTGCACATTTTTTCTTTTTAGATCAAAACATAAATTCAGCTGTTTATAAAAGTATGAAAATTATCTGTGGCTTTGAAACTTTTACTTTTGAAACGTTACTTTTTGGTCAGAGTTCCTTTTTTCTACCGTTACTTATTTGTTCTTAGTTTTTATTTTTTCTATCCTTTTCTTTTATTGGCACTTTTTTTGTTTTAATTGTAAATGGTCAGTAATACTTCACAGGAGGTGAAAAAATTGGAAGAAAGATGAACTCATATTTGACCTAATATACAAAGAGACTGAGAATTTCTTCTTTTTTTTTAAATACAAAATCAATTGTTTTCCAGTACAAAGGCATTTATAAAGAGTATTGATACAAAAATATTTTGACAGAAGGTCTTGTGTAAATAGGGTATGCTATAATACATTAATGTAATTTCAAAATTGATACAGGTGAATTTGTTTCAGTAAAAATACATTATTTTATCTATGTAATAAAATTTTTTTTTTTTTTTTTTTACTTACTACCAAGCTCCATGCAAAGAACTTGTCTTTGTGACAAAGCTTCATGACGTGTCTGTACAACATCTTCAGTATCCGGAGAAATATAGTGGAGAGTATTAGGGAACATTTCATCAGATTGATCATGAGTATCTAAACACATATCTACAAACAAATGGGAAGAGAAAAGGTTTGTTAAAGAGCAATTACAAAATGTATATAGACATAAGTAATTCCGTTACAAGTAGATCAATAATGATCATGTAATTATTAGATGAATTCTGTTTACATGACGTTTACTATTGTTGCAAAAAAGATTTCAGATGTGACCGATTCTCTCGGTCAGTCACACTTCCGTTTGAAATAGCATTTTCATCGCTAAACGTGCAGATTGAATGGACGTATTTTAAGAATGGATCTTGTTTTTCTCCTTTCGAAGATTTACAGACGGAATCACATATGCAAAAAAATCTAGTACAAATATGAATTAAAAATTAAAGGTAAGCGTAAATCTTTATGAATCAGCATCGTACGGCTTTTGACTGGCTCGATTCTGTTGGCATTGGTTTCCCCAATTCTTTCTAGAATCAGGCACTTATAGAAGAAACCACGTGAAGGTTGCCAACATCCATAGTGAAAATGGTGTTATGGAACCGACAGAATTCAAACCTTGCATGCTCAGGTCGTCAGTTCGCATCATTATCCACTTAAGCACCACCCACCCAAATTAAAGATTACATTTTTTTTCTTTCTTAAACCTTTAATTTTATATATATTTTTAATAACTTAAATTTTTTTTGTAAAACATTTGTTAGAGTGTATTTTTTTTCTTTTTTTTTTTTTTAAATGACCAATATTTCGAGATAAATCTCTTCTTCAAAAGAAAATTAAAAATTGTGATCAGTTTGTATTTAAAGGAATTTATACGTAAAGGACAATATATGCATGTATTTCTGTATGGTCATCAAGTAATCATTCAGATAGAGAATGTTTACAGAAAAATCTCTCTCTCGATGTATATATGCATATATATTACACGCTTTTGTGTTTTATTGAGCTCGTATTTATCGGTTTCAAAAATCCTTCTTTAATTAATGAACAAAAGATAAATATGCAAAGATTTAAAGCTTAAAACTAGAGAGTTGTATATAAATATTACAGTAAGGCGATATAGCTGAAACTATTACTTACCAATCAAATACACATGGCCACCTTCAGTACCAACAGCAACGATGCCATAAAAACAGCTGAGATGTTCACTAAACGCCCACACAGGGAAATCATTGCCGAGCAGACTCGTGATGCACTCTATGCTGGTTACCTAAACGAGAAAGTCAATAGCAATCAGAATATTATCTCTCGGCGCTGTCCAACAGTTTTTTTATTTCACTTTTATTCCACTCATTCGATCTGTCATAGCCTGCCAGTGTCTGGTTGATGCAAATCACAACAAACGGCCCAGGACTGTCTGTTATATTTGCAGATTAGTACCAGTCCTCGGTTTTCAAGACCACTAGGACCACATTTTACTTACAGCACTTGGTATTCCATGAAGAGAGGAAAATGTTATTCATTAGAAAACAAGTTTTTCATTAGGGGGAAATTTTTTAATCTTTTCACTGAAGTAAACTTGCAAAGAGATTGTATCTAAAAATTGAAGCTTTATTTTGTCGAAAGTAACTACTGTACCGTAGTTAATTTTGTGTTTATCAAAAGCAAAAATAAATATTGATAATTTGAAGCAGCCAAAAAAAGAAAAAAATAATCTGAAGATAAGAGTGATCTAGTATTTACTGTTTAAAATACACTTATGATTCCAGACTTCATTTTAGTCTCATGAATAAAAGAAACAGAAGTGATTTAGCTCATGAATTTGTTTTTATTTAGATTAAGAGTTGTAATGGAAAAATACCAACACATTTTTCAAAAGATTGGGGTAAACACTTTTGAAAAACAAATAATTTTGTGGTATCTGTCGAAACTGACCTTAACGTTTTGGTGCATTAGTTAAAAATAATTCTGGATCTGGATCACGACAAAAAAAAAAAAAAACACACACAGAGCTGAATCTCGCCATTTCTAAATGGTGAGATTCAGCCCTGTGTTTCTTTGTTGTGGTTTCCACTGTGGTTAAAAACAAATGGATTGAAATATGAACACAATTCATTTATTTTTTTTTTATTTCTTTTAGTTAATTTTTAGATATTAAGGAGATGCAACCTGGGGCTAACATATGATTTCTTTATTATGGGTTGTATTTGTATCCGAGGACTCTTTTCAAGATTGACCTTGTGCCTGTCATAGCTGCTATTTGAATTTCACAAGAGCTTGGCTTACCAGATATTGATTCAAGGTATTTTTTCAGGTTTGACCAATCCAGTTGCCCCTACTACAAGTATATTAATTTCTTTCAATGACCAAGTTATTCTGGTGCTGAAATGCCAGATATAGATTAAAATGATCTATATGGACACATACAACCCATATTTAGAGAGAATTTAGGTTGCCCATCTACACTCGCCATCATCCAGTTGGTGAAAGAGGACATCTCTTCCTTTTCTCGTGCGAGGTCAGTTTCTGTTCATATCTCAGAGCTTCACTGTAACTTGCCCTTCCCAGTATGTAACACTTAATACTAAAAAAGCTAGTCTTTATCATAATTTAAATGAAAAGGTTTTGTTTTGTTTTTTTTAGGGGGGGTAGAGTTTTGTTTTTTTATTAGATTGTACCAAAGACTACATCACTAAAAAAAAGAATCACATATACTGTAAAAGTCACTAAAAAAATTTCAATGTCACAAAAAGAAAAAAAGATCACAAGGGGTAAAAAAAATTTGTACACTATTTTTCAGTCAAGTGTTTTTATGTGCACCTGATTTTAAAAGTTTTTGCATGAATATAATTACCTTGAATGGGATCTCAATAGCCTTTACTACTCTGGATAGATTGAGATTGAGCACACAAACAAGACCAGAGATAGAACTATTCTTTAAACCAACCAGTAATCTTAAAGAATCTTCAGCCCAATATTCAGCTACACACTGTATTGCTACTTCAGAGTCATGCAGCATGAGTCCAAAGTTCCATGCAGCAAGTCGATTGTGTGTGTCAGTTGAAACCACCTCAAGGATCGAACCGCAATACATCCAGCAGATCTTACCATCTGAAGATAAACAAAAACAAAAACTGATTAACATACAAACTGTAGACAAAGTTTTTTTAAATTCATTTTCCTGTTATGTACAAATTGCTTTAGACCAATTTTAGTATAGGGCTAAAATACAAAATTGTTTCAGACCAATTTTAGGATAGAACTAAATTACAAATATTGACAGCAAAGTAAACAAGGTTACACAAAAATTCATCTAAATTTTCTTTCATTGAAAAATAAAAATAAACTTTTATACAACTTTTTATCTATTAAAAAATATGGGGATGGCGACTTTTTATTTTGGTAAATGGATTCATTTATGGAATATGTCTGAAAAGGTTTTTAAACAAAAGAATTATAAAAGTTGCTTTAACATCATTTTAAGAGAAAAAATATATTGACAACCAATTTGGACAGAGAATGGAAGCGAAAATCTTTATTATCCTATTGCTCAAGAAATGTAATTGAAGATGGGAAATTAACGGTTATACTATTTGTGTATGACTAAATAAGTCACGACCACTCGTGGCTGCTGCTGCTTTTCTAGAAATAGGCATGTCAGCGGAGAAACCTTTTCGTCATATTCAAGGCAATCTCTGCCTGTCAGATCGAAATGAACTGAAATACTGTCTTGCGGTATTATTTTAAATAAAAAATGAAACGGATTTACTCACAACTTTCAGCTTTAACAATTATATGAAATCAAAAGTTTATTTTTGGTAAATTTTCGATTTTTGTTTTTAATATTGACTCTTAAGCTTGAAAAAAAATTGTTTATTTACTTCTTACAAAAATGTTCGAACTAAATTGGGAGCTGGATTATCTCTACAGTAGAAACCGATCTCGTGTCTAACTCTGCCTTTGTGGGGAGGTAAGTAAATAAGAACACACCTAATTCATTATCGACTACTGCTTGTTTTGTTTTTTTGCCAATTTAATATTTTCTTTACTATTTAAAAAATTAAACTGGCGTACCAAAAAGTAAACCTCTTTTCTTCAAACATAAAGGGGACAGTTCCTTTTTTTTTATTTTATTTTTTTAAAAAACAGTCATTTGTTTTATTTAAAATTTAGTCTGAACATTTTTGTAAGAAGTAAACAATGTTTTATTCAAGCTTAAGAGGGAATATTAATAAAAAATAAAATCGAGTTTGACAAAAATAAACCCTCGATTTCATATAATCGTTGTCACTGAAAGTTGTGACTAAATCTGTTTCATTTTTTATTTAAAATAATACTGCAAAAAGACATTTCAGTTCAATTCGATCTGACGGGCAGAGATTGCCTTGAATATGACGAAAAGGTTTCTCCATTGACGTGCCTATGTTTCTAGAAAAGCAGCAGCCCTAGTGGTCGTGCCTTATTTAGTCATACACAAATAGTAAACTTACCCAAGATGAAATGTAGTATCAGAACACATACTACACTTTTCTTTCTTTCTTTTTCTTTTTAAAAAAGTAATATTGAATAAAGTTGTCTTAATTTGAATCGGATAGTGTTCCTTTTTTTTTAAAACAAAAATACAATTTTTAAGCTAGCATTCATTTTTGACTACTGTATGTGTTTTTGTTTTGTTCTTTTTGGCGAATTTAATACTACTGATATTGTCATTTACTATTTAAAAAATTAAACTCGTGTACCAAAAAGTAAAACTTTTTTCTTCAAACTTAAGGGGACAGTATCTTTTTTTTTTTCTTTAAGTTTGACTGGTATTTTTTTTTTTATTACTATTGCGCCTAGAAAAAATTGTTTATTTTTTTACAAAGATTTTTTTAATTATGGTTTTACTTATGTAGATTTGTTATTGTGTTAATTCAAATTTGAAATAGAACTGTCATTTGTTTTTATTTAAAATTTAGTCCGAACATTTTTGTAAGTAAATAAACAATTTTTTTTCAAGCTTAAGAGGGAATATTAAAACAAAAATCGAAAATTTACCAAAAATAAACTTTTGATTTCATATAATTGTTAAAGCTGAAAGTTGTGAGTAAATCCGTTTCATTTTTTATTTTAAATGATACTGCAAAAGATATTTCAGTTCATTTCGATCTGACAGGCAGAGATTGCCTTGAATATGACGAAAAGGTTTTTCCGCTGACATGCCTATTTCTAGAAAAGCAGCAGCCGTGAGTGGTCATGCCTTATTTAGTCGTACACAAATAGTAAAACCCAGGAATTAATCTGTAATGTAATCCTCCTTAACTGTCTGTCTGGGTGGGCAGCTCAGGACGTGAGCGACAAGCATCAGGTAGAACTTGACTGAGCTCTCAGATGGTGCAGGCCAGAAGCCAACTCAGCTCTGTTGCAACAACATGGTAAAACCACAAGTTCAATTTTATTTTCTTTATCAAATAAATTGCAGGTTTTAGGAATCCTCTGTAGTATGTTACATTTTCCAATTTGAACTTTGGCCTTTTGGCCAAGATCAAAGTGTAATATCTGTTTCCGATGGATACTTTGTCCTGTGCAGTTCTAGGAGGTCCACCCTCTCATGCTTTGCCATCTCACCCTTTGAGAAGGGGTTAGTTTATTGCTAATCGTCTGAGGCACCCCTACTGGGGAATGCCGACGGGGCTGCCCAGGCAATTTTTGTCGGTCAGAGTGCTCTTCATTCTCTAGGGCGCTGACTTTTCAAATCCCACTTTCCGACCTTGTGTCACATCTTACCACGATTTATTAGTTTTGATTCTGTTTATTCATTTAGATGTTTTTGTGTCATACTCCCATTCTCTTTCATATTGTTCTAATGGTGATGTCAATAAAACAGAAAAATATAAAACAATCCAACATTTGATAAAACTTTCAGCTTTCAGAGAACAGTGTTTACCTTTAGAAAGTGAACCATTTAGGGAATGTTTGTGTTTATCACTAGACGATAGCAAATTTGTACAAATGGTTGGTTGAAACAGCATCACTGGATTCACCAGGGAAGGTGTACTTCCAGGACGCATCTTGGAATTCTGAAATAAATAAACAAAAAACATTAAGTAAAACAAAATAATACTTATCGATTCATTTGCAAAGATGAAAAATTCTGCTTTTAACAAAAAAAAAATTTTTAACTTTAAAATATTTCTCATCACATGTTAGTTTAGAATTTCAGAATTGTTTACCCTCAACAGATTAGGTATTTCAAGGAAAGAAATATACCAACCATTTATTGTATTAAAAAAAAATAACATCTCTGTATTATCTGAACTACTATTCTCATCTTGGTTGTTATATTCACGTTTCAGTTTATGTAACCTCCGACCTTCTTCAGGTGCATCTTGTCAAACTTGGGAATATAAAACTAAGATGAGAACAGTAGTCCAAATAATACAAATTATCAATCCTCATCTCAAAAATTCTTAAACATAATATTTCAATTGTTATTAATCGTTGAAGCACAATTTTCCAGGTAGATTCATCGCTACTAAATTATAAAAATGTGTGTGAAGTTTTTGGTATTGTTTTTTTAAACATTAATTATAGTTTCTTAGTTAAATTGTGGAGTCAACTGAAAAAATAATCTGACTTAACTGCTTTAAAAAAACAGAATCCAACTTTCGTTGATTCCTAATTTCTGGTTTTTATAAAATTTTATTATCATAATATGATTAGTTCCTGTAATAGGATCATAGATATCATTAGATTAGTTGGAGACTTTTGAAAAAATTATTTTGTAAAGGGACACAAGTTTATTATGGCAGGATGAATAGCAGAGAAATCTTTAACAATTGGTGTCTACTCTAAGCTTTTTGATTTTATTGTTATTAGTTTATGTCAATACTAGCAGGACTACTTGGCATTGCCCAGGAATTAATAAGGATTCATGTGTAGTCTAGCTTCCTGCCATGATCACCTATATTACGACCTTTATTATTTTTTAATTTTATAATTTTCACTTTTAATTAGTTATGGGGAAATAATTTTAAAACTAAAGAGTTATTTTTGCTTGATTTCTTGAATGAAAGATTTTCTTTTTGACAGCACTGTAACTAATTTGGTTCCTGGTGATCCAAAATGAATGAATATTAGGTATCCTAAACCAAAATTTTATTTTAATTATATCTAAAAAGCTTTTAATGTGGTCACATAGATCTTTTCTAAACAAACAATGGCACCAAATTTATTTTTGTAGCTTGATTAGCCACCGAATTATGACAGTTCAAAGTTTGTTTCAAATTAGAAAATTTACCGTCTCGTGTACCAATTTTCATACTGAGAATGTAGCAAGTGATGAAAAATCCTTACAAATGTAATGACATCTTGTGATAACTGAAAATTAATCATAATGGAAGCAATAGTTATTAGATCAAACCAGCATGAACAAAATTCTATTACCCCTCGAAAAAAAAAAACACGGAAGCACAACTTTGTTCATATTAGATTCATTTCAACAGCTAACATACTCTTCTTAACGATTCATAGCACATTAGAGATCAAGCTATATTTCTCTTTTAATAGTAAATCAACAGAAAGAACTCAGATTTGGACGATGTTAAAGACAAAAACAATTTGAAAATAGGGTAAAAATTTCATTCACTGAAGTTTTTAACTCGGATTGGTTTTGTGAAAGAAAACTTAAAGCACTTATTACGTCCACCATATTGATCAATGGACCCTTTTTCTTTAAGATGGGACTATTTTTATATGTGTAGAGATACACAATATTGTGCGCACCAAATTTGAAAAATATTTTTTAAATAAATCACTGTCAGCGAAAATAAACTAAATTTAAGTAGCCTGGAAAAAACTTAATGACACAAGAGAAAGAATTGTACATTTATAAAAAGAAAAGGTTAAATCCTGTTTACATCCAAATTTTATCAAAATAATTCCCCTCCAAAAAACAAGATATCATAAGTTGAAATTGAAGGGAATTTCACTAAATTTACCCATTTTTGCACTCTAAACAAGGTTGGTTTGTGATATCTAATTAGTCTTTGTTTCTTTTTTACCATAACCTGCTCTAGGTCATACTAGATCAGAAAATGTTTTTTTTATTCGTGTAACTTTGGTAATTAGTGAGTTTTAGCAGGTCAGACAAACAGAAAAGGCAACTTTCCTTATATAATAGACATTTAGGCTAACAGATTATTAGCAATGGGAATTTTGCAATACTTTTTCTTTGTTAATAATACAAAACTCAAAGCTTAACATACTTTGATTTATAAACTTTCATCAATGAATGAACATATATAACACTGAGAAAATTTGCATTCGGCACAAAAACATTGATAAAAAAAGTGTTTAAAAATCAACATTCCGAGGATGCTTCATTTGAAAGTTTGGTTCATCAATAAAGAAAAATCTCAAGAATCGATTTAATTTATTTGATAAGATTTGAATTACTGATTTCACAAAAAACGCTTTCAGTTTTTAAAAAATGACACACGATACAATAACAAACATTGATTAGATTCAACTAGTGAATATTTTAGGTGCTTCTTGAGATAAAAATCCTCGATAATTACTGTAAATTATGTTATGCAGTGTACTATTTGTATTGTTTATGAGAATAGACAACGAATAGTACATTGTCGCCGCCCATCAGCATGTTTGCACCAACCAGGTAAAGAAGAAGGGAGAAGGACCTTGTGAATGAACTCTTTCAGAACCTGGAAAGAGAGATCATGAGGTTCTTCTCCACCCCCCTTCTCTACTTGGTTGGTGCAAACATGCTGGTAGGCAGCGACAATCAAGGGCGACCTAGTAGCACTATCAGGCCCATAAGTAGTTGGTCTTTGACTATGGAATCGAGATTGGCGAAAGTGAGCTGCAATGGTCAGATGCTGTACTTGCTTAGGAGGAAGCAAGCTCAACCCAATTAGGGTGATACCCGTTATAAGTACAAGTTATGCAGTGAAAACAAACAAGTAGTTTTGGGTTATTTTGGAGGTAAAAAAAAATCTACATTAATGTCGATAAAGTAGCTGTAAAATCAGTAACATAACGCGCATGCATAGAATTTAAGTCAAATCGAAAACTAAATATTACTTTTCTAAAATGAAGAAAACATTTTTTTTTCCAGAACTAGTAAATTTTACTCTTTTTTGACTCCTTCATATTGTCATCCTAGACTTAGAGTTAATGAAGGGCATGTTTCGTTTTATTAGCAAAAACAAAATCTAGTCCTTCACTAAACCCAAGTCCGAGGTGGCAATACAAAGAAGACAAAAAAAGTAAAATGATCTACATCTGTAGAAAAAAAATTATTTTTCTTTTTAACTCATCCATCTTTATTTTTAGAAAAGTAATACTTAGTTTTAGGGATTTGATAAAACTCACCAATTAGCGCACATGTGCATTACCGATTAGTGGCTAAACAGAGATTGAATGAATGCATCTTTAAAATACTCATTATTTCTTAAGGGTGCTTCTCCAGTTGAACCACTATATGGAATATTTCTGTTAAAAAGAAAATAGAACAAAAACTTTATGATGTCCTTACGTGTTAGGGTAAAAAAAATAAAAATACAGTACACCAAAATCCATCCAGTATTTTTGTTTGTAAAAAGTAAATTCAAGTTTTATCGTTAACAGGAAAATTGTCTTCATTACTACGCTATTTAAGTGAGATTTAAACTATTTAAGAGCTAATTTAAAGGGAGTTAACCAGTGACAATTGGCAAAAATGGCGTTGAGAAACCCTTTACTGATAAAACTAATTTTTTTTTTTTTAAAACAAAAATACTGAATGAATTTCCATGAATTTTGGTGTACTGCATTTTTTCTACCCTAACAGGTAAGTACAAAGTTTTTGTGCTATTTTCCATATAGTGGTTCATCTGGAGAATCATTTTTTGGGGTAGCTCGAATTTTCTTAATTGTAAGATTGATAAATATAATTCTCTATTTGGTTCAGTTCTAACACAGTTATTGAGGATTGTTACTGTCAATCAGGGCTACTTTGATAATCCTATGCCAACCTGTATTTTTCGCTTTTAACTGATCCATCTTGATTTGTTTGACCCCTAAAACTGTAAGTATGTATGGTATAACTGCAACATATTTTATGTTCTCCACCAATGCTAAGTCAGTGCAAGAAGTTCTTGGAAATGCGGTTGCCAGTATGCTTGAGAACTGTATTTTGCCAAAGGTGAAAACATTAAAAAAAACGTGGATCAAAAATAACTTCAGGAACAGCTGTTTCATCGCGCAATTTTGCTTATTTGCATCCATCTATGTCTCGTGTAAGAAAATGCAAAAGTGCTCCTGAAAGTTACAGTGTAGTAGAACAGGAAGTTTGCACCATTGGTGATCACTAGGATCCTCTTAGTATTGGAAAACGAAAAGTGGATTGTGAGGGATGTGACAAATGCGATCTAGGGTATTATGATACAATGTGCCTTCGTGAAAATAGTGGGCCCAGTGCCACCTATTATTACAAATGTGCCTAGTTATCTTTTTCTGTTCCAAGGGATGTTTATGTCTTGTTACAAGGCAGGGTTATAATGATGTTGCATGGCGGAACTACTATGATAATGCATTATCATGATAGTACTACGATCATTTTTTGACATTACAAAAAAAATGTATAAAAAGCTGAAATTAATTTTGTTATTCATTCAGGGAAAGTGACACAGTAGGAACATATCATAGTAGCTTCGGTTGACAGTATATCTTGACCACTAAAATATAAAACTTAAATGTTGAAATTTTAACTTTGTAAATATAGAAAATAATATTGCTTCCTTTATGAGCCGAAAACATTGACAAACTTTTTTGGCACTTGTTCGTAATACTCCACCACCCGTGTTTCTCAACTTTTTTACTGATCAAATTTTTTTGGTGTACAATTACCTAGAGAATTCTGTTGTTTTTTTTAAATATTTTAGGATGGGGGAATCACTTTCCTACATAAATTTAACGTAAACTGATCACCCATATTTTAACCATGTTGCAAAAATCTAAAAAAAAAAAAATTTAATTTCCAAAGATCCCGGAATTCTTTAGTGGCATGATAGGTAATTGTACAAAAAAAAGTGAAAAAAATCGGTGATGGTGTATTACGAACAAACAACAATATGCAACATTTTTTTCACGTGTCCAACTAAAAGTCAGAAACTACACACGATACACCCACAAAGCTGAGATATTCGTTTTCAGCATTTCTTCGAACAGAATACAGATACATTTTTGGGGTAATATTCATTAATTTGGGGTGTCACCAAGAGAGACAGAATTGGTTGGTCCGGTGGGCGGGGGTCATATAGAGCTATTTTTCCATAGACCTGTGGTGTAAAACTAGAACTAAAATACACTTTCTTAGCCTTCGGGCTAGGATCAAAGTGCAGTAACTGTTGTCAGAGGAGGGGAATCCTTCTTGACTGTGGAAGGGGATAGAGGTAGAGAAGTTTTAAAAGAAACATGTTAACACACTTTTTAACTATTTTTTGTATATGCACACACCCCCCCCCCCCCGGACAAAGCTGGATAGCCAGGCTTTGAGTCGTCCTTTTAAATAATCAATTTCTTACCAGTTACAATCATCGTAACTAACCCACTCGGTGTTCCACCGTTTACCTGTCGAACTCAATAACCCTTATCCTCGAGTAGCCTTTGGGTTTTGATAAGCGGTGACTCGTTTGTCAAAAATAAAAATATACGACATAAATTACCGAACTTAGGATTTGTCAGCACGCGATTTAGAAATACCAAGCGCTGTATGTGGGCGGGCGACAACACCTTCCTCGAAAAATTAACATCGTCAAAATCGTATTGTGGACTGACAACGGCAAAATAGGTTAGAATGTTTACATAATGTCGACAATATTCTCAATGAGGTTATAGTGCACACCGTACATGTCTTAGAAAGTAGGATAAATAAAATCGTATGACTTCAAAACAATTAGAATTCAACTTTTTAAAACTTTTAGTATATTTATTTAAAAAAATAAAAAGTAGTCGCTTAGGTGTTTTTATAGAATCACTACCGTCACCAAACTGGGCTCGGACGAGGTCACCGTAGCCACGGCTCGGACCAATGTCAAATCGTTCTTGAAAAGCCCATAAAACCACCCAATTTGGAGACGGGAGTGATTCTATAAAATTACCGTCATTTATTGGTTAAATCCTATTTTAGTCACCAAAATTATTTAGAGTAAAATTCAGCAAATTTTGGGTATTATTCCTAAACAACTTATTGTTACTTAAAACCATGTTTTAATACAAATTAAAAATAGTAATCGGAGAGACGTTAAAGCAATGTTTACTTTTATCAAAATTGGCGGGACTCAGAAAATCAAGATCAGAGTTATCTCGCTTATCGACTCCCACCCTCACCGTAAAAAATAGGGTGGTTATTCTTATTTTAAATTTCACTGCTTTCCATAGTGTTTGAATAAGAAAAGTGTTTTTGTACTTAAAATATTTTTGCAGAGACGGCGGTCGAAAATAACTGATCTGATCTCCATTTCCGGTTACTTCAACTTACTGAGTAGCGCCATGTTTGTTAGAAGTAAACATTGATTTAACGTCTCTCAGATATGATTCAACTGGCTATGAGTTACTGTTTTTAATTTAATTTTTTATGTCGCCAATGGCAACGTTTACCATTTTTGGTGCTTCTACAGAATTTGAACCCAGCCAAATCTAAAACTTAGGTTAAAAAGAAAACAGTTCAGTTTAAATTTGAGATTTAACCAGTTTAGTAAACTATACCAAATGTTAAATTCATTGTAAATAAGTTAATATTGACTGACAATGAGATAATCTATTTTAGATTTCGTTCAAATTTAACTTAAGGCTAAATTGTAAACTAATAAATTAGTTCTAAGGGACATCGTACAGTTTTTTTAATCTTTGTAACAGAATTGTTTTTCTTGTTAATTAACAATGTTCATGTTTGTAGAAAAGTTAAACGCACTAAAAAAATTAATTAGTTTAGAAAATAAAGTAAATGAAAAATATTTATTTTAATTTTTTTTTTTAATCAGAATTACAATGATTTATTAAAACGTTAAATCACAGGTGGTTATTTTTTTACAAAAATACGTAATTCTATAGAGCAGGTTTATTTATCAAATTATAAAACATTAATAAACGGAATTTATAAATAAATAGGCCGTTTAAAAAAGATTTCAATTATTAAAAAAATAAATAAAATATTTCCCTTCGAGTCTACTTTCTTCTTCCATTTCTCACACCAGAATGAGTGAAAGACTAAAATGTAATCAACGCTAACATTTTTTTTTTTAATAAAACGCGATCGAAATAAATTGCGGAGAATGTTAAAAATATATAATCAAGAATTTATTTAAATGAACGTAAATAGAAATAGTTTGTTTTCTCCAAAAGAATGTGATTTAATTCAAATGTAAATGCACATTTGTTATTCTTTAGAAATTATCACTTTTTTATTCAAAGAAATAACGAACTTGTCCGGCCGTAAAAACGTGACGAGAAATAATTTTACAAAATTTAAACTATTCTAATAAATAAATCGTGTCCATCTTATTAACAGAATTTCTTTTCTTAAGACATTGAAAGTAAATAAAGGGTGAACGTTATTTGAATGCGAATTCAACGAGACATAAGTAAGCCTATCGGTTTCAGTATATATTTTTTTAATTTACGTTACGCGGGACATTTTTATAAAACAAGTAAAAATTTATCTAAAAAAAACAAACAATATATTTCGAATATTTTGATACAAAAAGAGATTTATAATTGATAAAAACAAACAATAAAAAGGTTGTAGGGAAGAAGAAAAAAGGTAAGATATTATCAATCAATTGTTGTTTGATCATCCCGATATTCAAATAAGTACTTTTCACAGGGAGAGTTGTTCCTATTTGTTACAAACGTTAACACAGGCTCCGATGTTTGTTTTTTTCTGGAAGTAATCCCCATTTAAAAAAAGAAGAGATAAGAACCTGATAGAATTATTGAGTATAAATAAAATAAAATGATTACCACTATTTGCAGAATGCCACGGTGGTAATTTTCGTTATCCTACTTTTCAGAAAGCGCCATAATACACAGACGCACGTGTGGATTTGATAGATCTGCGCATCGGTCGGCGCAGAACGGAAGTTCCCTAATTCATTTTACTGGATAGCTCCAATTTCACACTATGGGAGCATAGACACACTAAAACAAATACCATTACATTAAAAAGGAATATTGAAACAAAAAAATTAACACCCTCAGCTAAATCCCCCACGAGATTCTCCTTTTTTAGGCGATTACGTGTAAACACTCTGAAAAACTTGACGGGAAAAAAGAACAATTATTTTAGAGTGGGAATCAGTTTTGCAGATAAGTCTAATTAAAAATGATCCCCTATTTCTGAGTTATTCTAGCGTTTTCACTATAGGAGATAAATTCTGTGCGCTTTGGACGGGGTAGGGATCTACTCTTTTTAGGCGATTATGTGTGGTTTTACAACGTTGCCCGTCGGACTTAGGGATAGTGATAAAAAAATAGTTAACGGCCCTAAAATGGCCCAGAAATGGAGGATCATTTTATGTTAAATTTATATACGAAACTGATCTCCCATTCTAAATCCTAAAATAATTGTTTTGTTTTGTTTTTCTTCTTTCCGCCAAGTTTTTCAGGGTGTTCACACATAATCGCTTAAAAAAAGTAGAATATCATATTTTCTTTTCTGAGGGTGTTAACTTATAAAAAGGAAAGAGATTGTAGGAAAAAGAAAGATTACCATTAGCTTGTTTAAAAGGACAAGTTAGAGGTTAAGAAAAAATTCCATAGCGCTCGCAGTCGGACAAGTGTGAGAAGATTTTTAACCGACCCTTGGACAGTGTCGGGTATCTTATATATATTTATGTGCTCAATATACAAGCATGCCGATGAAAACAAAGTAACAACTCGAAGACAATATAGAATTCAACAAAACAATTCCATAGCGCTCGCAGTCGGACAAGTGTGAGAAGATTTTTAACCGACCCTTGGACAGTGTCGGGTATCTTATATATATTTATGTGCTCAATATACAAGCATGCCGATGAAAACAAAATAACAACTCGAAGACAATATAGAATTCAACAAAACATGTATTGGTTGCGAATGCGACTGGGTTTGTTATAAAATAGTGTTTGTGAGAAGATGTACAAAGAGTTTGTAAATTGTTTGTGCGTATGGGCGCACATGGTGTTTGCTACGAAATTGAGTTTACAAGAATGTATTTAAAAACGTCTGAGTAGAAGGATGTGTGTGCGTAAGTAGAGAAAAGTCTTACGTACCAGAATAGTTTGCTTGCGTGAGCGCATTTATGCTGTCTTTATAGCAGCCAGCAGACTGAGGAGATCTGTGGCTGATGTGTCATCAGTCGAGGCCAGAAGAAAGAAAAAAAGGTAGCGGCAGTCTGCGCATCCCTCTTTATAACCGGATCACAAAAAGTAAAGATAACTCTGGTCTTCAAACGCCCTCTGGTGAGAGTATGTAATTGTGTTGACATAGAGAGGTAATACTATAAGCGCACTTACATCTGCCTTAGTCAGGTCTCAAATCTAACTGTTCCGCTCATGATACACCTGCGCTCGTCTTTGATCCGACTGGTGAAAAGTGGGAAAAAAGTGTATATACAGTTCGATGGAAGTACCTCCCATGCACAGTGTTCTGATTGAATAATGTATTAATCACTCCGCATGGGAGTGTAGGCTTACAAAATAGAAAATAGTTTGTCACCGTATAACTGCTGTACAGCAAAAAGTAAGCGTTTATTTTTGTTTTTACAGATACAAAACAAATAAAATTTGATATTAAACACTTGTTCAATTTTGTGCCGACTATGCCAAATATAATGAGACATGGGCCCCGAACACTTTTGATCTGCAATAGCTTCAGGGGCTCATACATGTCTGTGTACCTTCGATTTCTGACAGGGTAGGCAGGAACGGGTCAAAGCAATGATTTTGCGTCTCATGTTAGGCCAGAATAACTGGGCTGAAATGAGTTTCACTGAAGCAGAGAAACAGTTGTGAGCAAATACATGTAAAGAAGAAAAAAACAGTTCTTCGATGATTGTCAGAAACGAATGGGCGAAGTGAATTTGTAAAAGTCTCACACAAAATTTTCTCATCCGCTGTAGGGATGCGCATGTACTGGAATTTGCAATTGACAAACTGTGGAGATTAAAGATTTAGATCCTCTAAAGATGGCTAATCTAGAACCATTTGACGGAGGTTAATATCTTCTGGTGAAGAAATAGCACTGATGGGCAGACAAGACACTGCGTCAGCAGCAGTGTTCTGTGAACCGGATATATGCCGTATGTTACTGGAGAACTGGGAAATGAAGTCTAAATGTCTAGATTCATGAGGGGAATATTTGTCCAGCTTAGCACGTAGCATGAACGTAAGTGGACAATGATCAGTGTAAATGGCAAATTGCCGACCTTCCAATGTGTGTCGCAAATGTTTAATAGCTAAGTAAAAAGCCAAGAGTTCACGTTCGAAAGTACTTTAACGACTTTCAGGGTGAGTCAATCTCCGAGAAAAATATGACAACGGTTGAATCTGTTGCTTATGATGTTGCTGTAAGACTGCGCCAACAGCTGAACTGAAAACACCAACGACAATAGAAAATTCAGCATCAGGTATGGGATGTGATAGCAATGATGTATCTTCAAGCTTTTCCTTCGCCTCATAAAAGGCTTTAAGCTAGGAGTTATCAAGTGAAATGGATTCATCCTTCTTTCTATTTTTCAACATGAATATGTCAGCACAATGTGGAATGAAACGTCTGTAATAGTTCAATAATCCAAGAAAATGTAATTGATGTAGTGAAGTTGGAGGATGTAGATTGAGCAGAGCTTTGACTTTTTCAGGAAAGGAATGAAATATCTTCCGAGTTTATGACATGACCCAAGAAAACAAGGTTAGAGGCACAAAAAGTACATTTAACAGGGTTTATCCTAACATTATAACGTTGCAAACGCTCAAAAAGAATGCAGAGATGTTTTAAATGTTCCTCCGGTGAGGAGATAGCTATAAAAATGTCGTCTATATAGTTATACACTAAATTCAAGTCATGAACTACTTTGTCCATAAAACGTTGAAAAGTGCTAGTTGCATTATGTAAGTCGAATGGCATAGTAAAAAATTCAAAAGCACCAAAAGGCGTAGTTACAGCGGTCTTAGGAATATCTGCAGGATTAACTGTTTTTTGGTGATAAGCCTTAACAAGATCCAATTTTGAAAATATATTACAACCGTGCAAGGATGAAGCAAAATCCTGAATATGGGGAATAGGATAACGATTGGGAACAGTGGTGGAGTTCAGCCAATAGAAATTTCCTGTAGGACGCCAGTCCCCAGAACGATTTGGAACCATATACAAATGGGATGCCCAAGGGCTAGATGAGAGTCAAATAATACCTAGCTGAAGCATGTGATTCAATTCATCCCTGGCTGTCTGTAGTGTCGAAGATCACGTACCAACGTGATCGGTACGAGAGCAGGAAGCAGCAGCAGCAGCGACATAGCTAGGGACATAGATGGAGAGATTACGACCGTTGATACACACATGTTGTTATAACCCTTGTTAAATAAAGATATGTTTACAACCACCACAATTGACTGTTGTTTATTACCAAACACCACAAACTGGCGACGACGATGAGATCAAATTCTACACAAAAAAAAAAGCAAAGAAAGACATCTACAAAAAAAAAAGTGCAAACAACGAACTTTTCTACGGAAAAAAAAACACGAAAAAAGAGGTCACACGTGCTACAAGAGAGAAAGAAAAATATACTTTTTTTCTTCCAAAGGAAAAGTACAGGAAAAAAACGAGAGATAAGTAATTCGTTTGTTATCACATTTATTGTCTTTAAATAACAATCCTTTTGTTATTCACATCTTATTGTCCTTTTAAACAACAATATGGCAAAATTCGTCACATTGGGGGGGGGGGGGCTAAGCCCTCCACGTGCGTTAGATACGATCGGAGATCCAGAGTCTTTACATAAAAGATGGGTAAATTGGAAAACCGATCTGGAAATTTTCATACTAGCTTCAGGTGTCATAAATTCTGAGCAAAAAAGAGCTATCCTTTTGTTAACAGGAGGCGAGGGTCTGCGTGAAATTTGGACGAATTTCACGGACGAACAAAAAGCCGGACACGAGGCTAATAAAGAAAGAGTCGATGTATTCCGAACAGCTATAGAACTGTTTGACAAAACTTTCGCTCTAAAGGAAAATATCCCTAAAGCGCGTTCAAGATTTGGGGAGTCTGAACCAAACACGGGAGAAACCGTGAATAATTATATCACTCGCTTAAAGAGTTTGGCGAAGGTGTGCGGTTTCACTCCAGAACCGAACGAATTCGTCAGAGACAAGATCCTTCTTCACATAAAGGACGCGGAACTAAAAGCCAAATTATATGGTGAAAGCAACTTGACGTTGGATCGTCTCATCCAAATTATTGGGACGTACCACCACAAAGAGGCCCTAATTTTAGGATCTACTTGTACGTCTGATATAAATAGATTAAGCGACAGACAAAAACCTAAACCAAGCCACAATGTGTCATCTGTATGTTATAAGTGTGGGGGGAATGGACATTTTGCAAGAGATTGTGTTAGAAGCAAGCATCACAAGTGTGGAATCTGTGGGAAAAAGGGACATTTTGAAGTCTGTTGTTTCTACAAAAAATAAACAAACAAAAACGCAGAATAGAAACGAACATGACAGAGCCCCAAAATACAGTCGTGGTGGACGAAAGCATTATCATAACAAAGGAATTCAACAGAGTGTAGGGGAAAGGGAAGATAACAAAACTGGTGGCGCTAATGGGTTTAATTTATTCAAAATATCAATGAGTGAAAATGTAATAAACCTCAAAGTCAGAAACACCACCATCCCTTTAGTGATAGACTCAGGAGCACAGCATAATACATTATCTGTAGAGGACTTCAAGAAAATAGAAAAAGAAGGACCCAAAATTAAGCTCCAGCCAGATTCTACTAAACTATACCCCTATGCTAGTGAAAAACCACTTCCCCTTCTAGGAAAGTGCATATTGAAGGTTGAAGTTCCTAGCACAAATCGCTACATAACAGTTCCATTTTTTGTCATACCACAGGCCCAAGCGTCACTTTTAAGTGGTAGAACTAGTAAAAGACTAGGACTTTTAAGTGTGGGCGTTAACGCCAACATCTTGAACTGCTCGGAACTGGATATATGGACAAGAATACTAAAAGAATTTCCAAAGGTTTTCAGTGGATTGGGAAAACTGAAAAACTACCAATTAAAATTCAAAATAAATCCAGAAATTATACCTGTCACTCAGCCAGTACGTCGGATACCATTCAAGCGGCGGCAATGTGTCCTAAACAAATTGCAAGAACTGGTTGATCTGGATGTAATTGAGAGGGTCAGGGAACCTTCTCAATGGGTGAATCCTTTAGTGACAGTGGAAAAAAGGCCCGAGGACAATGGAAAAAGCGATGTGAGGATATGTATCGACATGCATAGAGCAAACGAAGCTATCGTTCGAGAACGTCATCCAGTGCCCACGATTGAGGAAACTATGCAAGAAATGGCTGGAGGCAAATATTTCTCAAAAGTAGATTTGAATATGGCCTACCATCAAATAGAGTTGCATCCAGACTCCAGAGAAATCACAACATTTGCTGCACCTGATGGGCTATACCGGTATAAAAGACTTATGTTTGGGGTAAACATGGCCTCAGAAAAATTTCAGCAAATCATAAGTCAGGTTATAGCTGGCTGCCCAGTAGCATACAACATGTCAGATGACATCATAGTAGTTGGGAAAACAGAAAGTGAGCACGACACTAGACTCGCCAAAGTTTTCCAACACCTAGCCGAACAAGGACTGACCGTCAATGGAAAGAAGTGCCAGATTAAAATGACATCTATAAGATACATGGGCCACATTCTGACACAAGACGGCTTAAAGGTCTCGGACGAAAAGGTGAAGGCTGTAGTTGATGCTCCTCCACCAAAAGATGCATCACAGATGAGGAGTTTCTTGGGACTGGCCCAATTCTGTGCTAAGTTTGTGCCCCATTTTGCTAGTGTAACTGCACCACTTTGGGATCTTACAAGACTAGATTCTGATTGGAAATGGGAAGAAGAGGAACAATATTCCTTTAACAAACTAAAGAAAGGGTTAATTGAAGCGCCAGTCATGGCATACTACAGTGTTGAGTTGCCAACTAGAATCACAACTGATGCTTCTCCCGTTGGCGTGGGTGCAATCATTGAACAACAGCAGCTAAACGGATACTGGAAACCAGTATACTATGCCAGTAGGAAGCTCACACCAACAGAGTCCCGATATTCTCAATTTGAAAGAGAAGCACTGGGAGTATTCTGGGCATGCAAAAAGTTCAGTCTGTACCTCATTGGATGTGACTTTCAGATCCTGACTGATCACAAAGCGCTGGTAAAGGTACTATCACCTTCCTTGAAGCCCCCTTCAGCAAGAGTGGAGAGATGGCTGTTGTTTCTACAACAGTTCACCTACAAAGTCATCCACATTCCTGGCCGAACCAATAAGGCGGACCTGCTGAGTCGACAGCCCGTTGAAAACCCAGACAAAACTGAGGAAAAGGAAACAATGGACTACATCTACAGTATCATTAAAGATACTGTACCTCAGGCACTGACTCCCTGTGAAGTGGAAAAAGCTTCAAAGGATGATGCTACGATCTCCAAACTTCGGCAAGCTATATCCGAAAATGACTGGACCCATTTCAAAGGTACTGCATTTCATGCAATCAAAGATGAACTCTGGATAGCAGGACAGATGGTCATCCGAGGACGCAGGATCATAATCCCTGAGGCACTTCAGGGGCGGGTAGTTGTACTGGCTCATGAAGGACACCAAGGGATTGTGCGAACCAAAAATCGCCTACGGTCCAAAGTTTGGTGGCCAGAGATGGATAGAATGGCAGAAAAGCGAGTAAAAGCGTGTTACCCATGTCAAGTGGTTGGCAAAAATGCCCCTCCAGAAGAACTAGAGAGTACACCGCTGCCTGACCAACCCTGGACCTATGTAGCTGTTGACCTACTGAGTGTCTCCGAAGGGAACTACCTGCTGGCTGTTGTCGACTACTACTCAAGATGGCCAGAAGTTGCGCATATGAAAATAGCAAATGCCAAAAATGTAACGGGTGCACTAGAAATGATGTTCAATCATCATGGATATCCCAACTATCTGAGGAGTGACAACGGACAGCCATTCTCATCAAGAGAATTCAATGAGTATATGAATACTCACGGCATCACCCAGGTGAGAGGGATCCCGTATTGGCCACAGTCCAACAGCGAAGTGGAACGGTTCAACAGAACAATCCTAAAGGCAATTAAGATCGCCAAAGTTGAAGGGAAAGACTGGAGGACTGAACTAAGGAATTTTCTGTTCCAATACCGAACCACCCCTCACACAGTAACCGGAGTATCCCCAGCGAAGTTACTAATGAACCGCGAACTCCGAGGTAAGCTGCCAAGTATTGTAGGAGCGTCCACTGATTTTAGTGACGTACATGATAAGGATGCTCTACACAAACTAAAACGCAACATAGCTGCTGACCAGAGAAGAGGAGCCAGAGACAAACAGATTCAGAGAGGGGACACAGTATTGTGTAAAAATTTACACAGAACAAACAAGCTGGACGCTCGGTTCGAGTCTCAGCCCTATCAAGTTGTGGAAAAGAAGGGAAATGCTGTTCTAATACAACAACCCCAAGGCCAAGTGAGAATGAGAAACGCTGCCCATGTAAAAAAGGTACCCGGCGACATGCAGTATAGTCCTGACTACACCGACGTCCCTAAAGCAGTTTACTCTCCCCCTGATACAACCCACTGGCCCCCTACTTCTACAACAGATATCGAAGACACACACCTCAACCCAATCGATGCACTTCCCATCTCCAGTCCAGACCCTAAGGAAACTGCTCAAGAACCCCTAACACCGACCCTAACTGCCCCTAGTGGTTCAATCAGAACACCTAGAGTAAGATCCACCCCAGTGTGGCAAGAAGACTTTATAGTGACATAAATTTATAAAAAAAAGAGGGAAGATGTAGTGTCGAAGATCACGTACCAACGTGATCGGTACGAGAGCAGGAAGCAGCAGCAGCAGCGACATAGATAGGGACATAGATGGAGAGATTACGACCGTTGATACACACATGTTGTTATAACCCTTGTTAAATAAAGATATGTTTACAACCACCACAATTGACTGTTGTTTATTACCAAACACCACACCGCCTTAAACTTCTCAGGAGAGAGGTAGCAAGGACGCGCAAAGATAGGAGCAGCGATTGTTTCAATGGAATGCATCATAGAATAAGCAACAAATCATAAGGGTTATCAGCAGAAGCTACAAAAAATACAGAACTAGTAAGCTGTTCGGAAGCTTTTCTACCAGATAATGATAGGTTAGTGCTAGAATTTGTCAGTCTGCATCTACGCATGTCCACCATCAAGTCAAAGTGGTGCAAGAAATCAGCATCTAAGATGGGGGTGGAGACGTCAGCAATGATAAAGATCCACGTGGAATGTCTGCGTAGTTGCAAGTTCAAGGATTGTGCAACTTGACCAAATGTGGGTATTGGTGAATAGTTTACGGCTTGAAGAACCACTGTTGAAGTAGGAGGCTTTTCTTTGAAAAAGCTTAGAGGCCATATGCTACATGCCGCTCCAGTGTCGACTAACAAATGACACTGAGAAATGAAATCCTTTATGTAGAACGCTCGACCGATGGGTAGCTTATAGGGTCTGTAACATTGGCGGGCTAATGAAAAGAAATGTGAATTCCTAATAAGCAGCTGTAAAAAATGAAACAGAGTTAATGGCTGGTGGATATCCTGTTTAAGCGCTCGATTGGAACTTGACCATCAAGACTAATATTAAAAGGACACATTCTCCTTACAAAGGAATGATGTAAAGAAAGAAATCTGGAAAATATATGAAAATATAGTACCCGAGCTTCCAATAGGTCGCAAAAATAACATGAATGGAAAATATCACGTGTTGAGACAAGGAAAGAAGGAATGAGTCAAACTAGTATTAGAAAAAATACTGTATTAATCAAATTACTAAAAATGGCGAGCATAAAACAACCCGCATGCTGTCAAAAATATGTTGTCAGTCTAATTCAAGACGCAATGCATATTTGGAAAAAAAATATGTAAAAAAACGTTGATGCGAAACCATAATCCTAACAACATAAGTCTACACCATAAAGGATGACTTAGAATTATAGTTATTTAAATGCGATTAACTTGGGTGTGAGGTAACAAGTAGGAGAAATCATGAAATCATCTACGGAGGGCAAGATGCATGCCACATGGCGTTTATTTAAAAATGAGCGGCAAAGCGGAAGAAAGAGAATATATGTTATTATTATTACAATTTAGAAAAGCACAACAAATTTTAATTCAATCGTAAATTAATAGCAATGGAAAATGTATTTTGTTACTAAATCAACAAGATTTAATCGCTGTTCCCTATAATTTCTCTACCTTCAAATGCTAACAGGCTAGAATTCTCCGACAAAAATCCGAACGAAATGCAATGAAATAACATGTCAGAAAAAAAAATGTCAGAATGTACTCACCGTAATTGATTTTCCCATAAATCCTCGATTCAAATAGAATGTTATGTCTTTCATGGTAGTTTTTAAGTCCTTAAACTGCCGAATATAATGAAGATAACTTCCGTGGATAGATCCATAGGTCACTGTGAAGAAGAAAAATGTCTGACTTTTTCTTTTTTTTTATAAAGAAGGTGGAACGATTATCTCATGTTTGGAAGTCACCAATTTTAGTTGGAAGGAACCAATTTCAAGTTTGAGGCTTAAATCGTGAAGAAAATCAAAATGATGAACCTAGTTGGAAGAGTAATACATCTGGCCGAATCTGACTGAAATAGAAATGTTAGATGAGCAAAAACGGATCACCATTCTTCCACAAAATAAATGATGGCTCCACAACTAAATAGATCTGAATATTTATTTCCCGGGGACACAGAAACAAAATGAAGATAGTACATGGGCTGATTCATGTCGGTTAGATGAAGTGGTATTATCCCGGAGTTCAATATCTCACCCACTCATGGTTGAGTCAAGTTGAAAACGGATAAAGGCGCAGCCTATCGGCTAGAAGAAAAACTGCGAACTGAAGATCTGCATGGTTTGGCTTTTGCGCCAAATCGATTCATCGTGTATGAACTTAGTTACACGTAGAAGTGCCATACTCTCATGTGGTGAAGAGGCAATGATTACATAATCGCCTAGCTAAATTACAATCTCACTGCCGGTCACGTAGACTGATACAAAATAGTTCGCTCATGCAACTGCTACATCCTTCTTGGGATCAAAAATTTACACTAATGTTTTTTTTTCATAATTAATTTTAATCTATCAAAAGCTTTTTGTTGTTCCTCTGACCAGATGAATTCAACATTTTTTTTCTTAAATTTGTAAACGGTTCAGTCAGGTCCATATATTTTGGTAGAAATTTACCAATCCCAAGCTTTTTTATTTGTAGGTATAAATATTTTTAATATTTTTTCTATTAAGACTTTTTTAAAAATCGAATAACCTAAAACTGATATTTTACTACTATTGTTTATGCATTTAAAAAGAATTATTGTCATTGTAGCATTTCTTAATTTATTCAAGATGATGTCGGTTTTCTTTTTTAATTCATTTTCATTAGTAGCTCCCATGCATATATCGTCATATTTTTCATATCTTCTCCTAAAACCTGTTCGATGGCCCTTTCAAATATGTTCCTTGCTGTTTTTATTCCATATGACATCCTTTTCCGTACTAGTAACCCTATTGGCATATTTATCGTTGTTACTTCTTTGAAGTTATTGTCTATTAATATTTGGTGATACGCCGTTTTTAAATCTATTTTTGTAAAAACGTTCATTCCTGCCAGTTCATGTAATGCAACTTCAACATTAGGTATAGGATATGAATCTGAGCCAACTTTGTGATTTACTCCTATTTTATAATCTCCACATATACGTCTTCATCTGACTTCTGAAAACTACAATGGGTAATGCCCACTTGCTACCTCCATGTGGAACATGTTCAAAAAGGTCCTGTTCTATTAATTTTTTTAATTTTCCTACAACTGATCGCAACAAATGTACTGGTAATTTTCGTGTCTCATAATAAGAGGGAATAACATTTTCTTTTAATTTTAAACTCGCTTGATAGTAAAAACTTTCCAGTTTTTTCCATTTTTATCTCATTTATTAATTTGGTAGAATTTATCTTAAGTATATCGTTTCCAAGAAGTCATTTGTTGCCAAAACTATTCAAATTAATAGAACAGAACCTTCTTGAATATATTCTACTATAGCAAGTGGGCATCACTCATTGTAGTTTGAGAAGTCAGATGAAGACATGTATATGTGGAGTCCGAAAGAACTATGTACCCTGCTGGGACAAAGAGTGCGAGAAACTCCTGCATGCCCATAACGAGGCCAACACCAAGGCCGAGAGGGCCAGAGCTGCCACAGACCTCATGACCCGCCTCAACAACAAACGGAGAGAGAGGTGGACCAAGACTATCGAATCAATCGACTTCACCCACTCCAGCCGTCAAGCATGGCAGACCATCAACAAGCTGACAGGCCAGGCAACAAAACCAAAACCGTGCTCCATCACTGCCGACGCCATTGCAGCCCAGCTGATCACCAACGGGAGGTTCCCCAATCCTGACAAAGAGTTCACCAGGAAGACTATCAGCGAAGTGAACGACCTACGCAAGGCCTCCAGTGCTGATGCCAACCTCTCTGGAGACTTCACTAAGGACGAGATCAAATCGGCTATCAAACACCTGGAGCCACACAAAGCAGCTGGGACCGACAACATCCATCCTGAGTTCATCCTTCACCAGGGTAGCAAGGCCACAGAGTGGCTTCGATCTTTTTGCTCCCTCTGCTTCCGCATGTCCGAGCTCCCAAAGATATGGCGACGAGCCAAGGTCATCGCTCTTCCGAAGCCCAACAAGCCGCTGGATGACCCAAAGGGATATCGCCCCATTGCCCTCCTCTGCGTGCCATACAAGATCATGGAGCATCTCCCCCATGCGCACCTCGATCCAGTAATCGACCCAATACTGCCAAAAGAGCAAGCTGGCTTCCGCCACGGAAGGTCCACCATGGACCAAGTAACCCTCCTCACCCAAGATATCGAGGATTCTTTCCAACGAGGTGAGAAGGCAGGCGTCGTTCTCCTCGATCTCACAGCAGCATACGATACTGTCTGGCTCCGTGGACTCCACCTAAAGCTCCTACAGACAATCCCAGACCGACACATGGCGGACTTCATCATGGAAATGCTGACCAACCGCAGCTTCACCCTTCACACCAGCAAGGCTCCGACGTCTCAGAAATGGTGTCCAACAAGGCTCTGTACTTGCCCCAATGCTGTTTAACATTTACATCTACGACCACCCAGACACGCTGTCCAAGAAATATGGATACACTGACAACCTAGCCATCCTTCTGTCTAACAAAAGCTGGGAGACGATCGAACTGGGGCTTACGACTGATATGAACACCCTGTCAAGCTACCTGACAAACTGGCGCCACATCCACCACATACCATCTAAACAACCGAGAGTCAAACCACGAACTTAACATCATAGTTGATAACAAAAGACTCCAGTTCCAGGCTGCCTCGACGTACCTCAGGGTCAAGCTTGATCGCACGCTGAAAAACACCTGGAAAACCTGTCTGCCAAGACATCGGCCTGTGTCGCTCTAATACGCCGCCTAGCTGGTACCACCTGGGATGCCTCAACCAAGACACTGCACATATCTACCCAGGCATTGGTCTTCTCCGCCACTGAGTACTGCTCCCCAGCCTGGTGCAGGAGCTCCCACGCCAAGAAGCTGAACGTAACGCTCAACACCGCCTTACGCACAGTCTCTGGCTGCTTGTGTGCCACACCAATCAACCAACTACTGATTCTCACTGGCATCGCACCACCAACCCTGCACCGTGAGGCGGCTGTCCTTGCACTGTCAAGAAAGGCTACTATCGATGAGGACCACCTTCTCCACAAGCTCGCAACAGAGACCCCTCCACGACGCCCATTCTCGAAGCATGCCCACCTGCTCCTGCTTTCAACACCCAGTGACGTCACAAAACGAATCTGGTTGAAACGTTGCTGGACGGAGGAATGGCAGGCAGCAGATAAATCAAGGTTGCACAGATTTGTGGAGGACCCGGATAACCTACCAGGCCTGGACCTCCCTCGCCGGCAGTGAACAATGCTCAACCGCCTCAAGGCAGGTGTCGGCCATTTCGCCGCGACCATGAAAGAATGGGGACTCAGGGACTCGGCTGTCTGTGACTGTGGTCACTCTGAACAGACAGTAGACCACATCATCGAGTCATGCCTTAAACATCGACCACCCAACGGTGAAGCCGGCATAGCTGCGCTAGACAACAAAACATTAGCATGGCTTTTCTCAACCGAGCTAGTGATCTAACAGTGAGATGCTGTGAAGCAAACGAAAGAAGAAGATAAAATAGGAGTAAATCACAAAGTTTGCTTGGATTCATATCCTATATCTATAATGCTGAAGTTGCATTGCATGAAAGCCCATTCTCTTGGCTGTGGTTTCGCTAGATAGTTGGTAGGAACAGTGGAAATCTCATTGATCCGTTCATGTGCATCACTAATTAGATGATGAGGCCTTTGGCTGGATACAAAAAGTTTTCGCATTGGGACCAGCTGGAAAGGTGCAACCAACTTATAAGCTTTGTAAGCTCATCAGGTTTAGGATGGACCAGAAACTGCCAACGAGGGGAAGTAACCTTGTGCGTCAATGCGGCCAGAATTCCTCAGGTGATCGGGCAACTAAGTGCCATGCATGTAAGTATGGTAACACTTGAGTATCCTGATCATCATCAGTAAGACCAAGTCACCCAGATCATGACTGGAGAGACTTACAGCCCTGAGAGACGACGCGTTTGTGGGATAAAGCAAGCTCTTATAGGTGAAAATCACCGAAAGAGGAGAATCACAGGAGAATCAGAGCTGACCCCTAGCATCAGCCAACGTACCGCCGCATTAAACAAGAGGAACTCTCCAATGCGCAGCTGCTTCAGCCTTACAGCGAACCACTTGACCTTGTATCATTTATCAAGTTCAGAGAAGTTCTGTATGGACTCCGAAACAACAGCCGAGGTAGCCGAAGTAAACAATCTCTCATACCTTAACTGTCTCATCAGAGGGATCGAAACTGCCAAGGAGGGCAGCCCCAACCCGCCATCAGAAATAGCGGCATGATAGAAGCTGACCATACAGTCTTTAGGGAACCGTAGCCACATTCTAACACTGTCTCTGATGTCAATGTCTATCGCCTAAGTGTATTTCTGTGCACATTTCCCAGGTCTAGTGAGTGCAGAAGCCAGGGCACCAGATATCCCCGCAGGAGCTCAATGCGCTGCTGCGGCTTCAACTGAACCAGGCACAGCTCAACCAGCCAGTCATGGACCATCTGACGATGTGAAGAGGGACAAATCCCCTTCCAGTCGTACTTGACCCCGAGAAACTTGAAAGAGTCAGTGACCCTGATGGCCCTAAGCGGCTCGCCACCGACGTAAAACTCTGCAGCTTCAAGAAAAACGTGATTGGCCTTCTTGTTGGCCACACTTGTTGGCAGACTTAGGGACCAAGGAAACCCTAGATCGGATAAGGGAAAGAGGTAGAGCTTCGCAAAGCAACACAAGGTGCAAAAAGGCGGCCACCAATTTGCACCTCGGCAAAGCATCAACAGCCGAGAGACTATCCGGGTTAATAGCAGATTTGCCCATGGTATAGGCTTAGCCAGATGGTATAGGTGTATCTTTACCACCTCAGCAGAGCGACCGAGAACGGGAGAGATAGTGGCACACATATTGGCCTTTGTTCAGAATCGACCCTTCATTTCCTCCACATAAGCGTGCAACCGCGTCTCGTCCTCAGAACTCCAAATCCGACCGGGACAGATCCGAGCATCCCGTACCTGGTTAAGTACATTCGAGTGAGCATGCTGCCGGTGTTGGAATAACCCTCTGCCAGAAGTAAACTCATGACCACAGAAGCACATGGGGAGGGAATGTTCCCCCACGCCAACGGAACTAGTCAGTCGGCACCTTGAGTTGCACGGTTGCCAGATCTAGAGTGACCTGGGTTTTCTCTGTTTTGAGTAGTAACTATTGCAATACCCCGCGGCGCGAGATCAACCCATCGGGAGGGGAGGCTAACACCCTCAACCGGTCGCCTTCAATGATCAGGCCCTACACACTCCTCCTGACCACATTCACCGACCATTGCCCGACTCTCACCACGAGGAAGTGGTATAACAAAAGAGTCATAGTTACTCCCGTCGTTTACCCACACTTGGTTGAATTTCTTCACTTTGACATTCAGAACACTGGGCAGAAATCACATCGTGTTTGTATGAGTCGACTGGCCACACGATGCTTTGTTTTAATTAGACAGTCATATTCCCTGTTCTGTCCCAGTTCCGAGTTGACCGTTTGCTGCCGGGCGAATGCCGCCACACTGAGAAAGACGCTGAGCAACTGGTGAAGACAGACAGACATGGCGCGAGGTGGCATCCACCTTCACCCAAAGAGGGTTAGGAGCTGTTTTACTCGCCACCCAATGCGCCAATAGTGACAAGGCAGTACTGCGAGCAGATTATCCAGAAGTTCTGCGATAAAACAGATTCCAGAAACGGCATACCAAAAATCCTGGTATTCCGACAATGCAACAGAGTTTTGTGATGAAGATCTTGGTTTATGGTTGGAAACAATAGGGTGTAAACTGTGTAAGACACCACCATATTATCCTCAATCGAATGGGCTAGCGAAAAGAATTGTGCAGACCATAAAAACGAGTTTAAAAGCATGTTCTCAGCACAAAGAAAAAATAAAAGTTTTTTGTACTAAGGCTGCTTTTAAGCTATTGCACATTATCAAGACTAGAAAGGTCATAGGCTTTAATTAGAAGGCAATTTAGAGCTCTGCTAACGATGTTGTATTCCACAAATGAAAAAATGCGATAGAAAAAGAACAAAGAATAAAATCCAGAAAGGGCAGAATCTATCATGCAAAAAGGCCACAATATAGCTATAATAAAAAGAGAAAAGGTGAACAGTGTATTAGCCCATACAGATCAAATAAGGCCCCAGAGTGAATATGAAGAGCAAAATGATTAAGAAACCTTTACGATTCCTTTCGTTAATGATTTATTAGAACAACCTTTACAGAATGAAACGTCAGAAGATGAAATAATGCATGATCAAGCCGGCTAGAATGAGTTGGAAAATTCGGATGAAGATCAAATAATGCAAGAAGACGAGCCTGGTTACAGCTTAGAGCAAGACAAATCTAAATCTCCCAGAGAAAGAAATATGGGAGAGAGAAGAGGAGCGAGAGAGAGATAGAGAGAGAGGGAGAGAACAAAGTAATCCCAAAAATTAAACAATCCCTAGTAGAAGTACAAGATCTACTAGTGGTATAAAACCTATATGTAGTATTTATTTATTTACCTCCTCTCCAGGAGGTTAGGCACAAGGCCAGTTTTATCTTACTCCCACAAGGTAAGATGTGACCCAAGGTCGGGTCGGGAAAGTGGGACTTGAAAAGCCAGCGCCCGAGAAGGTGAGCACTCTGGCCATTAAAAATTGCCTGGGCAGCCCTGTCGGCATGCCCCGGTAGGGTCGCCTCAGGCAGTAAGCAATAAACTTACTCCTCCCCAAAGAGAGGAGCCAAAGCCTGGGAGGGTGGACCTCCTAGAACTGCACAGGACTGTCCCATAGACCGGCGTAAATCAAGCCCCGAAGGCCAAGACGATACCAGTCTATGGAGTGCAGTATCCATCGGAACAGATACTACACTTTGATCTTGGCCAAAAGGCCAATAAATCTGCCTAATTAACATAAGTGTAACATAAGTGTAAGGGAGAGCCTATTTTAAACTCTCACTAAGTATAACTAAGGAGGAAGTTTGACTAGCAACAAACCGATACTAATCTTTCACTTCACAACATTCACAATGGTTATTTTCACCTTGGTTCCTGGTTGTTCCTCTTGTACGTACTTCTTCTGTGATCGTCCAAGGCTAAGAGAACGCCATCCTGAAATTAAAGCTTCTTTTTCGTACCTTCAAAAAGACTAACTCAACACAAAACTAATGGGAGAGGGTGAGTCATTTATTAAATGTGATCTTCATTCCAAATCACTTTATTCCAAATCACTGAGCAGTGTGGGAGAGAGAGAGAGAGAGATCAAAATCACTAATTAGTTATATCTTATCAGCTCATGTCATTATACATTTGCGCCTTGCATGCTTCCAAATTGACTTCCACATACTACTACCCTCTCTCTTTGAGACATGTGATGTCATATCTGTGTTTAATACATTCACACAGCCTAAGTAATTTTCACTCTGGAGTTTAGTGACCTGACCTCTGTCAACTCCTCAGCTGTCCCATTTTTTATTATTCTCAACTAACTAAATTATATACTAGATGATCTACCTGTTCAATATATAACAATAGAAGAGCAGAAAGAAGAGGAAAGGAAAAGGAAGAAAAGAGAGAAATTGATTTTGGGTGACTTTTCACACTATCAGCAGATATTTTTAAACATACTCTTATCACCTTTTTTCTTCTTTTTTTAATACTGATTTTGTCAGTGAAAAGAGGAGATTGGTTGTTTTGTTTTATGGCATATCAACACTTTTCGGGTTATTTAATGATGAATACGATCATTTTGGTAAATGTTTTTATGCTTCAAGTTCTTTATATCTTCAAATATCTATTCATGATGTCTCGTTTGGTTGTGTTGTTTTACGACATATCAACCCTTTTGGGTTATTTAATGCCGAATCCGGTAACTTTGGTAAAAGTTTTTATGCTTCAAGTTCTTTATATCTTCAAATATTTATTCATGGTTTGTTTGGTTGTTTTGTAGAAGAAAATTGTTGTTTTAGTTTTTGGCTTTACAGAACATGATTGAGTTTTGCAAAGAGAAAAGAAAAAAAATAGTAACATCAATGTTTGGTGCATTTTTGGTCAGGAAGCCGGTATCTTCAGACAGCCTGATCTGGTAGCACCAGTAAAAAGAGGATTTTGGGAGGCACAAACATCGTGTTGCTTTAAGTTGTTAAGCAGACCTGTTTCCTGAAGGTACAGTAGAAACCACCAATTACCATTTTCCATCCTGGAATCAGTCTTAAAGTACATATGCGATTACATGAAAGCCCTTGGATACACAATGTTTAAGGTTTTACCTCCTGATGCTAAAATGTAAAGGGTTTTTTGATAAATAAAATGATATAAAAATTGAAATCATGAGTAGCTTAAAATAGACGTGTTTAAACGAAAATCCTGTTTGTGACAGTGTGAAGAAATTTAAAAAAAACAATGCTAAAAACTTCAAGTAAATTTAATTATTAAAAAAACATCTGAAACAGAACAACGATTGGAAAAAAGCAAATGAAAAACTAAATTGAAACATGAAATCAACATTTGTATTATTAGGATTATTTGGACTATCAAAGTCATCTTGGATTTTATCCTCACAACATTTCAGCCAATGTAATCTCTGACCTTTTTCAGGTGCGTCTTTTCAAACTTGGAAATCTTTATGCTAAACTTGGAAATCTGTACGGAATTTCAAACTGAATCATTTATTCAATCCACGAGGATAGATTGTTCTCATGACTGGCTAGAAGGCTTAAGTATTTTTTATTATATTCTTAGTTAGTATCGCCTGTTGTGAGGATTGAACCTTCAACCTCCAGAAGACTGTCACTTAGAACTGGTAATTACTTAGCACTTTATCCATTGCACAACAGGTTCACATTGATTAAATTAAGGGTTTAATTCAAATTTTTTTACAAATTCCTGAGTTTGACAAGACACACCTGCAGAAGGTTGGAGGTTACATCAGCCAAAAAATTTTCACTCCTATCATAATATTCTTCATCTTTCAACTGACAATTATTTCATCTCATTGACCATTATCCTTAAATGATTTTTGACCTTGATAAGTGGTGATTTGTTAGTAAAAAAAAAATGGCTGTGGCACATTCTTTTTAACAAATGATTAATGGAATGAACTAAGTTTGATTGTTTCTAGTGACGGTTTATCACAAGTATTTATTGGCATTGAATTTGAAGACAACTATGTTTTAGGATTGTAGTGGTAAGATTTTGCTATAATTTCTGCAGGTTCTTTAAATGTATTTTTTTTCCATGGAAATCGCTCCAGACAAGACATGAAGCCACTTGATGTAAGGAGCTAAAAAAAAAATGTTTTCAATGTCAAAAACTAGCCAACGATAAGTGTTAGATGAATAGATTCCAACCCAGAAACGCAATTCTTCCCCCTTTGTCAAAAACATCGCTGATGGAATATGAGGACTGTTGTGGTTGCAAGGTTGAACCACAATTAGTGAGGAATACAATGAAGACGCAAACAACACGGAGAATGCAATAATAAGTGTATTAAAGAAAAGGTATATTTACAGTATGTACAAATGAAGGTGTCGAGTCAGAGAGTCTTGGTGGGAGGACATGTACGCTCTTCGGCGTCACTTCCGGTGGCATTTAGATAACACACTCTAAGGCCAACCTAGGCTTGCCATTTATAGTGTAACGTTATTCGTATATGCAAATGAGTGGTTGCCACCACAACACCCCCCTCCCAAGATTTGAAGTCACACAGATTTCAATATCTTTTTCTTTTTGGGTTTACCATCAATGGTTCATTAAATTTTCTTTTCCTACCTGATCTTCGGGGTTCAGGTGTATATTGAGGCGGTTCCAAATTAAAGGATTCGTATATGACATCTATGGTTTCCTCCTCTTCGACTGTTGTCGTATAATCATCATCTTGGATATGACGTTTTTTTATCTGATTTAGGTGCCTTTTATGTATACTCTGTGGACCTTTAATCATATATGTACAATCACCAATGCGTTTATCCACTACTCCACATTCCCAGTAAGATGTGTTATTCTTGTAGCACTTAAAATATACTCGATCTCCCGAGTTATATTTCTTTCTTTTCGTGTGTGTAGTGTTTCGGATAATTGCCTGTCTTGGTAACAGTTTATCAAACGCTGATTTTACCTTTCTGGCAAACATTAGATCAGCTGGTGATATGTTTGATGGTGTACTAGGATGTGGTGTAATCCTATAAACTTGCAAGAATTGTTGCAAAGCTTTTTCTGTTGGTGTTCCCTTGGTAGAGGGTAATGGTGATCTTTTAATAGGGAGTTGACCCCGGTCAAAAAATCTGCGCACACTCTAACTTCGTCATTCTTTTTCTTTACGTATACGGTGGGAGCTGCCCACTCGCTGTGTTCTATTTTTGATAGAATTCCTGTCTGTTCCAATCTATCTAATTCTTTATTAATTTTTTTCAACCCAGCGAACGGAACGTTTCGCTTTTTTCTAAAAATCGGGCTGGCGTTTTCTTTAAGTTCAAACGAGGCCTTGAATTTATTACAGCGACCTAAGTTAGTCGTGAATGCTTCAGGAAATAATTCTTTTAAATCGTCTTTTATATTTACTGTTGTTGGAGAAGAACATTCTATTTTTTTACAGAATGTATTGATTGGCTTATCCCATAGACCAAATTTCTCAATTAAATCTATTCCAAAAAGATTTTCACTATTTTTCAGTACGAATATTTTTAATTTCTTCGTAATCCCTTTTAATTTTATCGGAAGAACAACTTCTCCTTCAAATTTTATACCCCCACCAGTTACCGTCCGGGCTGATTTACTCGTTTTCATCATGGTTGGTTTTTTACCCAACTTTTTCCATGTATTCAGGTTTATAATAGAAATATCGGAGCCGGAGTCGAGTTGTAACTTTATTGGTGTTTTAAAAATTTCCACTTTTACGTATTTTCGCCGATCTTTGTCTAATTTTGTATTTGATTTTGTTTGCTGTACTCTCTTTCTGGTGTAATCTTTATATCTGCAGCAATTGCTTTTGTGTCCCACCTTCTTACAAATGTAGCATTTTTTCTTCTTATAAGGACAATCTGATTCCCAATGCTTTTCTGCACATCTCTTACAGTTATATCTAGGAAGAGGCTTGTTATATTCTGTCCTATATTTATGGTTATTAGGATTGTAATATCCCGTTCCATTTTGATTGCTTTTCTTTGTAAAGTTCTTTGTTGGTGTGTATGGTTTTCTAACTTTTCTTACATATGCCACTCCGGATTCTTCTATATTTTTTTAATCCTTTTTTAGTGTAATGGCCCTTTCACAGTCCTCTGCTAGTTTCTGGAGGGTTAAATCTTGCTCAGATTCCAGCTTAGACAACACTCGTCTGCGTATTTCTGCATTTTTCGTGGAAACCAACCCTTGTGCGAAGATTAGACATTTAAAATCTTCTACCGTTAGTTCCGCAAGCTTAAAATTATCGCAGTTTTTATTGACAACTGATGCGTATGTCAAATAATCTTGGTTGTCCATCTTTCTTAGATTCATGCACAGCCATCTTTTATGAAAAAGAGATACATTTGGATTAAATAATTCTTTTAGTAATTTCACAGCTTCCATGAACTCTAATTCCGCAGTTTTTTTAGGTAATATGTAATCTATGAATTTGCTGTGTTCTGATGTACCCAATTTCCTGAGTAAAAGGCTCACTTTCTGGCTATTTGGCCAATTTTTGCAGTCCAGTTGAAAAACATCGTCGTATCTTGTATAGTATGCTTCAAAAGTCTTTCCTTCCTCCGGCACATAATTAAATGTGTCCATACTATTAAAGATAGTTGTATGGGAGAAATTAACACTGTCGACATTTTCTCGATTACTCTTTAGTAGTTCCAGTGTTTTAGCAAAACGTTCATTTTGTCTTTCCTCGCTTTTTTCTAAACGTTCAATTTGTCTTTCCTCGCGGTCAGCTTGTGCCTGATTTTGTCTTTCCTCGCGGTCAGCTTGTGCCTGTAAAAATTGCATGAACATTTTTGATAATTCTTCCATTTTACTTTTCTTTTTTTTTTTTTTTTTTTTCGTGACGTTTTACTGTATTATCCGTTATCCAGTGACAACTTTAAAAAAAAAAAAATCCTTTCCTTGAGCTTTAATTTCTAGCTATGGTATTTCCTTTTAGTACCGCCGCCAAACAAATTATTAATTAAAAGATTCCTTTAGTTGTTGTTTTGCTAACGGGGAGCAGTAATTAGAATCCACCGGTGAACTTCTTTTTTTTTTCGTAGGTTACTTCCTTGCTTTTCATAATACGAGTCTGACCTGTCGTTTTGCGACAGAACAAAATCCGCTTTTCGTTTGCAAGTTGGTCCTTTAGTAATACAAAACAGATTTGTCGTTTAGCGACAAAACAAAAATTCACTTTTACATTCGTTTGTAAGTCGGATTCCCAGAAAACGGCGTAAATTGTCGCTTTTGCCACGTTCGATTTTTTTTTTTTTTTTTTTTTTTTCACTTAAGTTGAAAAGTTTTCTTTAGCGTAAAATCCGTTTGCTCGTCAACACTTTGCATTGTACTTTTTTTTTTTAAATAGTTCTTCGTCAAACTGTTATATTTGACGCTTCATATCTCGTCGCCAACTGTTGTGGTTGCAAGGTTGAACCACAATTAGTGAGGAATACAATGAAGACGCAAACAACACAGAGAATGCAATAATAAGTGTATTAAAGAAAAGGTATATTTACAGTATGTACAAATGAAGGTGTCGAGTCAGAGAGTCTTGGTGGGAGGACATGTACGCTCTTCGGCGTCACTTCCGGTGGCATTTAGATAACACACTCTAAGGCCAACCTAGGCTTGCCATTTATAGTGTAACGTTATTCGTATATGCAAATGAGTGGTTGCCACCACAACAAGGACTAAAGGACAAAATAAGGGAAACGGAAGTTACGAGGCTGCCGAAAGTAAACCCAAGGTCCACTTTCAGGTGTGTTTGTTTAGGCAATTCGATTTGACACAAGGATAAACTTTTATATGTTAAAGTCTTTCTGAATATGTTATGATTGGTTTCGATTAAGATGAAGTAAAATTTGTTATTATTGTACAACCTCAAAGAAATTTTTTTTTGTTTTTTAATAATTTTTATCATAATTCTTTGTTATACTACCATTGTAACATAACGAGAGCTGTATTTAAATGGAAAGGTTTGAGTGACCCTTCAGGGTCAGAGGTGAATATGTGACGTGCCGTATTAATACCCAGACGTTTCCCCCAAATATGTGATTTGCCATATTATTACCTGAACAAATCCCCCAAATATGTGATGTGCTGTATTATTACCCAGACGAGTCCCCCAAATATGTGACGTGCCGTATTAATACCCAGACGAGTCCCCCAAATATGTGACGTGCCGAAACGGGCATATAACTCAATGAAAATAATAATGAAAAATGTTTCTTTTCTCAGAGTTTGACATCGTTCGTAAGACTTAAAACATATTTATATTTGCCAACAATTCAAAGTTCACTTATGTATTTATATATTTTTTCTCCTGACGAGACATATTTTTCTTCCTCAATCATGTTTTTTCTTAACTGTCTTTTTTCCTTATTAAATCATCTTTTTTTCTCTGATCCACGACCATACTAAATCTAACTTTTTAAAATGTCCGGCAAAACAAAACAAATTTGAAAGTAAAAAAATCAATTTTTTTTCATCACATTATAAAAGAAGCCAGTTCATTATTTTTAAATTCAAGAGTCCGAAAGGCTCAAACTATTGATGATTTGAATTTCAACATTTCGTAAGTGAAATCTTTTTATAGCATATTTTTAATGGCATATTTTTAATGGCATAATTGTAATGGCATATTTTTAATGGCATATTTATGTGAATCTGTATGCATGCATCCACTGCACTGGCCGCGATCGACTCACATGTTGTTGTGTCGGTCAATGGTTGTTTGATTTAGTCGGTGCTGCAACAAAGAATTCTCATCCGAAGTAAAACCATGAGTCCAGTTTATAACAAGTATCAGGTTTATTTGTTGGAGGTTACAAAAGATACTTGTGTTCTTAGGTTGAATGGCAGACTTGCAAAATGAGATCTTTTATCTGGGCAAAATCAAGTATAAGTCTGATCAACACAGTCCTTTAAGCTAAGAGCCCCAAATGGGCACACCTTGCCTGGAAAGACACCCAGCTTCAACTGATTGCCAGCTCTTTCAGAAAACCCAACTTCCTGTCATGCCCAGAGGGTCAGGTCTCCCCCTCCCATTTCCTGGAGTCCTTTCCTCCTGACCGGAAATCTTGGATTCCAGTCTTTCTCAGTGGTCACCACCCAAGCACTAAGTATTAGCTACTTGAGATATCTACTGGAGATAACGGCCAGACAGTGTCTACTCAAAGGGGTTTATCTGGAGTCCATCTAAGAACATTACTTTTGGTCTCCCGCATGATTCCGTTTTTGTGAGGCACTTATTCCATTTCAAAGAGAAATAATATTCTGATCGGCCCGATATAAAATCAGAGATATTTTCAAATTCCTCTGTGCCTCCCCACTTTCCTTCAGCCGAGCATCTATCATTTACAACGTCTGCCATTCGCATGCACTGCTAAAACATGCAGCCTACTGCATTTTTACATCATTGAATTATCATTCCAAACATGTAAATTTTCTTATCAGAAATTAATTAAGAGAAAAGGGGAGGGGGTGACAATGATCAAAACAAAAATGAAAGTAAAAAGACTACCGGACAACGCCGGGTCAGCTAGTTATAAATATGTCTTAAATAACAACGACAGAATTGATTTCCCCGGATCTAGGGTGAATGGTGCTTTACTTTCTAATTTTATTGTGCACATAAGAATGGCACAAAAACAAAAGAATCAATTATACAGAGATGAACTATAAATTTCTTGATGATCCAATACGAAAGGTTGTTTTAACATGACTTAGCCATCTGGCCAGAAGTTGTGGCTGTCTATCTCCTATTTGTATTTACTTGTGAGAAGGAAACATATCTTCAATTTTCTGTTCCCTCTAGAGTGTACAGTTAACTTATTCTATCTACATATATATATATATATATATATATATATATATATATATATATATATATATATATATATATATATATGGAAGTATTTTCTTTTTGTTTGTTTTTTCATACCTGCAGGGGCACGGAAATATCCGACTAGTACACAGGCACAGATTATCCCCTCTCGGTGTGTTGGACCTATAGACTTTGTCAGGTCATCCATTTAACAGAAGGTAAAACTCTGATAATAAAACCTTACGTCTTGGCAGCAAACCATTGGAGAGGGAGGCCCCCTTAGTCCTGATCGACAACCTTCCTTGAGATGGAATCTCAAATAAAATATCCAGTTTGCAAAAGTTTGCAGTTTGCAAGGAGTAGATGGACTCTGCCTATCGTCCAGCCTTTGAACACCTTCTCTGTCTATTAACCAGGTGCAGAGGTACCAGCGCTGGGATGCCTCAAAGGCACTCAGTACCTGGCCTTGTTTCCTGACAAGGACAATGAACGCTGTCTCTCTTTCTCTCAATCTGAGCAACTTGGGGAAAGTTTTTTCGTCACTAAGTCACTGGTCTGGGTCGCTCTTGTTCTGACAGGTTGAGGGTACAGGTTAGACAGCTTGTCTGGCTGCTATTTCCGACTGACAGTACAGGAGCCCAAACTCTTAGGTAGCACTAAGAACGGCTGCTCCATCATCAGTTGCATAATACCGTGAGTAGCTGTACGTGCCATGTCGTGCATGGAAAGGAACCCTACAGTTATCCCTGGTTGGCTTTCCTGAGGCCACAACCGCCATGGACAAGGTTGTGACTAATGGACTGGTTGTGTGAGCTTATTGGCACCTAATAAGCACCTACTTTTGCCACCCTACTCTATCTAAATAAAACATGTCATTGCAAAATGAAAAAAATCAAACCTAAACCAGACACCCAACAAAAAACATCTTCGCCTCCGCCCTTGAGGCTCACATTCACTAATTAGAACCAACATCAACGACGTAAAAACTTTTCTCCTGACAAACGCCCTGGATATCCTAGCACTAAGTGAAACGAACCTTCAATCCGCAACCTCCTCTCATCACTTTGACATGACTGACTACTTCCAACTCAACCGTAAAGACTCTGACAAACATATGCACGGGCTAGGAGTTTATGTTCGAACACCCTCCCCTTGACTAGAGAACATAGGTTAGAATCAGATGACCAAACCTACATGTGCTTTTGATTGACCTTACATCACAGAGTTAGTTACTTATATTTCTTATACCATTCTCCTTCGACCCAGGACTGCACCCTCCTAAACCCTGTCTCTGGAAGCATAGATAGAGAACTCTCACTCGACTCGAATGCCCAAATAGATGTATTTGGGAATTTTAATGCATACCACCGTGACTGGCTGGGATTCTCCAGCCTTACTGACGCAGCCGGTAACTCTACGTATAATTTTTCCTTAGCTCACTCCCTCTCACAGACTGTTGCTTTCCTGACCCTCATCCCTAATCGAGTAGACCATCAAGCCTCACTTCTCGACCTGTTCTTGACCTCACTGACCAAGGCCTGTGTGATGAAAGCCCATAGCCCACTCGGGAACGCTGATCACATTGTGGTAATGATTGCTATCACCCTAAAAACTCGTCCAAAAGCTGATGAGCCATTGCTCAAATTAACGAGATATAACGAGCAGGCTGATTTTGAGTCCATCAGAGATCACATCAGTGAGGCCCCATGGAGTGAAACCTTCTCACTCCCAGCTGATCAGTATGTAAATAAGTTAACTGAATGGGTCAAAGCAGGCATTGAAGCCTATGTTCCCATACGAAAATTCTTCAGAAAACCTCACTCTTCTCAATGGTTCACCTCGGAATGTGCAGCTGCCATTGCTGAGAGGCAGCAAGCATTCCGACAATTGGGCCGCCATAAGTCAACTGCGAATAGACAGACATTTATAGAGTCAAGAAATAATTGTAAGGCAGTGATAGGTGAAGCAAAGAGAAGGTATACAAAGATAACCAAAAAAAACGCATTCAGTCACAGAAACTAGGTACTCGCAATTTCTGAAAAATCTACAATAGTGTAGTGAACAATGGACAATCAACAATTCCCCCACTATCAAACCACAATGATGTCGTTTGCACGGCAACTGATAAGGCTGAAGTACTTGCCCAGCGTTTCACCTTAAACTCCACTTTGGACTCAGCAAACCATCCCCTCCCTAAATTTCCATTGCGGTCCGAAGCCACACAAGAAAATCTGGTCATCACCCCATCTCAAGTCAAGGACATCATAAAAAACCTTGACACCTCCAAAGTTTGTGGGCCTGATCTTATGCCTGTAATTGTAATAAAGAAATGCTCTGCTAAACTGGCCCCTGTCCTCTCCTAACTCTACAACAAATGTCTTGCTGAATCTTGCTTCCCTGATAGCTGGAAAATTGCCTCTATGGTACCAGTCTTCAAGAATTCTGTGGATAGAACTGATCCTCAGAACTACCGCCCAATCAGTCTACTCCCGATCTTTGCTAAAATCTTTCAATCCTTAATCAATCTAGCGATAGTCCGGCACTTAGTTAATGCTAAACTTCTTTCTGACCGTCAGTATGAATTTAGACAAGCACAATCTACTCTAGATATCCTAACGGTCATCGCTGAACGCATATATCATACAGTGGACAAGACAGGTGAAGCTAGGGCAGTAGCGCTTGATATATCCAAGCCTTTGACAAGGTTTGGCATAAAGGTGTTCTCATAAAAATTCACTTATATGGTATTACTGGACGAATATTTAATATAATTAGATCGTTCCTAACAAAAAGAACGATTCAGGTTGTCCTCGATGGCCGTTCATCTAAGCAACATGACATAAATGCTGGTGTACACCAGGGATCCATTCTTGGACCGTTATTGTTCCCAATTTTCATAAACGACCTCCCTGATGACATCGAGTTTGAGATAGATATATTTGTTGACGACACCACGCTTTACTCTCGTCATGTTGGCAACCTACCTTGTTTAGGGTAAACTATGTTAAAAAAAAAAAATTTTTTAAAGTCTGTTTTCTTCAAATTTCATTTTAAAAATTTTTTTCGCTTCTCTCTCTCCTCACATTATTACATGTTTGCCTTCTGTTTTTTTTTCAGTTTAGCCCCGGCGACCGAGAAAAAAAAAAGGGAAAACAAATTAGCAGCCGATACAATCAGCTATGGCCACACCTCCTCGTCAACCCTTTCCCCCCTTTCTTTCTTTTCCTGACGACGTTAAAAAGACAGAGAGAAAAAAGCAGCCAGCGTTATACTCTATGCATGTTTTACTCTCCTCCTCTCTCACTCTTATGCAAGTAATATAATGCGAGTGTGCACTTTTCTGTTTGTATTTTTCACCGATCACTTTTGTTTTGCCTTTTTCTCCTTACTCTGTTTCAAACCCAATCAGTCAATATTCTTTTTTGGAAATCATTATGTGCATGTTTAGTTCGCTCAACATGTCACAGTCTCAGAACGGAAGTCGCCCAAACTATGTGACTACCAGACAGAAATTTTCTGTGTCTTTTCTGGTTACACTTTTAGTAAAGAAAACGTGCCCAAGAGTCATCCTCAATGTGTGTGTGTGTGTGTGTGTGGATGGATGGTGGGGGTACACAATGTAACTAAGTGTAACAAGGCGAGCTATCTATCTATCTGTCTGTCTTTCTCTCTCTGTCACACATACGCTAGTGGCCCGTCTCTCTGATTTTCTGATCTTTTTTCTCTTACTAAACAGTTTCTTTGTCATAAACTTATTTTTATAAATTAACATCGACGTCCGAGTGATTTTGTCAGTAGACCTATAGAACCTAGGTTCCTGATGGGTGTATAATGGGCGTATATTGTTGCTAGTCTATAAACTTTTCATATGCATATAAAAATTTACACAATGATTGTAATAATGTTATTTAAAATAAATGAAGAGTTAAAGTGTATTTTTCTGGGTCTGAAAATGATAAATACTTTGCTGTGTTTGTTGCGTCTGTTTCAAATGAGTGAGTGTTGGGTTAGTGTTATTGAGCGCATGATGATTGCTTTCTGGCCATCTTCTGTCGAGGCTTGTTTCCCTGTACCTCTGTTTGGTAGTTTGCCGCACTGTTGACATGGCCATGAGATAATAGGTGCTCGGCTCCCAGAGACTCGTTCCACATTGAGTTAGAAACCTGCTGATAGATCCAGCAATATGAACTCCTGATCAATTTTATCCATGCAGATAACATTGACAACACAGTGACCTGTTTCATTTAATCAGTTTCGATATTTCTCTGCAGCCTGTTTCAACCAAAATATAATTTTATAAGCCATGACGTATTTTGGAAGGTGTAGTCAAAAACACGCACAAAAAGAATAAATAAATAAAAAGTTTGACTCTCGAATTGTAATTAACAATTCTCCAAAACATGAATCTTGGAAATCGAGTAACAGACACAAACGACGCCAACTCAATTTTTTCTCTCTTTCTCTGAACTCTCGACATGGTCCCAACTTGTCACATCAATTTTACCGTTTTTCCCCAGGAGGAAAGTTACTACTCTTTTTATTTCAATGAGAATTCGCGATGCAAATCACTGCTCATTTGCATAAATGAACTCTTGTCATCGCACAAAAATAACAAGATTCTATCTTGTAAACGGGACTGGACGCTCTGGGTTCAATCCCCGATGAACGACAGACGGCGCGACCCTCACTCTTTTACCTCGTGGACCCGCATGATGGCTGCTACAAGAGGTGTGTCTTAATTGTTTCGGCTCTTCTTATTGGTGTTAAAATATAACATCTTGAACTAAGTTGGTGCTGTCAATAATATATTGCTTAACGTTAGTTCACTATGTCTATTGTATACTACTTATATAAATGTTTCTATACTTAAGGTTGTCATGGCCAAGGGGTGGCAATGGAGATGAGTTCTCGTTGTCTATAAAATTCCCCTCAAGGCACGCATCTCCAACAGCCTCTGACACTAAGTCCAGCTCCTGGCCTGCTCGTCTGGTTTAGATATAAGCTCGACGAAACTGCTACTACTGATGGGAGAAGGAGTGAAGGCGGGTTACCTGACACCTGAAAATCAATGATTTGGGTAGATGGGGCTCATCTATCTGCGAAGACAGCTTATATGAGAAGACTCTTGGTTGGTAAAACATTAAAATTTATTGTGTTTGGTAAAAGTTATTATTTGGTTGTATGTTTTGTTTGTTTTTAGATTTCTCAGCTGTTAACTATACTGCATGAATGCCATAATAATAATTTGGTAAAATAAAAAAAAACAAGAAAACGGCATAGATGAAACAAATTGAATGTTTGACACTTGATGCAAAGTGAACTCTTCACAAATGAAAACAATTAGCTCGAATTGCTAATCTGCACAAGTACCGAATGTTTTATATTTATTGCAAAACAGATTCTTGAGTTCATCCCCATATGTAAAAAAAAGGAACTCTCTTTTTAAGAAGAGCTAATTAATGGGGAGATAACAATCTACAGAATAACTAACGCCCCTCCCCTCTCCCCATGTTAAGAATGGGTTTCTAAATAATAATGTTATTATTTCAGCACGGTCCGTAAAGTACAAAAAAAAACACCGCTGGAGAATAATGAGAATACTTTTCGCCACCGAAATAATAACTTTATTATTTAGAAATTCATTCTTAACATGGGGAGGGGGGGGGCTTTGTTAACTACTCTATAGATTTTAATCAGTGATTATCTCCCCTTTAATTAGCTCTTCTTAAAAAGTGAGTTCTTTTTTTTACATATAGCACAATAGGTAAATATATTCTTTTATTGAATTATCTTTCCAAAAAATGTATTTTCTTAAATTAAGAGAAAAGACAGAAGGATGGGGGGTAGGCATAAGCGAAACAAAAATGAAAGTAAATTTATAAACCGGTTAAATTGTCGTTTCCCAGCCAAAATGGCGGACAATGAATCGTCTGCAGTTTCTGATTTTTTCGGACCTCACAAATGAGTAAGTAAACCCAAATAAACTGTTTTGGACTAATTTCCAAAATGTATTTCCTTTAAAATAATTTAAGGTAAATTTGAAATTAGTCTAAAACAATTTATTATTATTAATTTGTGAGGTCGGAAAACTGCAAACGATTCATTGTCCGGATGTCCACCATTTTGGCTGGGAAACGACTATTTAACCTATGAACCAAAATTAGTTATTTAAAATTAAAAAACTAAAGTAAATATAGAGGGAAGGGAGTTGTGTTGTGACTTGTGAGTTGTTTGGAGTTCTTACGTCATCGCGTCGGTTCTCGCGAGAATGAACACGAAACTTATGAAATTGGAGATTGACTTCCGGAGATTCACTTCCGGATTCGTACTTCGAAAAATGCCTTCATTGTAGATTCTGTATTTATTTATACCAAAGGTAGGTTACGGTTTTTAATTAAATCTTTTAGAATCAAGTTACTTTTTAGAGTAATAAAAAAATGTACTTAAAACAAATAATTACAGCGCTCAAACGATTCCTTTCTTTGGAGAGCTAAGAAATTATATAAATAAACATAACTACAATTACGCAGTCATTTTAAGGTAATTTTATAAAAATTACTCCAATCGTGTGTTTTTATGGGTTATTTATTTTAACTTAAAAATCATTTTAAAAACACATGTTCTTCCTTAACCAAAAGTCCGGATCGCAACATATTCGTTTTTAACGGTCGAAAATACCAGTTTGGAGATAAGAATGATTCTATAAAAATACCCGTTTTTATTGATGTATTCGATTACTTTTGTTTATTTTCTAATATCCTTTGAAAAGAGAAGTAATTTTACATTTTAAAATTCTAAATTACCTTTTCAAAGGAACTCGTTAAATTTAAAATATTTTGTAGTAATGATTTTCTGCCAAAAGTTGTGTATCTTTCTTTTTTCTTGTTTATTTTTATTTTTATGAAACGGAAATCTCGTTTCAAAATAATCTCTCATGATGTAAGAATTTCTCGAAAGAGAGACATCATCGGGCGAGTACATGTTTTGCTTTTGTTTAAATAAACTGAACTTTGTCCAATAACATTTGAAAACGACAAAACAAAAACGTTATTACTTGTTGGGTTTGCGAACATAATTGCCGCCAACGCTTAATTTTATTAATAAAATGTTATGGTTAATAATCATTAGTGGAAATTGGAATTATATATATTTTTAGAAAGCCATGTCAATTATTGATATATTGAAAATAAAACCGGGTAACAAGATTATAAGTGGTTATATTTTTAAACAGTAATCATTATTATTACCGACATAAATTATTTTAAAGGAAACACAGTTGGGAAATGAGTTTAAAACAATTTATTTTGGTTTACCTACTCATTTGTTACCTATTTTTCTCTTGGCCTTTTGGCTAAGATCAAAGTGTAGTATCTGTTCCGATGGATACTGCACCCCATACTGGTGTTGTCTTGGCCTTCGGGTCTTGATTTACGCCGGTCAATGGGTCTGTCCTGTGCAGTTCTGGGAGGTGGACCTTCCCAGGCTTTGCCTCCCCTCTTTGGGGAGGAGTAAGTTTATTGCTTACTGCCTGAGGCGCCCCTACCGGGGAATGCCGACGGGGCTGCCCAGGCAATTTTTAAACCCCACTTTCCCGACCCGACCTTGGGTCACATCTTACTTGTGGGAGTAAGATAAAAACTGGCCTTGTGCCTAACTCCTGGAGAGGAGTAAATAAATACTCATTTGTGACCTATTGCGTTAATAAAATTAGGCAATGTAAAGTGAGAACTGTTTCGGGAAATACGACTAAAAAGTTACAGACCTGACGTAAGCATGACGTACGTAAAACGAATTCTACAAAAACGATCGGAACTAAACGAAAGAAGGTAGGCCGTTTCGAAGCCCTTCCTCTTTGAAAGGGAATGGGCTTCGAAACGGCCTAACAGTGTTAAGAATGACTTCTGAAATTTGTCATTTTTTTTAGAACCAGACGACTTCAATGATATCAAATTGTAAACTAACATTAGAAACGACGACCGTTTTACGCAATTAGAACGAAAGAAAGAGCATTTTTTTTTCACCTTTTTTTTTTTTCGAAGCAGACGACTTTAATGAAATAACATTTTTAACTTGTCCTTTTTTTTAAGCAGACGACTTATAACAAAAAAAAAGAGCATTTTTATTTTTTCCGAGTTCTTATTTTTTAAATACAAGAACTTAGTTTTTATTTTTACTATGTTTGTTTTGTTTTTTTTGTCTTTTTTAGGGTTAGGGAATATTTTTGTTGGGGGACAGGGTTCGAGTTTTAGGGTTAGTGTTGGAATTATGGTTAGGGTGAGGTATTTTTTGTAGGAGGTGAGTCAGTTTTTTGGGGTTTTTTTAAACACACGGAACTTTTTACTTTCTGTTTCTCTTTTTTTCTTCTGTAAAAGTTGAAATTGGGACGGCATACCTTCTTTCGTCTAGTTCCGTTCGTTTTCGTAGCATTCGTTGTACATTAGGGGCCTCCAAAGTTACAAGGTTAACTAATTTGCATATTTTTTTTAAAAGGACATTTTATTTATTAACTATTTGTTATTGTTTTTTTTTTTTTTAATTCAATAATTGTGTTGATTTTAATATAACAAATAGTTCTGTTTCGCTATATCGTTTTATTTCCTGGACAAATATTTAACATTTGTGTTCAAATGTTCCTTTCTTTAGAGGGACCGACTTGATTTTCGTCGCTTGTTTGTAATCTTTAAAAAATTTTTTATTATCATAGTTCACCCTAAACAAGGCAGGACGCCACTGTAGACGTAAGGGGCTACTGAGAATTAGGGTGTAAGTTTTGGGTGTCATCCTAAGTTAGGAGCTGTGCAGCGAGATGTCTGTTTACATTAGTTTTAAATTTCTGCATGTCAGTAGAGTCGGGGAAACAGAGTGCATGGAGGGAGTTCCAGAGGCCGGCAGCACGAGGAAAGAAGCTATTGGAGTAGAAGGCTCTCTGGCATCTGGGGACCTCCACAGTGAATGGATGGGACTTGACAGATTGTCGGGTTGGTCTAGTGTATTTACGTCAAGGGGTCACCAGGGCAGCAAGTTCATCGGAGCACAATCCATTGAAGTATTTGTGAAAACAAGCACAAGGATGCAGCATTGTGGCAATGGGACAGGGGCTGGAGCTTGGTAGATAGTGAGGGACTTATTAAGTTGGCGACTCTTTTTTGTACCTTGTCTAAGAGGGAGAGACTAGTGGATTATGCACCAGCCAAGATGTGGCAACAATATTCCATGCATGGGCGGATGGTGGCTTTGTAAAGATACAGGATAATGTCAGGTGTGAGAAGTCTACTAGCTCGGTAGAAGGAGCCCACCTTCTTTGCGGCAGCCTTGGCAATGTCTTCAATGTATTTGTTCCAATTCATGTTACCTGTGAATGTTAGGCCGAGGAATTTGAATGTTTAACTCTCAGGTAGGGTGTTATTTGCTGTGGCAATCGGTGGTTGAAGAGGTTTCTTGTAGTTATTGAAGGAAAGGAGCGTTGTCTTTGCAGCATTAAATGTTACCTACCATTTATGACCACATTCCACTACAGACACTTTCTAAGGATTCGGCCATTGCCTCAGATATGTGTACGCCCGTTTTGCCCATATGACGAGAGTAAAGCATGGTGTCGTCAGCAAATATACCTATCTCAGACTCAATGTCATCAGGGAGGTCGTTTATGAAAATCAAGAATAGTAGAGGTTTAAGGATGGATTCCTGGGGCACACCAGCATTTATATCATGTTGCTTGGATGAACGGGCATCGAGGACAACCTGCATCTTTCTTTTTGTTAGGAAGGATCTAATTATATTAAATATTCGTCCAGTAATACCATATGAGTAAATTTTTATGAGAAGACCTTTATGCCAGACATTGTCAAAGGCTTGGATATATCAAGCGCTACTGCCTAGCTTCACCTGCCTTGTCTAATGTATGATATTGTCCACAACCCGTTTTTCCCAACTTTTTTACTGACCAATTTTTAACATTTTTTTCGTTATACAATTACCTATCATGTCACTAGAGAATTCCATGTTTATTGGAATTTTTTTTTCAAATATTTTAGTTTTTAGGTGGTGGGATCAGTTTCCTATATAAATTTATGTAAACTGATTACCTACTTTTTGACCATGTTGCATGTTCGCCCATTTTTTTCACTTATTTTACGGACCAAATTTTTCAATTTTTTCTGTATACAATTACCTATCATGCTGCTAGATAATTCTGTGTTTGGAAAATTTTTGAAAAATTTGTGACTGTCAAAAAGTGAGGAATCAGTTTACGTTAAATTTATATAGGAAACCGACACCCCCCTCCTAAAATCTAAAATACTCTAAAAAAAAATTTTAAAAAACTGAATTCTCGAGCGAAATGATAGGTAATTGTACACAGAAAAATTTTTTTTTTTAATTTGTGATCATCAAAAAGTGGGTGATCAGTTTACGTTAAATTTACATAGGAAACTGAACCCCCATCCTAAAATCTATAATATTTATTTTAAATTTCCCCAAAACACGGAATTCTCTAGCGACCTGATTGCTAATTGTGCACCGGAAATCTTTTTTTAAATTGGTCAGTAAAAAATTTTGAAAAACGGGTTGTGGACAATTACGAACAAGCACCGCAAGACAGCAAAGCCAACTCGTAATAATAAGTGCTGAAGGTGAAAAAAACTCGAGAATCTTAACGAAAACATGTAAAAAAAAACAACAAATAACTGACTCGTGCACCAGTTCGCCAATTATGCCAGGCAGAAATTGAGAATCAAATAAAATTTGGTTTTCTACCAACCTGCATAGTTTTAAAGTTCTGAAAATTATTTAAAGTTTTTTTTTTATTCAATATAAGATTTTGTTGATATCTGTCTTTCGGATATGATTAGAATCCAATTATGGCCAACCCATCTGTGTTGTTGGTATTTCATTCCTTAAAAAATAATTTTAAAAAATGACTTAGGGTAACTCGGGGTGAAATGGGCCATGAATGATTATCCCTATTTTCTCTTAACTTAGTTTTTCCCAGAGTTTGATGCTTCCATTATGGATTGTATCAGGCATTGTCTTTATAATCTGGCTATTGAAACGGTGTCATTCTTTCGGCTCTGCACTCTGATGAAGAAAGTTATGCACTTTTTCATTATTTAATAGCCTATCAAATGTGATCATTATTCCTACACAAATTTTAAAAACTGCTGCAAATTCAACTTGCCATGTTTTTGTATGCTTTTAGTATGTTAATTGCTTTGTATTGGTACTCATGTAAGCATACAAGTGTGTAATTGTGTGTAATTTATTTGTTCAAAAAATATTTTGATCTTTGAAACAGGGGGTTGTTTAATGCCCCATGTCTATATTTTTCTGAAGGAAAAGAGTTTAAAATCTCTTAAAGTGATTTAAGTAATAAGAAACATGATTATATTAGTTAAGTTTGACCTGTTTTTATTACTAAGAAAGTTATATAAAAGCATAAATTTGTAATAACAAGTCAACATTTATTGATACTAATACTTGGGTACACAGGTGCCTAATGCCCCGTTCAAAATTTGGTTGTTCACAGATAGTTCCCAACTATCAGAAGACTAAGGATAGAAGGAGGAATCTGAGCCAGTCAGAGGAGATAGTTGCTGCATATGAGGCTGTCATAAAGAAGCAGAGTTCTGCCAATCAAGCAACCAAGTATTATAAAGTGAACAAGAAATCCCTATAAACGCGCATGCTGGGAAGCAAGCAAGCAATACTGTCTCTGGCTCATGAAAATGAACTTGCTGAGTGCATCAAGCTGATGGCAGAACGGGCTAGAGATTCACATCTGAGGAGGTCAAAGATACTGTAATGGAGTTTATTCAGACTCACAGCATAGATACCCGTTTTGTGAATGGTCGTCCAAGATATGACTGGCTACAAGAGTTTTTACGCCATCATCTAGACAAAGTGCCTCGTAAGACTGAGCATCTCAGCACTTGAATTCATCACCCACTGGTTTGAGCTGCTGGGTAAAATTCTCATAGAGGAGGGGATAAAATATATGCCTGCCCAGTTATTCAGCACAGATGTAAAGGGTTTTGTAATGGACTCCAAAACAGGCACCGTTTTAGCAGAAAAGGAATCAATCAGAATATTGATGGTTCGGGAAGAAAGCAGATAAGTTAACTGTGCAGCATCTGCTAGTGGCAAGCTACTTCTACCCTATGTTGTCTACAAAAGGGAAAAACCTCTACCAGGCATGGACACAGGGTGGACCTGAAGGTGCTGCCTATACAGTCACTTCGAAAGGATGGATGAAGGCCCCACATTTTGGACTGGTTTGAAAATGTTTTTCCTGAACCACACATGTGATGTCAATGACAAGACAAGATGGCTTTGTTTTTGATGGTCTTCCGGCTCACATGACACACCACTTGCAGCCACTTGATTGTGTCGTGTTCAGGCCTGGTAAACTGAAGTGGCAGTCCCTCCTCCTCCTCCTCCTCCTCCTCAAGTTTGCCCGAACCCACACAGGACCAGTGAGAAAGAAGGACTTTCCCATGATGCTTTAGACTCTCAGAGATAAATCCTTCAAATCAGAGATCATCAAAGTAGGATTCGGCTGAACACGCATCTGTCATTTCAATGCCCAAATGGTCACTGTGGAAAATAAGCCTCGTATCACTGTTCAAGCAGAGCCCTCCACATCTTTTTTCACACCAGCTGCTCCAATGTCTGTACTGCCCCATTCCAGGATCCTCATCCTCAGATATGTCTGTTTCCTTGTTGACATCATCTTCATCTGATTCATTGAAAGACTTCTTTATCAAACAAATGACTCTTCACTTTCAATCTGCAGCAAGAGGGAGATCAGCTAGAATACAGCGGTTTCGATATGGGGAGAATCTCACAGCAGATGAAAGTATCACCAGACTCATGGAGACATCTGCTGCTAAGGAGGTTGCTACAGCATCCAGAGGAGGTGGCGGAGAGGAAAGGCAAGGGTAAAAGAACACCAGTACAGGAGACACCATTACCACCACGAGCAAGAAGCCCACTGGCAACATCTAGAGAATGTTGCAGATGTGGTAGAGGAGATGGAATTAACTGGGTTCAGTGTAACATCTGATTCCTGGTATCACATACGGTGCACGTTCAACTTGAACACCTCCAAAATGAGGAATGGCTGTGTGATTTTTGCACACAATAGCCACGGTGCTTAATGCTCTGGGAGATGGTGCCTATTGCCCTAGGTGACTGAAATTTGTGGAAAGTTGACCTGAGTTTATAAACAATTCAATAAATATATTTTCTTCTGTGATGAACACATGTTAACTGGTATTTGTTTAAACAAAGACATCACAAATATATTTTACTCATGATAGTCCAAAGAAACTTTGAATTTGAAAACAATCTTTTATGCAGATGAAACATAGTCAGTAAAAAAGGTGGTGCTTAATACCCCAGTTCACCCTATTTAATTTATCTGAAGATTTAATTTTAGGTATAATTAGTAGATAAAGTATGAAGTTATTTAAAAAAAAAAAAAGAAAAAAAAAAAGAATTTTTACATATTCACAATCAAAAAAAAAAAATGTATTGCCGCTATTATTTTTAATCGTGTCTTTGTAATATTTGTGACATCTGTTTCAATAATCAATTTACTATGCCTGTATTGGAATATCATTTAACTCTCTTTTATTTGAATTCCATTCAATCGAACTCTTTTTTATTTACTCTGAGCTATAAAAAGAGGGTGGGGGTAATCTTTTTTTGTAAGCCCCCCCCCCCCTCCTTCTTTCTCTCTCTTTACTTACAAAACTTACTTTGATCAAATTATATCCACTTGGATGCTTTTCACTTTCTTAGAAAACAAGTCAGCCATTTTAATTATTTTGCGCAATTCTATTTTTCTGACTTTAAATTACTTTGCTAATTCTCATATATTATTAAAACAACATTAGCTTAACCCCCGGGCTACCCCAGGTAGAGACAGCTAGTATTATATATAACTAACAAGGCTACCCAGGTCCTAATTTCTGGAAATTATATTGATTACAGAAAAAAATATAAGAGTAAAACTTTTTCTCTAGATTCGCAGTTATGTTACTTTTTGAACACACTTCTGTCCCACTCTCCCTCTTTTTAGCAACTGATTCAATATCAGCAGCTGACTATTTGACCTAGTTTCAGCATTGTTTTTGGAACAACTATCAGTAAAAATGAGTCATTTTATCTGCAATAAATAATTTACTTACTAAAATCCACTAGGATGCTTTTGAGTTTCTTAGTAAACAAGTCAGCCATTTTAATTACTTTGTAAAATTCTATTTTTCAGACTTTAAATTACTTTGTTATTCATCATGTATTATTAACTTAACCGGAAAGGCTTGCCTGAGTTTCTTAGAATGCTGACAAGTTGAGACGGACATGAAGAGCACTTATAAAAAGTAATGGCCTGTCCATATCAATGAAACCCTGGCTCATCCACAGAAATTGTAATGTATAGTTTTTAAATAAATAACTTTTATATATCGTTATCTGATTTATTTTTAACAGGCCTTTGATTAGTTAGCTGGATGCCCTTCGTGACCGCATAAAACAAATTTTTAAAAACTTTTTGAAGTATTGTCAGATGTATCTTCTTGCAAGTAACTTGTCAAGAAGCTTGTAGCAACGTGTTTACACACTTTGCCGTGCAGGTGTTCTTTGAAGATCCACTTCTTTTCTTGTCTTTAAAAGTCTCAGTTGTGAAAAACACCTTGTTTCAACGTGTGGACCGTGTGTGTTGCCATGTTGAATTTTAGACGTCACCAGGTCAGATGTCAAAAATCGTGCAACACTTATTTGAGATGTCATCTGAATCAGAGAAGGAAGCAATTCAATCTTTCTTGGGTAATAGCCGACACGAGTACAAGCTGCAAGTCTCTATAAAAGAGAATTTTTTTTTTAAATTATTTTTTTACCCATTTTTAAAAATCACGATCGATGACCGAGCTGAGGCTCATGTGGATGTAGATGCGCCCACTTGATGTTGAAGCCAACTTCTGCTATTTGGACGACATGTTGAATGCTAGTGGTGGTTGTGCTATCATTGTTCGCTGTTGTGTTGGCTGGAGAAGTTTCAGAAAGCTGCTGCCAATCTTTACGTTTCCGCGCATTTCCTTCAAGATTCAGAGCAAGGCCTTTTCAGCCTGTGTTCCAGCTGCCATCTTGCATGTTTGTGAAACATGAGATCCAAACAATTCTGATCTGCAACGGCTTCGGCATAATGATTGTGCCATGATTATGGATTCCTTACGCACTTGGCATCTCAGATGGTTCAGTCATGTAGAGCATGCCATCTTTTGCATCAACTCCATAATACATTTGGATATCTCAGGCACTGCTGATGCACCAGCAATAAGTCATTTACATTATTTACATGTTTTGGACCGTGTGTGTGTGTGTGTGGGGGGGGGGGGGGGGGGCATGATAGTTATAGTAGATACCGTTGTAGACTATAGAATCGGCTCTGTCTAGTTGAAATTCTATTGGTTCTTTTAATGTTTGATTAAATACTAATTACGATTCGGAAAGATTCCCATTCAGCTATGGGTAAAGTAACAACTTGTGTTCAATTGTCTAAAATTGCGATTATGTTTTGGCATTTAAATAACTAAAAAGGTTGATATGTTATAAAACAGACTAATGAAACCAAGCATCATGTTATATTCATAGCATTTTTGACAGCTTTACTCTTCGGCCTTCTTCAGGTTCCTTATCTAAAGAGACATCCTTGCTAACTTTCTTTTAATTTTTCTTTATTCAATTTCAGACTGTTTTCATTCTACACCTTTTGAATGTGTTGTCTCGACTTTTTAGCTGTGTCTTCGTATCTTTCTGTCTATCAGTTTGCCGGTCACGCTTCAGTTTGCAAAATTATTTTCATTGCTGAATGGACACATTTTAAGAATGGATCTGTTTTTCTTTCTCTTTGTAGCTCTTTTTTGATACTAATGAGTCACTAATTATCAAAGCCCAAAGGCCACTCAAGGATAAGGGTCAATGAGATTGTAAATTAGATGTAGAACAATACTATGAGAGGATTGGAAACAATGGATGAAAATGGTAGGATTTGAACTAAAGAGGACAGAACCCATCTCTCCGTTGTAGAAGTGCCCAGATTCCGGAAAACTTTCTATTCTAATAGGTTTTTATTTCTCCGACTGCTTGCTTTTGGAATTCCCTCCCGGCTCCCTGTTTCCTCGACTGTACTGATATATAGAATTTAAATGTAATGTGAACAAACATCTTGTTGCACAACTCCCCACTTAGGATGCCCCCTGTAAATCTGGCCCCTAATCACAGTAACCCCTTGCGTCTCAGTGGTAATATGCCTGGTTTGGGGTGAAAAAAAGTAATAAAATTTTAAAATTTTTAAGTATTCTTTTTAAGTTACTACTTATCAAGGCTCAAAAGCCACTTGAGGATAAGGGTTAATGAGATTATCAATTGGATACTATGAGAGGATTGGAATGATGGGTGAAAAGAGCAAGATTTGATTACTTAAGAGGACAGCTCGACAAGTATTTGTTGACATTGGACTTGAAGATGACTTGATGTGGGGATTGAACTCACTATATACATGCAAAATTCACCAAGAATATCTGTTTATCAATGTTTTTGTATCAAGTAAGTCATGCATATTCGGAGAAGAAAATAAAGTGGACTTCTGGCAGGGTTAGACAAAAAGATTTAATTTCTATCTGTGTGTATGAGTATTTACAGAATCATGCTTTTTAAATGTTCTCTTAATGTTTTTTACTTTTAAATTTTTTTCTCGTTTTTTTTTTTTTTTCTTCTTCCCTCTTGTTTTTAGTTCTTCAATGAGTTTCATGAATTATGGACCACCTCCTCCTCACTATGGAGGCATGTGTGAAAATCAACCTGCCCTGCCATCACGCGTCCCTACATCTTTTTATGGACAGCCAGCACCCGTGCCAGCTAATCATGCACCAGGACAAGCCCCACGACTGATCATGAATGAAATTGAAGCTGTTGCCTTACTTCAACATTTAGATCGAGATGAGTTACGGGCTCTTCTGGAAAACGAAAACAAATTAGATGAACTCGTACAAGACTTGGTGCAGGTACTTTTATTTATCTTATTTATTTAGTGGACCACACAGGACTGGTGCAGGGATGGCTTTTTTCTATGTAAGTTTAACGTATAAATGTCCTCCCCGTTTTATTTTTGTTAGTCAAGATAATCCTGTTTACAACCCCCTTTTCGCAATTTCGAGCAGTAGGATCATTTTATTAAATTTCCATAGCAAACTGAACCTGAACAAAATTGGACACGTACATTTTAGAAAATGATTTTTATAACCTGAGAATTTTGTGTCTTATGTCATGTCTTCCTTTTTTTTTTTAATTTTATTCTGAATTGATATATGTAAATTTTTGAAAAACAAAAACAAAAGCAAAAAAAATATTTCTTTGCATATGATGTAAAACGTAATTAACAGGAAGATGGTGGTAAATTATTGAAACATCCTTGCCTATCCCCCCCCCCCCCCCGCTAGTTGGTCGGGTGCAAAAACCGACTTTTGGTTATGCTGAAGAGTCTCAAAATCTGCAAAGGAATAAGCAACAATCATAAAAGTGTGAATCCTTTGATTCAATGTTAAATCACTCCTACTGTTAAACATTACGTTTTTTTGAATTTATATATATATATATATATATATATATATATATGAATGGATAATACAAAGATCAAGAATTATATTAGATCATATCGAGATACGGTGAAGCTCAATATAGTGGATAGAGCATTTATATATGGATAATGATGTGATGAAGTGGGTAAAATTTGTATAGTTTACAAGTTTATTAATTCATCAAGTGTTCATACAAGGAATACACATACATTTTGTATGTGTATTCCTTGTTTGAACACTTGAGGAATTAATAAACTTGTAAACTATACAAATTTTATCCATATATATATATATATATATATAATCTTAATTTTGCATTCCACTGACCATCAATCCAAAATTATAATTTTCATTAGTTTTTACAATCTCTTTATTTCTGTATTTCGATAAGGGTTTATTCTTCCTCTCTCATCTTACACTCAAAAGTATTTTTTTTCAAATTAAGGTTCATCCGTTACATGTTTTATGGCAAAAATCAGATAAGTGTATTTTTTTTTTTTAATTCAACCTTATCAATCATCAGAGAGTAGCATTATATATTGTTAAATTGTGAAAGAACATATTACATCAAAAACACAAGAGAGAAAAAAACATGTGGTGAAGCACCAGATTGAGTCCTGATAAAAAGTTGGCGAATTGAAGTACCAAAAATGCAAAAACTTGCATGAGGAAATGGTGGCAAATTCAGAAAAAAGAAACAAGACCCCCCCCCCCCCCCAAAAAAAAAAAGATAACCACACTAGAAAGCTCGAAGCAGCTTCCGGAACGATGGCTTCAAACCCGGTGTTTACGAAGCTTTCCTAGCCGTTCCAGCAAGTAGATCGAAATTCCCCAAATAGAGAAAAAGCCCCAAATCAATTAGTAAATTATTATTAACTGTTATTTATTATTAATTACTATTCCAAAAGCTGAAAATACCTAATAAAGATTGTTCTAAATAAAAAAAAAAAGGTAATGCGAAATTGCCATTGTTTTCATTCTAGCTATATGGGCGACTGATTCGGCGGCAGTCTATCATAATTTTTTATTTTATGAGAGAATAAATCAAAAATTATCTTTAATTGAATTTATTACGAGAGTTAATTTATTTATCTATTTAAAGTCACGAGACTGGTCATTTCCCCGGGGTTTCTATGACAGATAGAGAAAGATATATATATATATATATGCCATTCATCTCTCTTCAGCTTCTGTTGTCATCTGTTTCGGAAATATGAAGTCACGTGTCACTCTCGTTTGGACGCGTTATTTGCTTAGAGTGTTATTTATGTTTGTTTAAATTTAGTGTAAGGAAGGCTTTATAAGGTTTTTAAAAAAAGGGGGGGGGGTGAAAAGTAACAGTTGAGATTTAAACCGGAGAAGATTTAAAGAGATATAAAAAATATTTCTATATAAATCCCGTGAGCCAATATTTATGAGTATCGTATATTTCGCCGTTACTGTGTAATGATGTGTCTTCTAAAGGAATTAGGGAGAGAAAATGGGTTTAAGAATTATACTAATGAAGAGATAAAAATGTTAAAAGAACAACATTAAATTTAAATCCTGGATTAAAGGACTTTAAATCAATCACAAAGGAATTTAAATAAAGATATCATATATATATATATATATATATATATATATATATATATATATATATGGTCCATTTGGCATAATGGTTAGGGTTTGCTAATGGGCTGAGAGACTAGTATTTAATCCTCAGTCGAGTAATACCAAAAACTAAAAAATGGTACTTAATGCCCCATTGCTAAACACTCTGCATTATAAGGTGAAGGATCAAGGGCAAGTGGAGTAATCCTGGGAAAGGAGTGGCACCGTCCCTTACACTTTGGTGTAGTAGTCAATGAAAAGGGAACCTTTGGGTCGCCCTCGACTATGGTTGACAACCTTTACTTTACTTATATATATATATATATATATATATATATAATATAAGATTAATGTAAAAAAAAAAAATGTATATATATATAAATTAATCTCGCATTGTTAATGGCTTACATATCAATTTTATTAACATATCCAACAATGCTTTAAATGGACGACCAACCAATATTACTTAACCTACATGAGCGAGCCAGGCTCTTCGTTCGACACCGGAATTTGAATCATGGCCGCCAACACCACCAGTGCGGAGAGACGTTTTATCAAGTAACAAATGAATTAAGTTTGGTTATTCTTGTTTTTTATATAAAAAAAAAAATTAAAAGAAAATGACTCAATAACTGGTCACCTCTGAAGATAGAATTTATTCCGAAATATAAGATTAATGTAAAAAAAAAATATATATATATAAATTAATCTCGCATTGTTAATGGCTTACATATCAATTTTATTAATATATATATATATATATATATATATATATAGTGAATGCTTTTATTCGAACATGTACAAGGTCTGCTACACTGGCATGTCGATGTTATCGATCTACAGCTGAGTTAAGTCCAGGAAGAATGGAGTCAAGCAAAGAAGAAGAAGAAGAGGAAGAAATAATAATCATGTGACCAATTTTAAAAAAATATATATATGCCGTTAGAAAAGTTTAATTTACAGTAATTCATAATTTTATTTTTATCCAACGCTGAGCTGGGGTAGAGAGGGGCCGAGGAAAAGAAAGGGAAAGAGAAGCGAAAGAAAGAGAGGTATGGAGGGTGTTAGGGTGGGTGTCTGTAGCCATTTAAAAGTTGTCGTGGTCTGATGTGTCTAGCTAGGATTCATGGCACGCGACCGATATTTGACAGGTGTTGTTCCGTGTTGGGAGGGATGTTTCAACTTCCTTAATGCAGATGTCTACATTATCGCGGCAAAACGCTTAGAGTGATATTTAGTTTAAATTATTACTGGTGATAAATAAAATATAATGGTGATTATTTCTAGTAAAAAACGTATATAGATTTATGACATTAGTATTAATAAATTTTATCGTTATATCTTGATCAATTGATATTTGGTTTTAATTATTTTGATGGATAAATAAATGTATTTTAATTCTAAGTAATATTTAGTAGTTAATTAATAAAACATAGCGGTAATTGCTTTTATTTTTAGTAAGAGTCATATATGAAATTAATGGCAGTGGTATTGATAAATTTAATTCTAGATAATATTTGATAATGAGTTAATAAAATATAATGGGGCTTATTTTTAGTAAGAATCGTATATAAATTTATGACCTTGGTATTAATGAATTATACTATTATATTTGGTTTTAATTATTTTGGAGTATAAATAAATGTATTTTGATTCTGAATAATAGTTAGTAATGAATTAATAAAACATAGTGGTAATTACTTTTATTTTTAGTGAAAGTCGTATATGAATTAATGGCATTGGTATTAATAGATTTTATTATTCGTTGTGATTGTATTAAAAATGGTGGGGTTAAAACCTGTCAGAAGATTAAAGATAATATTGGCGGTAGGGTGTTTTAGTTAAAGTTGTTAAAAGAATTTATTGTCCATGAGTGGGGGGACTAGAAATGTTGGGGGCCAGTACTTTTGGGTAAAGTAATCAATATATAATTTTAAAAGATGATTTTGGTAATATGTGGTTGGCTTTTGTGGTGTTTCGTAAATTAAATATTAAATATTTATGGCCAAGGTTAAGTATATGGGGAATGCCTATACACACATATAGACACATACACGCACTGATATATACATACATATGCATGCATACATGGATACTCATACATATTCCCTTTGGATTTTTACCCTGTGAATTTTTACTCTACCTGGATTACTATATATATATATATATATATATATATATATATATATATATATATATATACATATACATACATACATACATACATACATACATACATACAGAAGAAGTTTGTCCCTGAACAGAACAGTTTTGCATCACTTTTATGTTTCCTTGGGGAGAAGATGAAAATCAAGATATAATGATACTAAACTGTATGTCTAGAATCCTTATTCCAATTTTGATCAAAATTTATTACATGATTTTGATTACAGAAAATATCTTAAATTTAAGGCTTAAGCTTAAAGGGTCTTGAGAAGAAATTGAAATTCAGGGAATCTTGCTTAATTGGTGTCTAATGACGATGGATTTTATGCAGATCTGAAATATTTGAATTTTCAAATGGGAGGTTGTGCCCATATTGTGGCCCCTAAAATTCCTTTAAAATACGGCAAAAAAATTGAAATTTGCAGAATATTTAATACATGTATAATATCTATTGTTAAAATTTCACAAGAATCGGAGGTATCTGAATGTTTAATGAACGGCTTCTACCTTCTTTTTACCCCTTTGCATAAAACTAAACAAAATATATCTCACATTACCAACCCTTATGCCTATTGGTTAATTAGTTTAGGAGTGAATCCTGTGCATACAAATATATAACCATATGCCCATAACTAACTTTATATAAATAGATATATAATTTTCCCCAATGCATTTAAGGTGATTAGGTACGATTAACATGAGGGTAGATGGATGATTGGTTATTATAATCATGTGACTTAGAAAAGACTTGAAGTTGAGTTTTTCAGTTTCTAAAAAAATCTTAGCAAAGAAACATTGTATAATATGCAGTTAATTAGGGACACTTAAACACTCAATGGATATGATTAAATGAGAATGCAACTCTTAATGAAGGAAGAATGTATATCCATTGTTTTAAGATGAATAAAGTATATTTTAATTCAAAATCATTGTTGTCTTGAATATATTAAAAGTTACCCATTCTAATGGAAAGGATCAGGAGAAAATAAATTCATCTCCTGGGCCACAAGAAAGATAGACAATATCCGTACCTCTCCCCCTATTGAAGGGATATGCAACATTCTTCTATGAGATAGGAAGGACAAATACATTTTTGCAGCAAAAGAACAAATATGATTATTGCAAAGACAGGAGATGCCTATTGGTCTTAGTGTTGAAAGACCAAGGTTATAGGTAGGAGGAAAACAGTCAGCAGGAAGAGAGTTCCACAAGCCTGCAGTTCTTGGAAAGAAGCTACTGGAATAGGAAGCTGTATGACAATGAGGTATCAAAACAGCGAATTGATAGAGACCACTAGACCAACAAGTCAAACAAACTGGAACAAAAGAAACGGGGAATAGATCACACAATTCTGAAGAACGCATGCCATAAAGTATTTATAAAAAAGACAACATCATGTCTGTGAGAGAGAGGGTGCAGAGAAGAAAGGGTAGGGCCAAGCTTCCCCAAATTCATACTAGAACTGTCCACATGGACCTATGGGCTAATGGTTAAAAGTGTAGGTTAAAAATAGGTTCTAAGTTACAGGCTTCTAGAGGTTGAAGGTTCAATCCTTACTACAGGCGATAATATCTAAGAATAACAAATTAACACTTCTACCTGATCATGGCTGACGGAATGAGAACAATCTTCCATGGATTAAATTAAAAGTTTAGTTTGAAATTCCGTAAAAGTTCCAGAGTTTGACTAGAAGGTTCCCAAGGAAAAGATGCACCCAAAGAAGATTATATCAGTCAAAATGTGAAGATAACAACTAAGATGAGAATAATAATTTAAATAATCCCAATTATCAATTTTTGCCTCAAAAATTTCAAAACATAAAGTGAACTTGTTTCCCACCCCCCGTTTTTTTTTTTCTTCTTGTAAGACTTCTCTGACTCTGAATTTGTTTAAAAATTAAAAAGGATTTTATAACTCTGCTTCAAATGGAGAAAGAGTCTGGGAATTGTTTCATCACAAATTAGCTTTTGTCCAATGTATCAGAGTGGTCAAATCTTGACCAAACAAGTTTTCATTTATAAATAAAAAAGTTTATTGTTGATTCTACAAAAAAGCATATTTTTTAAAAGTTTATTTTGATCTAAAATTCATAGACCTTTAAATAGTTACACTAAACAGAAAAAGACCATAAAAAAATGTTTGACTATGAGATTGAAATTACCATTACTTTTAAAGCATTGTTCAGATTGAGCTAAAACTTTAGAAATCGTCTTTTTGGTACATGATCTTTATCAAATTTTAAGGCGTCAGGGTATTATTTTCTTGGGGGTGTCTTGGAATTATATTTTCATCGTTTATCTTCATAAAATCATCTTATAATAAATTCTGCATATTTTGTCTAATTCTGCGTGTCGGGTGAATTTGATATGCATTTTTGTCTTTAAACCTTATCTTAACAGGTGAAGCAGATACAGCAAGATCGTGAAATGATGCTGGCTAGTAATAAAAGCCTTGCGGAATACAATTTAGAGATGAGACCACAATTTGAAGACTTGAAGCAAACAATTGCGAAAAACTATGTCGAAATCTCACAGCTGAAAACAACACTTGCTGAGGATATCGGCAATCTTGGTGAGTCAGCTAATCTGGATTTGAATATATCTCTCTCTCTCTCTCTCTATATATATATATATATATATATATATAGAGAGAGATATATATAGATATGTACCAGTTTTGGTTATCTGTATTATACACCCGTTGTCGTCGGGAACCCAGGTTCAATCAGTATTCCAAGTATTTTACATAAAGGCCGCAATTCATTTTATATATAAATTTATTAAACAGAAAGGAACAGTCAGAAAATGAGAGAGAAATTAACACTTTAAAGTGATGAGTTACTCTAAAGATTTTCTATCATTTCACAAGTAAGCAGTAAATCAGCAGCATAAAGCATCTCTTTTGGACAACGTGTATGAAACTCCCTGTGCAATGCTTCTAAGACATAAATGAAAAGCAACGAACTCACTACAGAACCCTGTTGTACTCCTACTTTAACATTAAAGCTGTCACTAAATGTGCAGTTAATTCTAACATGACTCTGAGCATTTTTATACATTGTTTGAACAGCGTTCAACCACTTGTTTGCCACCAATTTACATAAAGCTCACCAGACAACACCTCTTGTTACTCTGTCAAAAGCTTTCTCCAGATCTTAAAATTAATAAAAATTGTAAAAATGTATGCAGTTTAGCAAATCTTTTTGTTTGTCAAATATTGTCATTTTTTTATGTTGAAAACTGTCATATCCAAATTTATTTTTTCCATGTATTCTAGATGTGATTATAAACAACCAATCGTTAGAAACCATTCTAGCTCTCGTACAAACTGAGGCAGCAACAATGGAAGAAGAATCTGAGGTAGGATATTTTCTTTCATGATTTTAAGATCAAATCTATTTCATGTTCATAGGTACGTTATCACCTTTTAAACACATTTAAAGAAAATGAGATAGTCCGATCAGCAAAGATGGGATCAATCTGATGTTGCTAAGATTAAACATTCCGACTTTACCCATTTTAAAATGAATTGTTCCAAAATCAAATTGTTGTCCCGTCGACTAAAACAGAATTTTAAATAAAAACATTTTAAAAATTGACATTCGTTTTATCGATTTGAAAAATATTAAACTGACAAGAATTGCAACAATTTTAAATAAATAAAGACGAACCATATTCGTTTATTTAAAGAATATTTAGCTGACGATGACAATTATTTTTACAGAAGAAAAGGTCATTTTTTTCTTAACCGAATTGACCCTGATAGGCATTTATTATTTCAAAAGGAATATTATTGACAGTAAATTATACAGATTGATGTACAAAGCACCGTGGAATTTCCACGGGGTCCCGCTAGTAAAATAATAATAATAATAATATAGTGTTATTCCAAAACGAATGAACTGATTTTATTACGCAATATTTTAATAAGGAAAAGCAATAGAGAACTTTAGCTAAGTCACAAGTATTTTACTTACAATCAACTTTTATTTCCTATCTTACAAGTATCCAATGTGGCCACCACCTGCAGCATATCATTATCAACTGATTTCATCATTGTTGTTATTTGATATTTAATGTCAGCGAGGTTAATAGATAGCAGTGGAACATTAATGCAGTCTTTTACGTATTCCCACAAAAAAAAATCACACACACAGTGTGGTCTAGGAATCTCACAGGTCAGGCAGAAAGAACATCGAATTAAAAAATTCCATACTCTTCCTTTTGTCGTTATTGGTAAGTGCCTGAACAAGGTGTAAGGTTTCAAATGCACCCGTCTTAGCTAAATTATAGATTGAGGGATCACAAGCTAACGACCAGCTTGATTTGTGAACTCTTCTCAAATGTATCACATATTTTCACCACTTGTTCCTCCGAAACTCGTAGTTATTCTGGACTTTTTTCCTTAGGAGAGAGCAGATTAATGTTGAATTGCCCTTGAAAATAACGTTGCATCGTAACAATTAAATTTGTTTTCACAAACTCAAGCGCACAAATTGCCTTTTGTTGAGAACTCGTTATTCCAAGAGTAAACAAACAACTGAAGATTACTAGAGGAACAACATGACTACAGCGCCTCTATGGCAGCCATTCAAAAGGTAGAAAACTCTTCTTTTAAATGGTCACTAAGCCATTCTATGACAATGCTTAAGAACAACATCATGAAATAGATATATTCTTTTTGAGTAACTAGAGAATTCTTTTGTTTTAATATATTGGTCATAAAGTTTTTTATTCTTAAAACTTTTTTTTCTTTTCAGTTTTTCTATTTCATTTTTGTTGTTTTTTTTCTTTTATTTTATTTCTTTTTTTTCTTTTTTTCGTTTCATTTTTCTTTTATTTCACTTCTTTTTTTTTTTCAAAAATCCAGAATAACTGATTTCTTTTCTCCCTTCAGAAATTAGCCGAAGATTACCTGGACAAGAAAAGTGAAACAGAACAATTTCTTGATGAATACATTCCTAAACGGACACAGTCCCATCTGAAACGGGTGAAGGCAGAAAAAATGTCAGAACTGATACAGAATCGAAATCAACCAGCTCCCCCTATGACTGATTTTCACCAGTCCAGTTTTCACTGGAATGAATCCAACAGCGGACGCTGCCCTTACCCCTCAGCTAATAATGCTGGGTCTTTTATGAGAATGCCAGAGCCATCTCGTTATATGTAAACCCTGATGAAATGGCAAGGAAAGTAAATACTTTGATTATTTATGCGTTTCGAACAACTGTTATCCTCATCTTAGTTGTTGTCATGTTCACAACGGTTTAGCCGTTGTACTCTCTCCGACCTTTTTAGGTGCAATTTTTGTTGTAGTCAGTGACCTTCTGGCAATTTCAAAGTGAACCCTTTATTACTGGGAACAGTCGATGTCCCCATGGGATTAAATAACTGTTTCTGTTTAAAATTCCCAAAAGATTACTAACTACAAAAAAAGGCACCTGGCCAAAGCGAGAGAGCACGACAGTCCAAGACATGAAAATATTTTAAATAGCAGCAATGCCTCAACTCGGAAATATTGTCAAGAGGTAAATACTGATAGTGAAAGGGCTAAGATATGTAATATATATATATATTTATACACACTATATCATTAGTGAATCTGTTAACTTTTTTTTCCCCGTTGTATTCATTAAATTTGCTTTGATTGTATTTTGTTGATCTTTTGTTTTAATGGTATTTTTAAAAGATCTGTGCCAAAAGTCATTAAAAAATGTTTTCTTTAAATCGAACTGAGTTTTTTACAGGATTATTTATTTTAAATATCAACTTTTTATTTGACATGACTGCCACAACATGATTGTCTATTTATTTTAAATCTAAACTCTTCCACTACTCTAATTAACTGGAACAGCTTGGCCTCACGGACATTGATATCATTAATAGATTAAAAAAAAACTTTGTTGGTATGGACACGTGAAATGCTCGAGTGGTGCAATTAAGATAGATTTGGAAATCTCTGGGAGGCGAGGCAGAGACCGACCAAAGTCTTCTTTGGAAGAACTGCTGCAGAGAGATTGCATAATGTAGGAGCTCTCTGCAGATGATCTTCGTGATAAAGTTTTGTGGAGGTGTGCAGTGAGATCTGCCATGCATGCAGTTAGCCAGCTACCTGTATGGGGACCCACCGGTGTGGATGATGCCCCTCAATCTGAACGTTAATAAATAAAGAACCGATGATGATGATGATGAATTAATCTTTATTGGTGATACCATTATTTTATGGTTCTTCTGCCAGTGATAATTTGCTACTTTTCAATGATAATCCCACCTCCATCAAAATTCCGTCTCAATGCCATGGTTCAGGGATAAGTAAAATTTCGATCTTATTTCTTTGCTTTCAAAATCTTAACAGTAATATTTTTTTTCACCCCGGATATGTTCTTGGACTTTCATCATAATCTATAAGTGGCTGATTTAAAATTTGACATGACTGCCACAATATGATTGCCTAGTTATTTTAAATCTAAACTCTCCCACTACACTGCACAGACACATCAGCATATGCACACACAAATACACTACATCCTTCTAAATATTTTTCTTTATTGGTGGCACCATTTTTTATAGTTCTTCTGCCAGTGATAATTTGCTACATTTAATTGATAATTCATCCGGGAATGTGACCACAAGAGTAACCAAGGACCTTTTACATCCCAAGCCGTCGTGTTTTTTAGTTTTTATTTACTATAGCGCTTATCACGATCGAGAGCCACTTAAGTATAAAGATTAATAAAACTGAAATGATTGTCAGCTGAAAGAGGAGGAAAAATATGGGAGCACTGACATTGATCAATAGTATGAACTTATTATTTATGGGGCAGTTTTTAACAAGTATCTACTAACATTGGACTTGAAGACGACCAAGTTGTAATCAGTAGGGAAGCATTCCTGTGGCAATGTGTTTCACAGGCAGGAGGTTCTTGAAAAGAAGCTCTATCTATGAAAATTCTGCCTGACGCTAGGAACATGGAGGAAGAAAGGAAAGTCTTTTCGATGTGGTAACAAAACGAGTTCCTGCTGCAAATTTTTTAACAAGGAGGAACCCAAGATTGGAGCGTCCATGGTAATAACGATAGAGCAGAGAGAGACTAGCAGCATCTTTTCTATGAGAAAGGAGTTGCAGGGAAGAGAAAAGAACACTCTCCGCCAAATTTCAAAGTCGATTTTGTACTGTGATTAAGCAAATAAGTTGTGGTCCATGTTCTGCATGGTTTCTTTGTCTTCAGTTTTGGATGACGTGTATTTCTTTGCAAGGTTTTCAACTTTTTCTTTCTGCACAGGCCTCTAGAGTGCTTTGTTACATTGTTGAGATTACTTACATTGTTTTTCTTCGGACTATTTTTGAATTAATGAACAGTGGTGTGGAGCATGACATGATCGTTTTTATAAACCATCGAATTTAGACTTGAAAAAATAAATATCCTTTGATGGTGATTTTGTTTTCATCAACATTTGTCCAATATTGAATTCATATCTTTGTTAGGTTGACTTGTAATGTTTGAACAACTGGCATATGAGTGGACTTTTTCAAACATTTTATTCGAGTTTAATTTTCTTTCTGTATCAAACACATGTTTAATCCTATCAAAGCGGAGGGAGGAAACTGCCAATGATTTTCACCTCACCCCGATCATAGCATGCTGCCTGACATAAAAAAAAATGTTCACGTTTGCCAGGACCACCATAAATTCTTTTTAAATTTTTCTTGAACACTAGTATAGTCTCATAATACTAAACTAGCAGTGACAATAGGGTAATGGGCATAGAATATAAAATATGAGTTTTTAGAAATTATGCTAAAACAGGCATTCATAAATACATTAGTTTGTTTTTCTGGGTGTCGATGAACCAGCAGAAGAAAGAATGAAAAGGCATAAGTGAAAAAGACTAGCATGTGTGAAAATGTGTGTGTCTATATGTAAAAATAAAAACATGATCAAAATGAAACTTGGGACTTAAAATGACAGTGTGAAATAGGACACCCTGCCTCCCTAAATTTGTGATACCTTTTTAAGTCCCAGACGTTTTCAAACATTCTCAAGGATGTAATTTTGTAGTCTGTCTGAAGAAGTTTAAATAAATTCTTACAAAAAACAAAAAAACAACCATTAATTGTTGAATTTTTTTCTATAGCTTATCTAACATAAAGTAAATTCAATTTGTTCCCTCCCAAAATGGGTGCTCCGTAACAGAAACCACATACATAATTTTTTTTTCAGTTACTGATTTCTGGTGTGTATTGATCGATGTTAGAAAACAAAATTTAAAAAAACGAGAGAAATAGAAAGATTGAGAGAGGGACAGCCCGTCGTAATTACTACTATGATTAACACATGGTTTTCAGTTTGAAAATCGATTCGTCTTTTTTTTTTTCATAAGGCGTTAATAGTTCTGTTTTTCATAAAACACATGTGAACACATATTTTTATTAGCAATTTTTTTACAATTGAACTCTAACATCTTACACAAACACTCATACTAATGCAACTCGATGTGCATGTAAAACTGTCTGAAACATCTTTTGATGAACTATGCATTTACCTGCTAACAACAATTCTAAGTATTTTGCATTTATTCATAATTGTAATTTTGAACAATAACATTTTTTTTAATCTCATTCTGTACTTGTCTTCTTTTTTCTTTTCTTTTTGTCTACCATATGCATAATATAACATATTGTTCTGCGTGTTTCTTGCCTATATGTAACTTTCAATGATTTTTTTTTTTTACTAGTAATCAATTATGTATTGAAATCAAAAATATAATAAGGGAAAACTAAAACGAAATTTTAAATCCTGATTTGCTGAAAATAAACTTTTCTGTCAAGCTTCGTAAAATCCCGGGCAATGTTAGAACACTGGCCCCGCTAGTTATTAATATATATATATATATATATATATAATTGAATGACATAATAAAATGAGAAATTAATCAGATTTTATTAAAGTTCAAAAACAAGGAGTGATATTGCGTCCTTAACTCATGAGTTTTCAAAGAAAATCTTCTCCTCAGAAGACCATTACCGTAACGACATTACTGCAGGTAATAAAATTTAGCTTTAAAAATATATAAAAAATACATAAAAGTATATAAAACATCAAATATATCGGGCAAAAACGCATTTTTTTGTTAAACTTATACAGTTCATCCAAGTCATAAAGTTTAAAACAATTTCAAGAAAGATGTCAAAGAAGTTGATAAAAAAAAACAATCCAGGTAGGGAATGGTAGTCTAAAAACGAAAAAAGTTATCCAGGCGGGAAATTTTCTTGCTATCGATGCAGTAGATGACAGTGAAAAGTGTATCCAAGGTGTATGCAAATTAATAAAACGATAGAAAAAACAAAATCATATAAAAAGTTCAGAAGACTCATTCGGTATTGAATATTATAATGTCCAATTAAGGGTTCTCATGAGCTAATAGAAGTTGTGCAAACCATAACTTCCTGGTCTGACGTATATATAGAAAAAATGTGATGGGGTAGAAATATACAGTAAGATCCGATCAAAAAAACAATTGTTAAAGATAGGGACTGGGGAAAAAAAATTGTTTTTATCCTGATAGTCTACTGGTTAAAGATATTATTTAAATCTTTAAAGTATTATCTCTCTCTCTCACATATATATATATATATATATATATATAGGCAAACATTATTAAATAACACAAAGTGGTTTTGTTTGATGCGACTTTTTTTTATTTTTTCAATTTTCCGAATTGTCCATTTAATGTTCCGGTCAAATTGATGTAAATATGATCCATGGGTTTCTTGTTCCATTCTTTTTTCTTTTTTGCAAGTACTTTCGATTTGAATCGTCAAATCATCTTCAGGCGGTATTAGTTTTAGTGTCTTTACAAATTATGACTTTACTGTTGTGCTCATTGAATGGAACAAGAAACCCATGGATCATATTTACATCAATTTGACCGGAACATTAGATGGACAATTCGGAAAATTGAAAAAAAAAAAAAAAAGTCGCATCAAACAAAACCACTCCGTGTTATTTAATAATGTTTGCCTAAATGAAAATATGCTGCTTAAATACACACTATATATATATATATATATATATATATATATGCATAATATCTATAAAAAAAAAAGAGGGAAAAATATCCAACCGTGTTAGGCACAAAAATAGTCAGATTAAAAAAAAAAATTTAACTTCTTTTTAGATCATCAACCTCTTTCTATGTATGTCATTATTGATATATTTTAAGTAAGTTCAATTTTTCCTGTGTATTGTTACTATAACATAGTTAACTGCTCAATTGAGAAGAGGAAAATTAATGTTCTTCACTTCTTTATTGACTCAACGTTTGAGAGGTAAAGGAGAAGTTCAGTTTAACACCCGGATATCTATGTATCTCATATAGAGATCAAGTGTTAGCCCAAGGAAGGGACCCCTTAATTTCTGAGACTTTACACTGAAGTAAAATGAAAAAAAAAAGATATTTTTCTTGTATAACTAGAAATAATAAATCTCTTCACTTCTAGATTATTTAAGTGCATTAGATGGCAACACTGGAAAAGTAGTCACTATTTCTCTAAATTCTCAGAAACATTAGAAAGTTGTCGAATCAGTAGTGAGAGGGCGAGAGAAATACATAGCTAAGTGAAAGATGAGTGACTTGTTCAGTTAATTACAATTTAACTCATTAGAAGAATTAAAATGTTTTATTTTGTTATGTTTTCTTCAAACATACCTCAATCTAAGGAATATTTTAGCATTTATTTTGTGTACTTGAAGTATATAGGAAAAAAACCATAGGGAAACATGTTGATGAAGTCGGTTTTAGTATAAGAATCTATTATATAAAGAACAGTTATCTGTGTTGGTATATTCTTGATCAGCGTTGCCCGGAATCAATAATATCTAAAATTTATAAAAAAATATTTATTCTTTGACTCAGTTTGGCCTTTTGGCTAAGATCAGAGTGTAGTATCTGTTCCGATGGATGCAACACTCTGTAGATCGGTACTGTCTTGGCATTCGGGACTTAATTCTACTGGTCTGAGGTATTGTCCTGTGCAGTTCTAGGAGGTCCTCTCCCAGGCTTTACTTTCTCATCCTTTAAGAAGGGGTTAGTTTATTGCTAATTTTCTGAGGCGCCCCTACTGGAGAATGCCGGCGGGGCTGCCCAGGCATTTTTTTTTTTAGGCCAGAGCGCGCTAATCCTAGTGCACTGGCTAACTACACCTGACCTTGTATCTAGACTCCTGGAGAGGAGGTAAATAAGAAATACTTTGACCTTGTGTCTAACCTCCTGGAGATAAATAACTTGACCCTAAACAGGTGCAGATTTCGTTAGGGTGGAGATCTGTTTTCCAGTCACTAACTAAAGGGAAGTAACTCTTTTTTTTTTTTTCAAGGAGTTAATTCCCCTATGCTGACTAATTCCTTGAGGAATCTATATAAGGAAGTGTGTATATGTTCAGAGAAAGGGAGGGGGGGGGATAGAAGTTTTAATAGAAATATGTTACACTTTTCCTCTGGGCAACACGGGTAGCACTGGTAATAATAGATAAAAAAGAGATAACACCATCATAAGAATAACCCTGTGAACCATTATTATATTAGTACATCTAGAATATATGATGTATACTAATAGCATGAAATGAAAGAAACACACTATCATCTTTGTTCTATAAATTTATGTTCTTATATTTGTATTCAACATCTGAGAAACGCATTGTATCTTCAATAAAATACTTAACATAGAGATTAATAAAATTATGAGGCAATTTCACGTCTTATGTCAACGTAACTTTATTTTTATTACTATTAATCAATTATTTAATGAAATCAAAAATGCAATAGTGTAAAATAAAATCTTTAAAATCTCATTTTTTTTAAATTATGAAATAAAATCCACCAGAATGCATTTCAAGTCATTCATTTTAATATTCTGTTAATAGTTGAAATAATGGCTAACCAATCACAAACCGTTTTGCATTTTCTGCTATTCTATGATTTGTCAGTCAATGGAAACCTTCATTTCACACATAGGAGAAGCCTCCAGTCAAGTCACAATATATCTGCTTGATCTTACTCCAGGAATAACACACCTTGCTAATTGTTGACAGGTAAGTATATTATTAGATATGGTAGGTACACTTAGTAACCTTTTATAAGTACAATTTGGTAATCGGCTGGATATTTTGACCTATTTAAATCTGTTGTTCTGAAAAAAATTGTTGAATATCCAACCTTCAAATCAAGTATGGACTGTGGAATCTCATAACCTTTTTAAATTGTAAACACAATTTAGTCATCTACATTTGATGAAATGATTCTCGTTGCCTTGATAATTCAATTAAATCAAAACAGATGCTTTCTCCAGCTGACATTCAAACAAGAAATTTGATCTTTTAGCTTTAAAAATAAATAAATTTTGTCTTCTTCATGATGAGGCCCTTTGCTCTCTGTACCTGTTTTTCCATGTCAGCAATGTGGAGTTGCACTCCTTCAGGGAATCTGTGATAACAAGATCGTCTACTTACAACTCTCTCGACAATGCCCCAAGAACCATGAAGAGAAGTGGACTAAGTACTGAGCCCTGATGGATCCCAACGCCTGCTTCTCTACACCAAAGCACATTCCTAGCCATGCGGTCAAATGCCTACTCGAGGTTAGCAAATGCGATGAACTTTTCTCGCTGTGGGTGCGCAATGAAAATGGTATTCAAGATGTTTTTGCCTGCCACAAAACCGAACTACATCTCGTTGATGCTCACCATCCCATGGATGTGAGTGTCCAAGATACGCTCGAGCAGTTTCATTACCTGGCGAGTAAGCTTAAAGCCACAATAGTTGAAAGCCTCCCCCTTGCCCTTGCAGGATGTAGCTCAGCTCCCAGTCCTTTGGGATCTCACCATCATAAAATCTGTCTCACAAACTCAATTATCTCTTTGCCAGCAGCTTTGAGCATCTTGATGACAATGCTAGCAGCCTTGCTATTTTTCATCTTGCAGATGAAACTTTGAACCAACTCTGGAGACACACGAGGGAAAAGGCCAGTGACTGGAGGTATCTCAGGTAGTGAGTCACTTGGCCACTCAAACTCGACATTTAGGAGTCTTATTTTATCCCCATCATTGAGTATGATCTCACCAGCATACTTTTCACCGCAACATCCTGGTTAGTGTGGTCCAATTGTTTAGTTAACCGGTAGATATCATTGACGGTAGGTAAAACATTAGCAAAAGTTACCCTCTCGGCCTCAGACTTGGCAAGCCAAACAGCCTGTTTAGTTTCACCATAAGCAGTTTTTCTTTCTTTAGCCTCAACTCCGCTACCTGTCCTCTTAAGCATATAGTAAGCTTTGAAATGTGCCCATTTATCTTTGATTGCATCCTTAATCCGATCATTCCACCACCAAGTCTATGCTCTCCACTAATGGTTTTTGAAGAGGTTGCATACCTTGGTGGCCGCGTTCATAAGAGGGCCTCTCAATGCAGCCCACACATCTTCTACAGCATTTCCGGAGCTGTTTTCTGTAGCGGCGGCAATAGCCAACTAAATTACTGATGTTGTTCTCGACCTCCTGCAGGACGCTGGCACATTTCCCTGTGCTGTCTGTTGTAGAGGTGTAGGTGTAAACTCCATCGAATGCTCCGAGTGCAAACTATAGGTTCACAAAAAGTGTAGTGGTCTTACTGGGAGGTTGGTAGATAAACCGAATTATGTTTGTCGCAGATGTTTGGGTGTTGTCCACCAAATCGATGGTCGAACGATAGCACATGTGGATGTAGATGGCACTCCACTTGATTTTTAAACTACCTTCCGCTACCTGGGCAGTATGTTGAATGCTGGTGGTGGTTGCGAATGTGCTTGGGGATGATCCAGGAAGCTGCTGTCAATTCTTGCATCTAGACACATTTCTTTCAGAATTCGAGGCAAAGTCTTCTCAGACTGTTCACTTTGTCATCTTGCATGGCAGTGAGACATGGACCCCAAATGTTTCTGATTCACAATAGCTTCGGCATAATGACCATGCCACGATCAGGTGGATGTGCATCAGCAAACTAGAGAAAAGAATCCCTTCAACCGTGCTTTATCTCGGGTCGTTTGGTCATGTACAGCATGGAAAGAGATAAAGAAAAACATATAAACAGTCGATCTTACCTATTCCAACATAGAAAGGGAAAAGAAAAAACCCTTTTATCGCATAGGCACGTGAGGTCAGATAGAGTTCAATGCCAACATCTGCTGATTTTGAACTATCAAACAACAATCCACGTGAAAGTCAAAAGAGGTGTGTCATATCAGAAGTGAGAAGGGAAAATATGTCTACGCATGAGCAGACTCGTCCACATGGTTTTAACGGAAGTTCTGAGTGTTAAATCGACTAAGGAACACTGTGTTTTAATTTCTCCATTATGAAGAAACCAAAAAAACCTTGGACGAAAATAACCTGTTTTAAATCATCTAAAGGAAAAACTTACACAAATAGATCTTAACTTAATTGAAGAATCATCTAATCCTCTCGATGGAATTAACCAAAATATATTTTGAACCCAGATTCAACATCCCTGAAAACACTTGTTTAATTACAAAATAAGATCCCATCTTCATCAAATTATAAGCCCGACCTTGTGCATCACACAGATGATAGCTATGCATCGTGTGTCAGAGATGCATAAAAATAAAAAAGGACGCAGTAAAATTTTACCTATGCATCCTAAGAATGCAAGTCAATTTTTTCATAAAAGACAATACACACAGAAAACCCGTTTTTTTTTCCTATCTTTTTTTATTCCCTTTCTTTATTCCATTTCAAGCTAACTATAAAGGCAAACGTTTCTGTCACAGTTTTCTTTGTCATTGAACAATTTAATTTTGTGACAGGGATTAGGGAAATACATTCATTGGCTGTATATACATATATAATGGTAAGGATTTTCAGCTCAGAATTTCATTCTCACCCCTCACCTTGGAATATGAAGAGCAGCTTCTTAGGGTCAAATTTTTCCCCCGGGGGAGGGGGCTCATTAAAATCAAAGTCATGGGTTCCAGGACTCACTAAATTAAAAAGCTATCAGCGTCATTGATCACATAAAATTTTCGAGGAAAACAAAGATATTCCATTTTTACATCAGAAAATTTTAACCTCAAATTACCTTTCTCAGTGAACATGCTAAGAACCTTCTGACAGCTACCAATCCCACATCCTAGGAATACAAAACATTTTATCTCAATCCACTGAATTATTTTCCTGATTTGTTTCAGCCAAATTGGGCCAAAATATAATTGGACATCATCCATTGGGATTTTTTAATATATGAACATTGTATTTCATTTTAAAAAATATATTATTTTGTGTTCATTGAACATCATCCAAAGATAGATACTACCTTATTTCATTTTATTTTTTATTAATTGTTCTTTGTCAGAGATAGATAAAAAAATCCTTAAGTTCAACTCCTACTCAAAGTAATATTTCCTAATATTTTTTTGTTGTATTGTTACATATATATCTTTCCTGTTAATAAATACCATATCTCCATTTTTCAGTGAATGCAGTAATTCACAGTTGTATATTGTGGAAACGCATCACCTTTTTGGATATACAAACTTGCCTGTATATAACAATATATATGCTAGCAGAAAAATCTGGGATTGAATGAGGAAACTTATGTCTTTTTTTTTCCTATTTTTTTATATTTAATTTTGGGGTGAGGCCAAAAGATATACTCAGTATTAATGGGTTGTAAGTAAAATGACATTAATTGAAATAAACTTTGGTAAATTAATGGTATTTAATCTCCTCTTGTACACTCAGTACTTCTTTCAAATCAATGAAAACCCTTGTGCACTTGTTCCAAGCCCTGAACCCCTCGTTGAAATTTCTATTATTTTTGAATTTCTATAATTTTCAAGTTATAAATAAAATAAAGTAAAACGCATTTCCTTTTTATATATGTTAAGCGCAAACAGACTTCACGATATTGTACTCTCTTTGATCAAAATGAAATATACTTATCCAAGTAAAGTTTGTGAAGTTCAAAATGGAGTTTAAGGCAAAACGCTGGGCAAGTAGTTCAGCCTTATCAGTTGCTGTGCAAACGACATCATTGTGGTTGGATAGCGGGGGAATTGTTGATTGTCCATTGTTCACCACAGTATTGAAGATTTTCCAGAAATCACAAGTACCTAGTTTCTGTGACTGAATGCGTTTTCTGGCCATCTCTGTATACCTTCTCTGCTTCATCTATTACAGTCTTACAATGATTTCTTGACACTAAGTTTCAGTCTATTTCTAGTTGACTTATGGCAGTTGAATTGTCAGAGTGCTTGCTGCTTCTTAACCATTGTGGAGAGTGGGGCTTGCTGTAGAATTTTTGCATGGGGACATATCCTTCAATGCCTGCTTTGACCCATTCAGTTAACTCATTTGTGATCTCTGATGGATTCCCAATCAGCCTGCTTGTAGAATCTCGTCGTTTTGAGCAACAGCTCATCAGTGTTGTGACAAGATTCTAGAGTGATATACATCATTACCACAAGGTGATCAGCATTCCCAAGCAGGCTATGGGCATTCGTCGCACAAGCCTCGGCGTTGAGGTCAAGAACAGATCAAGAAGTGAGGCTTGCTGAGCACACAATTAGGGAGGCAGGTCGAGAAAGTGATAGTCTGTGAGAGGGAGTGTGCTATGGAGAAACTATAAGTGAAGTTACCAGCTGCGTCTGTATAGCTGGAGAATGCAAGTCAGTCACAGTGATGTCCATTGAAATCCCCAAATACATGTATTTGGGCACTTGAGTCAAGTGAGAGTGCTGTATCTATGCTTTCTGAGTTATAGGCGTTTCTCATGTCTAAAAATAAGTATTTTTTTTACTCCGGCTACGAAATAAGCAAAAAAGAGGAGTGGGCTCTTTGTCCCAAAAAGTAATTTATCGGGAACCAAAGAAAGAGGGGGGAGTGGATGAGAGAATGAGAATCAATTTCCCCGATCCAACCCACTCGGGTCTGAAATGAAATTTTCATATAAGCAAATAGACTTTGGAAAAAGTAGTTGAATTAGAAGTGCAGTTCTTTGAAGAGAGGCTGTCAAATTCTTGAGCCCTCTGTGTATAAGGACCCTGAGCAAACACTTAGAAGAAAATCAACCCACAGATAAATTATAACCAAGTCGTGAACTCCCCCAGCTAGTGTAAAAATAAGGGTGAAGACAATTTAGCCACATTGCAACTTAAAGAATCAGAACAATTTTTATGGTGGCATTCTTGTTACTTACTTTAATAAATCTGTTGTTACTCATCAACAGAATTGTTGGTTCCTTTGAAATTTCCTTTGCAGCTAACACCAGATGCAACCCAGGCAAAATGCAGGGGTTACCATGGGCTCCAGTCGATAATTTTGTCGACCAGGGTTTATGCAATAGCCAATTCTGCACAATTTTGGGATCTGATCATGAGGCCAGCCGCTGGGCGATAGACGATGTTACAAAAAGCTCATGAGGTAAAGAGACAGTTTATTCCCAGGAGAAAGGTGTGGAGGTTGAAAGAACATGTGAAATGAGAGTTTGAAGACCAAGTGAATGAATGTTTTGTTGTCGTCGTCGTCGTCTTCTCCTTCATTCGATTTATTTTTGAACACGCCTTTGATTAGTCCTCTATAAGAGGGTGGGGCCTGCCTGTCAGTCTTGATGCAGAAACTTAAAACTAATGTAAACAGACATCTTGCTACACTGCTCCAAACTTGGGGTGACACCCAAAACCTACACCCTAATTCTCAGTAACCCTTTACGTCTACAGTGGCAGCCTGCATGGTTTGGGATGAAATATGTTAAAAAAAAAAGTCCTCACTGTATGGGCACAGCTAGATCAATTGACGGCAGGCTAGTGAAAGAGGTCGCGGCTGAAGATAGACAACTGGAAGCTGTAGCTGAGTTCTGCTACCTGGGCGACTCCTTTTCAGCCGATGGTGGTTGAAGCAGACCGTGCAAGGGAACTTTCCTGATCTTTTCATGGAATTCAGGATGAACTGGCTACTCCGGTGCCCCCTCGACATAAATTCACTAGACCAACTCAACAATCAGCTAAATCCCATCCATTCACTGTGGAGATCCCCAGATGCTGGAGAGCCTTCTACTCCAATAGCTTCTTTCCTCATGCAGACTGGCCTCTGGAACTCTCTCCCTGTTTCCCTGATAGTACCGACATGCAGAGTTTTAAAACTAATGTAAATAGACATCTCGCTACACTGCTCCCAATTTGGGGTGACACCCAAAACCTACACCCTAATTCTCAGTAACCTTTTACGTCTACAGTGGCGGCCTGCCTTGTTTGGGGTGAAATATGTTAAAAAAAACATTTTTTTAAAGTTTGTAATCCCTAGAGCTGCATGGTCACGTTTACCAAGCTTATTCCAAGAAAGCTTCGGTCTTCCAGCCTGCCGACTTGATGCAATGGACATGTTTCTGACCCGGGAGATCCAGCTGGAGTTTCGCTCGACATGGATAAGCTATCTCATCCTGCTCAGCTTAAGGACATCAGTTATTTCCCGTACACCAAGTCTAGAAAGAAGAGTCTCGTCTTCCGGCCTGACATGACAGATCCATCTAATCATGGCTCTTTCGTTACACTGCAGTCTCTTGAGAGTGCTCGCCAATGCAGTCCATGTTTCAGAGCCATAAAGCGTAACCCTTCTCACACAGCTGATGTACACCTGTCCTCTAGTTGTGATAGCCAGATGCTTATTTGTCAAAATGGACAGGAGTTCTTTACAGCCCCTCCAGGCAGACTTGCATTGGGCAATAGCAGCAGTCTCACAACCACCATTGGCTGAAAGGGAGTCGCCCAAGTAGCAGAACTCAACTACAGCTTCCAGTTTGCTATCTTCAACCGCGACCTCTTTCACTGGCCTGCCGTCGATTTGTCTAGCTGTGCCCATACATTGATGACACCTGTATTGCTGATCCGGTCAGAGTAGGTCACTGATTCCACTGCATCTTTTGTGTACCCAGTAGAAACAGATGGGGCAAAAGATGGAGTTTCTCCCTGTACCACTCAGGCAGACCGTGCAAGGGAACGTTCCTGATATTTTCATGGAATTCAGGTTGGGACCAGCAATCATTACCTTTGTCTTAGCCATATTGACTCGGAGGCCCTTGCCCTTCATACTATTCCTACAGGTGATTCTCTTAACTAGGGCTTTGAGTGAAGTGTCGACAATTGCGAGGTCATCCGTATACAGAAGCTCCCAAGGGCATCGGTTGTGGTTGTACAAAAAGCCAGCAAGGAATAAGGAAGCTGAGAAGTGTAGCAAAGAAAAGCGAAAATGATGGAATGAGTGGAGAAAAGGTTTAATGAATAAAGATTTGTATCTGGTAGCAAAGAGAATAGCAATCTACAAAGTCAAACTGGAGACTGAACAGACTAGTTTTCCAGATATATTACAAAGGGATGACCGGAAGAATGAAGTATTCAGGATAGTTAAACAAATAGCAAAGGCGAATATGGATATTGTTTGAGAGAAATGCATTTGGAATGACAAAGGAGTGCTAGTAAAAAATGAACAGGACAAGAGGGATGCTTGGAAATGCTATTATGAGAGATTGTTGAATTTTCATGGGACTAAGAAAATCTTGAATTTGCAGAAGCAGTATCTGTACCAGCCATACGAATTGAGAAAGAAATGATATGGGAAGCTGTAAGATGACTCAGGTGTTGTAAAAATGTTGCAGGCTGCAGGTGAAACAGGCATTAAGATGATCAGAAATTTGACAAATCATATCATAAAAGATTGGGATGTTTTGAAAGACTAGTATCTTAGTATAATTATCAAGATGATGGAAAGTGGTTGAGAGGATAATTGAGCGGGATATAAGAAGTTAAATAAACATAGACGAAATGGAGTTTGGTTTTATGCCTGGGTGAGGTACCGCTGATGCTATATTTATCCTGAGACAAATGCAAAAGAAGTATGTTAGTAAAAAGAAGAACCTGTATTTTGCTTCTGCCATAACTAATCAGCAAAATTATTGCTTTCGACCAAGGCAAGAGTCTATCATGCATGTGTGATGATGTATCGAAGTGAAACCTGGCCAGTGAATGTTGAGGACATGTGTTGCATGGATGAAGAAAAATGATATGAGAACGATACAATGGATGTATAATGTGAGTCTTAAAGACAGGCTTAGATCTGATGACCTCAGAGGAAGATTATATCTGAAGAGTACATGCAACGTGGATTCGGTGGGCGAGCTAAATGGAGTCTGCGAAGCCTGTTACACTTCGCCTTATATTGAAAATCAGATGGCCATGCCCCTCCCCTCTCTTAATAGGATTTAGTCAGAGAACAAAAGAAAAAAAATAATGTTTCCTCACGATCGTTCTCTGCCATATTTGGGATTCTCAATCTGCATGTCCAATTCGGGAATGGGTAATCGTATTTTCATTCCGCCCCTTTTTTTTAAAATTCTTTATTCGCTTCCATCCTTCGCTGTTCCCTGGTGAGAGGAGGGGGGAAGTTCCCCCCTTTCTGAACTCATTCACAGAAAACAGAGTAAATGTAATTTCACTAATGGCTGTAAGTCCTCTTAACTTACGTCCACCAAAACCAACTTGTTGGCGAAATACCTGGTTTGCTGTTATCAGTTCAGACCACACCTGTCTTGTGTACAGGCCATGACTTGGTGTAGCCAAGTGACATTTTTCCTAACCAAGCCAGACACTGTGACACCCGTCTCCACACTCCTTTTGTTCGTTATCAAAACGAACAACTTATTCGTTTTTCTTCCATCAATTCTTATTTTCCGGCCAACACCTGGTTTTTCTGCATCGGCTATTATTTTGATACAACAGTGACAATCGACGTGGTCCAACCCAGTATGCCCGGTGCTGTTGTCTGCTGGGACACAGAAAACAGGCCTGCTATCTCCTCTTATCGATTTTTCGTTTAATGAAAATATTCATGTCTTTCCCTGTTAATTCATACTAGAGCGGTACCCTGGTCGTCGACTCACTTCTAATTCATACTAGCAGTGTATTTTAGTTTTCATCTTCTGTAGGTCCGTTTAACATTGTCACAGAGACAGGTTGATTTGGAAGTTAATTTCTACAACCTATTAGCATGTAAACAGATGTTAAAGCGAACATGAGTAAGAACTGAACCTTCAACCTCCAGAAGACTGTCACTTAAAACTATTAACCAACTGATACACCATGTATGCAATTCTAATATGAATTTTGGGAGCCTTACACCTAATCTTGCCTAGATATGTCGTATTATTACTTATTACTATATATTTTTTCTTTTTAGCAGTGTTTTAAACTTCTCATCATATTTGGTTTAACGCCGGTTTTACATGTTGGCATGCGTTGGATGGCATTAAAAATTAACTTTAAAAGTAACCTATCTCTGGTCAGGTTTTTATTTATGCCTCTTTCCCTCAGATCCATTTTTATCACTTCCTCCCATGTTTTCCTTGTGAACTGAACCTGCTACCTCAATTAACCCAAGAATTCTCATCCATTCTTTCAATGTAGCTATACCATCGAAGTCTCCTGTTTTGCCTCTGAGGTCATCAGATCTAAGCCTGTCTTTAAGACTCACATTATACACCCATCATAACATTTACATATGGTTTCTCTCCATACAACGCATGCCCATAACCCTCACTGGCCAGGTTTCACTTCCATACAGCATCCCACTACATACACATGCCTGATGGACTCTTCCCTTGATCGACAGTGGTAACGCTCTGCTGGTTAGTAATGGTAGAAGTTCCCTGAACTTATTTCATCCACTCCTAATTCTTGCAATCACACTAACATCTGCTCCACCATGTGCTCCAATGGTATCACCAATAACAAAACTTCTCGACAATCTCAATAGCTTTGCCATCCAGATATACTTTCTACACATCTGAGTTCTCATCCATCTGCATTGTACTTAACTTCTTGCATACAAATTGGTTATCATCTCTCAATCTACCAGTAATTCCATTGCACTTCTTGTATACCTAATGCTTACAAGTAACACACAAAAAATTGAATTGCACTCGACTCTTTTTCCACAAACTTAGCAGGGAAACTTTTCAACACTACAAGCATTGATAGTCACTTTAATCTCAGTAACATTCATTTTTAGACCATTACTTTCCATAGCATTCCTTCTAATGCTGTAAAAGAGTTTTGTGGTGCCATTGTAGGACGCAATTTTGTCATCAAGGATTTAGATTATGCAGATGATATCACGCTACTCAGTGAAACATTTGCTAATAATGAGCTTCAGCATTTTGCATCGCAGATTATGATATAAATAAATGCCTCAAAGACAAAATACCCATCGGCTTCAATGGTAATGTTCTTGAAGAGGTTGAGAGTTTCAAATATCTGGATGCCATCATCACAACCACGGATGAAGATGAAGCTGACATGAAAGCGCGAATTGACCTTACACGTCATTCCTGGCTGTGGTCAAGATCTGAGATAATGAATAGCACCAGAGTAAGGATCTACTAAGTGCTGGTGTGAATGATGGCTGGAAGTCATGGCCAATGAGAGTGAAAACGTTAGGAGATTGAAAACTTTTGATCATCACTGTCTGCGTCGCATATTCTGTGTCCGATGGCAGCACTTCCTCTCAAACAACACAGTATGTTTTTGTTACAAAATTAACTCCCTCTGACAAGCCATCCTCATGAGACGTTTACACTGGCTGGGTCATGCCCTTTGTCGTCAACCAAAAGAGAATTCATCTACAAAGCAATTGCCTTAGCTCCCCTACAGAGTTGGAAAAATGTGGTGAACAAAGAAAAACCTGACTGATGACGGTCAAAGCTGACCTGGAACCCTGAATCTACCAAGTTTGCCGTTGGAACAGAGAGTAGCTAGAGATCATCCATTCGTCAGGCTTAGTTAGTCTTTGTGAAGAACGCAGTAGCAAGGATGGATGGAGCCTGCTCAACCCACTCTGGGTGAATGCTGTTTCAAGTACAATACGTTTCAGCTTTTTTTTTTTTTTATATATACTTCTCAACTTCCTCATTCCACCACCATGTCACCCTATGCTTTTCCGTTCATCCACATGTATCCTTCAGCATCTTCCTGTTGTGGATCAGGTAGTCGAAAGCTCCATCATTTGCCATCTAAACACACGTTCCACATGTTGTTCATTCAACCTCTACACCTTCCTTCTGGGGATAAATTTTCTCTTTACCTCATGAGCTTTTTTCAGCATAAAATGGCAAATAACTGGTTTGTGCTGTGTAATGATTTCTTCACCAGGTATTACTTTCCTATCAATTAAAAAAGCTTCGTCTTTTTTTCCTACCCAGCAGATAATCTACTTGATTCTTTGCTGTACCCGATTCATACGTAACGAGATGGCTTTCCTTTTTTTTTAAAAAAGGTGTTAACAACCAACATGTCCATTGTAAGATCAAATTCTTTCTCCTGTATTCCTATTACCATATCAATTTCCTCCATGCACACTATCAAATCCACCAGGGGTATTTCCAACATGACCATTCAAATCTCCTGCTAGTTACTGCAATAAGCCTGTCATAAAACTCATCTTCACTCAAGCCACACTGCGATGCATAAACAAATAGAGCTGTGAAACTACATCAGCATGATTCGCTCACTTACACGATCAACTTCAATCACTTTATTTATCCATCTCTTTGCAATAAAAATATACCAACACCACCTGTTCTCTTTTCATTCCCAATCCAACTTATATCTTGAATTCCTTCTCATATAACACAGGTCAATACATCTTCTCAAGAAACTCACCAGAACTGCCAATATTAAAACTACATACTACTGAAATTTAACCGATTTTCTTTGGAAGTTATTTCCTTATTTGAGGCAAGATTTCTATAGGCCAGATGCCTACCCTATGAGATGACGGGAACCAGCGTTTTATCGCAACACCATCTCTAGGTGATTGCCTACCATTTATAATTTTCTTTATATAATTATTGGTTCCTATATCATATTTAATTCTATACGAGGTATACTTTAGAGGCCATTGTCGCTGCTTCTTTCAAACATCTTACTCGGCACCGTCTATAATTTTTACTTCGACCAAGGGCAGATGGTTTTCCTTTCATATGTGGTCAGCCATCCCGGACTTTTTAATGTTCTAGAATAACCTTTAATGAGTTGCATGTCTTACCTTTGTATATTTTCCCCACATTTATAGCGTTTGATTTAGATTTCTCAGCGCGGATGTCAGGCTCTCTGGATAGTTATTTCGCTAGAAGGTTCCTTTTAGGTTGCTCATCTCCTCTTGATATGCATTGGTGTTACTACTTATTGTCGTGGCTCGATGTTGCGTGATACGATGGACGTATAGGGGGGGGGGGAGCCTCGAATGGTGATGGGAAATGGTTCACAATGGGGGGGGGGAGCTGTCGGAGGTAGGATGGGTGGAAAGACTCCCCAAAATACCATCATTTTGTTAGGAAATGAATATTCTTTCACATGCATTAATAAATAATAATCTACATCATATATTTGAAGAGTTTTCAGCAAATAAAGTAAAAAAATGTTCACGCCATTTTCGGCCATTTATGTCCCACAAAGACCTTAAAACTACGTATAATCGCCTATAAAAAAAAGGTTAACTGTCCTAAAACGCTAGAAATGGGAGATTATTTTAAATTTATATGTGAAACTAATCCCCACTCTAAAATAATTGTTTTTGTTTCTTTCTGGCAAATTTTTCAGGGTGTTCACATATAATTGCATAATAAAAGTAGAATCTCATATTTTGGGGAGGCAAGGGGGCGATTGAGCAGAAGGTGTTAATCTACAATAATATCGAAAAAATCTTGCAATATATTCATTTTTAAACAGTTTCTTGTACATAAAGACTTATTTTTAGTCAGATTTTTAAAAATTAAAAAGATTCTTTCTTAGGTCATCAAGCTCTTTCCATTTATATTATTATTGAGATATTTCAAGCAATTTAAATTTTTTCATGTGTATTGCTAGTTTATAGAATTGATAAAGCCTTCACTCGATGATAAGTAATTTAATATTTTAAGATGTATTTCATCAGGTTTCATACTTTTAACATCGAACTAGGATAACAAATGTTATTTCTTAAGGTTCTATTTTTAGTTCACCTATAATTTGTGATGTACCCTTACCATAACAACTCTCCTGTAGTGGACCAAACTCTTCTTCCAAAGAATAAACAGACTGAGAGAAAAAAAAAAAAGACCAGCTGTTGCAACTTGTATTATCAGTTTTTACTCTAATAACGTTTTTGATTTTACATATTTTTAATGGCTTACAATTGTTGTTTTCCAAATATCTGGAATCTTTTCATATTTCCTAATTTAATTATTGCATTGATAAAGTTTTCATCATTTTAGAATGCATATTTCATCAGGTCCCATACTTTTATTAACACTCAACTAGGGTAATAATAATAATAATAATAATGTTATTTCTTCAGGGCCATATTTTTAATTCACCCATAATTTGTGATGTATCCTCATCATAACAATAACAAAAACAATTTCCCTGTAGTGGACCAAAAAAACAAACACAAGAACTTACTGTTTACACCAACCGTTTCTAGTAGTGCATTTGTTAATTGACGTACTTTATACTTTCGTGCTCTCTATTAACAATGTGAATTTTAGCCAAAACTATACTATTGCTATATTTTAACTCTTTAAGTGAGGTTTTTCTTCTTTTTAAACATTTTTAGCAATGTCTGCTTAAATTAAAGAATGTATGTAATATTGTCTGCTATTAGAGGTGGTAGACTTGTCGCAATTTTGCTACAACTGCACTAAGAGGGTTAACTCTCAATTCAACTATACTACTTCAGACTAATGTACCATCTTTCAATGCTCAATTTGGGGTGGTGGTGTAGTATCTGTTCTGTTGTAATGATACTATACACCTAGACATTTACCCCTTTATATGTCCTGTTGTCATGAGACCATCCTTACAGTCTTCATTTTAATATATATATTCATCAAATATACTAGCAAAAATTATTGCTAGTCTTTAAATGATTTACAAGTGTATTTAATATTTTTGATACTCCTATTTTCATGCTTCGATTTTTCCATGCTTGATATAATTCAAAATTTTTTCCCAAGCTTTCTTTTTTACGAGGTTGCTGATTACTGTCTTGTTTGTATATATATAAGGGAAAAGAAGGCAACGTATATTATGTGAGTGCTTATATGTGAGGTATTGAAAGATAATTGTAAGCTGATAATCCTGGTTTTGTCAAAAGAGTTGTAACAACTGTAGTTCAGTTAAGAGGGCTTCTTCAAAAGTTGAATGAATTACCTTGAAATGAGGCATTAATTTTGAATGGATTTGTTTGAGAAAAAAAACTACCACCAGTTCTCAAATACTTCTCCAAAATCAATGAATGATCAGATTTAAATAAATTATTTTAATGTTAACTTGTTAATGAATGGATTTATGTTGATATGTGTTTTTTTTTGTGTGGTGATTAAAAATGGTCAGAAAATTTGACAACAGAAGAACATTTATTTTTTTAATGATCGTTTTTTTTTCAGAAATGTAAACATAAGGACTGGAAATCCTTTTTAGTGAATGATCTCCCAAAAAACAAAAAGATTTATTTTATGGAGTTATCTTAACCTAGGGATGAGAGTACCCCCCCCCCCCCCCCCCCCCCATCAAGATGAATTTCCCATCCTGAGAGCCACGTCCCCGTGTGTGTCTGTCTGGGGAGATGGCAGCACAAAAACCAACAACTTTTTTCCTAAACAACTCCAACCAGTTTCAACTCAGAATTAAAAGAAAGTCACTGAGTGCGTATGGGGTGGCGGTGGAAGAACAACAGCTGTCATTCTGTTTGAAAAAAAAAGTCATTTAATTCCCCTACCCTCTTCATAAATTCTTTGAAGTCTTCATGGTAAAATTAACATCTTCAGTAATCACAGAGAAATGTCATAATAGGGGAAATCAACTTTTCCTTATTAAAAAAAAAAAAAAAGCGGATTTTGATCAAAAGCGATTTTAGCGAAAATCCGCTTTTTTTATCTAGAGAAAAAAGCGGATTTCCGCTATAAAGCAGAGACCTCACATCCCCACAAACCTCTCAATCAATTTAAAAGAAGCGTGCATGGAAAAAAATAATACAACGTTCAAAAGAAAATTGTTTATCTTGTTTTTTTAACCGACATTGAAACATGCATAACGGCACTGTTTTCTATTTCTATGTCATGTTTTTGTGTGTCTATGGGGGGAGAGGCTGCTGCTCTAATTTTAGGTGTGAGGAGAGCTGCGAAGACCACTCCACCCCCTCCAGCACAGAAAGAGTAGACATTTTCCATTCTTATATCTGTGAGGAGTAAATAAAAAAAAATCTAATGATTGGGAATCATGAAGAGTGTGACTTACTGATTATTGAATCAACAGAAAGAAAGGTGAACATTAGAAAGGGATTTTTAAAAAAGGAAACAAAATTTTAATCATTTTTGATTAAGTGTGAGTATAATATGAACAGCAACTGATGGAAATAAAAAAAGGAGTTAAAGTTCAACTAAATGTACACAACTAATGCAAAGAGAACAAAAATATGAGTGGATGACATGAGAAAAAAATACTCATATTTTTTATAATGAATGGAAGCATGCAATTTTTTTTTTTTTTTTTTAATATATTTTAAAAATATTCTCTAAGTTGTCATTTTCTTAAATCATACATATTACATTTTCCCCTCTTTTGTTGTTTGCTAAAACAACAAAGAAAGAAAGAAAAAAAACAAAACAACATCTGTTCTGTTCAATTTGAAGTAAGATTCCATTCACAGGTGTCAATTCGCGTATTCAGACCCAATCTATGGATCTTGGTGTCAGTCAGATTCAAACTATTTTCTCTTCGGCAGATGATCCAGAATGTAAACTTTGTTGGTGACACTGGAACTGATGTCACACAAAACGTGATAAAAAAAAAAAAAATCTTTTCAAAGCAGATAAAAATAATAATCAGAATGTAACTTTATAGTGATTGTATTTTGGTAGTTGTCACGTTGTACCAAATTTGCAGAAATTCCTTCTGACTACGCTGCATCACTTGTCAGACGTCTGAATTTTTCCTCCCAAGTATAAAAGTTGTTTTACATACACACATATATATATATATATATATATATATTTATAAAAAAAAAAATAAATATGTTAAGTATCAAGTACATAGTAAATGAAATCATAGAATGGTTTTAATTATTGTTCCATCTTCGTTCATAACAACTGCCGTTTCCACTAAGGAATGTTTAATGCCTTTCTGTCTCTTCATATGGTCGGTAAAATCTTTCTTTTCCTGACCAGCCCAATTACAGTTAGCACATCCATATATTGTCCCACCTTTATGAGCAATAACATGTGTAAGGTATTCTTTGTAGTCCAAGTCATTGAAAATACAGCCATCAGTATCGCAAACATAGATTCGCGACGGCCGTTTCCGCTTATAAGCCACACAATCTCTTACAATGATCACCTCCTGAGGATGTGTCTCTTGAACATGTCGTTTCATGTTCATTAGGGAAGTTGATATGCACGATGTCTCGCAATACAGGCATTCATAAGCTGGCATATAGGTTATGGTATTCTTTTCGATTGATTCGCCATCTTTCTGGTCCCCGAACGGCTTGATGTCAAAGTCTTCGTCGTTGAATGGAGCTGATTTAGTGGTGTGATTTTGCTTTGTGTGCGTATCCAGTTCGTGTTTTTCTTGCGTGATGAATTTGCAGTTTTCGTCAGGACAGAACAAGTAAAATTCAAGGGCTGAATTAGGTTTCTTGACGAGGGCGATCATATGAAGTTTCGGATGTTCTGAAAGCATGTGTTTTTTCATCGGTTCGTCGCCGACCGCAGAAAAGGAACACCTATGACACGAATAATTTCGCACAGTTGCCGGTTCTCTCTTTGCCACTCGATCACCATCAGTGGTCTGTATAGTTTGCGCAAAGGTCACCGTTTGTTGTAGACCTGTGGGTTTGCTAGAGTCTTCGATTTCCGTTTTGGGTAAAGGTGTACATTTCTCGACATGTTCAATGTATTTTTGCGGTTCGATGGAAAGGAAGTTACATTTGTGACGGCAGCAGAAAAATGTGTAAAAGTTGTTGCTCTGCTGCTTAAGTACATTGTCAATGCAGCAAAATTTCTTGCTCGGATGAAGACGGAACATGTGCTGGCGAATAATCTGCACATTAGCAGACTTGAAATTGCAAAACATACAGGCATATTTGTCTTTCACTTCCTTTTCGCTATCATCGTTATCATGGCTATCCGCTTTTATTAAAGCTGGACTGGATGACGATGGTTTTACAGTAAATTCATGACTTTTCTGGCTGGAATGCTTGTCGACGTCTTGTAAAACTTCTCTATTGCTGTTCACAATCAGTCGTGTATATCGAGCGGGTTTGGCAGAATGCTTTTGGCTTTGATGCACTTCAACCTTCTTCTCCTTCAGCGTACGATACTGGCAGTAGCCACATCGGAAGAAAGGCAACCCCACTGGTAGGTCGTCAACATTAAAATTATCTTCAAACATGGTTTTCTTTTTAACAGGGACTTCCTTCTGAGACAGCTTTCGTTCTTTTTTCTTCTTCTTGCGGACTATACGCTCGGTTTTGATAGATTTTTCTGGTTGATAATCCGGATCGTCGTCTTCATCTTCCAAATCACTGCCATCCAAACTTAATTCTGCTACTTTTCGTTTATGGGTTTCTCCAGACTCTTTATCAAACAAAGTTTCCCCAGATCCTTTCTCACCCAAAGTTTCCCCGGACCCTTTATCACCCAAAGTTTCCTCAGACACAATATCTAGCATTTCCTTTGTCTTCTCTGAAGGTTTATCGGGATTTAAACTTTCCAAAAGCTGAAGGGTTTCCGTAGCAGAATTCTGCTGAGAAACAGGAGGTTGAATGCTGCTGTCAAAGCTTTGAATATCATTTCCTTCCGCAGAATTCATTGTTAGAATGTTTGTATTAAAGCTATTTGTAGATTGAACATTAACAATCTGTAAATCAGTTTCATCTGTAGAACTGATCAGATTCTTGATTGCATCGGCATTATTTCCCAATGATTCAACATCGGATTGGACATTTGTGATCGAAGCAATTTGTTTTGTGCCGGTGTTTTGTTTATGGCTTTCAGCACTTGTAAGATCGATGAACTTGACGTTGCTTCCATTAGAATTCGATTCGACCAACGAAGGTGTCATATCTACAAGAGACCTCAAGTTTGTGATTTCTAACGGCAAAGTTGTCAATTCTTCTTCATTGCTATTCTCATTTGAATCCTTTTTTGACGATGGAAACATTGAATACGTGTCGGCAATCTTCATTGGTGTGTGCGAATTCTGATTACGAAGAAAGTTAGCTGTCAAATTGAGAAAGTCTCCGCCACTACTGCTGCTGCCATGATCAGAATTGTTACTCTGTTGAGGGTAATCAACATGAAAGCTCTCAGATTTATCATCAGTGTCGATATTTTTGCCACCAAACATAATGGAGGTCTCATCTTGTTCGAGCAAGTCCTTAAGCAACATACAAGCTTTCAAGGCATGGCGGGTCAATTTGTATTCTGGGTGCTTTCGGATCGAATGTTTCACAACATCAGAGCGTGTAAAGCATTCCTCGTCACAGTAATTACATTTAAAGCGATGACTCATAGAATGAGTGATCATTTCACGTTTTTCTTTCGTTTTAAACGGACAAAAGTTACACCAATACATGTGCATGTCAACATCTGGGATGAAAGAGCCGCTTAAAGACCTGAAAAGGAACGTAGCAGAAAAGGCGCAGATAATGTCTTCCCACGGACAAGGGACTCCGCTATTAAAGCCATCTTTAATGCCACGTTCAACAAATTCCATCAGGCCCCTCTCACCTGTGCTACATTTTGTTGGAGATCGTGGTCGCAGTACGGTAACAGATGAGCTGATCCCTCGAGAATCTTGAGATGATTTGTCTCCAGTCCTGGGACTACTTTTTGGAGAAATTACTTTTAATGGCGAGGGGACAGGTGTAAACAGCTGGTCATCAAAAGTTTGGGATCTGTTAGAATCCATAGTAAATGCTTTTTTTCACAATCTAACAATGTTTCTGCTTTCTGAAAAACAAAAAAAAAAGGAGATAGAAAATGTTTAGAGTTTAACTATAATGCAAAAAATACAAAATTTAAGGCCACTTTTTCATTATATTAGATAAGCAGAAGGATCTATCAGGGCAAAGTTGATTTACCTTCATTATAATCAGAGGTAAAAGAAGAATCAGGGTTTTTTTAAAACTTACTCTCCACCTGGTGACGGGGAGGTGTCAGTTAGTTTCTGCAAGAAGCTGGAAGAGACAGTTTCTTTTTTTTCAAAACAGAGTCAGATATCTTCTTCAACCAACTCCTCACCTTTAATCAAAATCTTGAAAATTACATCCCTTAAATAAATCTTTGTGTGTGTATACACACACAAGATCCTGTCTGATAGTTTTATAATTATAGAGATAAAGGAAGGTGTTTGTAACAGTGAAGCAATTTATTTAATATATAAAGTAAAGTGAGATTTTTCCATAACAGTATAGCTCCACATAAAATTCTGCTTTGTATGTGCTTTAGTCAGTTTTGTCAAAAAAATTCATATTTTCGTTTGAATTTATCAATTTTTATATCTTATCTGCTCAGCCGTTTTCTCTTTTCTTGGTTTAATTTCAGCATGAGAGTAGGAGTGACTACCCTTCCTCACCACAGTAATAATTCCTCGTCTTTCACACAAAAACACTGTAAAGGAAATACGGTAGAAATCTACTTAGGGTCATTTTTTGTATTATACCGTCTGTACACTCATTTCATATTAATCAGTAAATGTATCAGTAATTACGCGGCTAATAAAAGGGGCTTTCTAAAGTTGTTTGTTAGATTACAATCGATGCACGAACAGCAACAATCTTCTTTCCCATGATGTTCTTAGAATATGTGTAACAAAACGTTACCTACAATTCTGTTTGAAAGTTAATACACATTTTTTTGTTTTTGAAAGTAGCTTAGTACACACGTCAGTTACCATAGAAACAAATGTTGACACAAGGATGTTCGTTATTAGTTACAAAATAATAAACATTTCAATGTTCATTTTTATCTGTACATTTAATTTCTATTTTATTTTACTTATTTAAATCTAAAGCCAGTTTCTGCAGAAAATATATTCTTACTCTTCTAATTAAGCACAGATCTTAGAAAAATTACTTACAAATACTTTTGTTCATATAAAATAGTACCTTCCTTCCAGTGTTTGTGTATAAACACTATTATCATAAAAAAATTAAACACAAAAAAATCCTAGCATCTATGTAAGTATGTTGCTGCAAGAATGCTTTCTAAGTTAGGAAATGATACAAATGTTTTATAAATTTAATAATTAAAGAACACAATAATTAATACTTTGTATAGATAGACATTCAATGAAAATTTAATTTATATTTTAATTATTATTCAAATACAGAGTCGTTTTTTGCATAACATATTTGCTTACTCTTTTAATTAAACTCAGATAATAGATATAAAAATCATGGTATTTACAAATACTTTTAGTCCTATAAAACAGTACCTTCATTCCAGTGTTTGTGTATAGACACTATTATCTACAACAATTCCAAGAAAAAAAAAAAATCGCCTCTACATAAATATGTTGCTGCGAGGATGCCATTTCTTAGTTTTTAAATAATACCAACGTTTAAATATTGTTTATTATTTATAAATTTAATAATTATAGAACATTATATAATTAATACTCATACATAGTAAAATTCACCGAAAGCAATTCTGTTACATTGATTTTTTTTTTTTTCATATCCATAAAAATGATCAGTTTGTATTATTTGAACTACTATTCTTATCTTGGTTGTAATATTCACGCCTTGGCTGATGTAACCTCCAACCTCTTTCAAGTGCATCTTTCTGAACTTGGGAACCTAATAGTCGAACAAAAAATTCCAAAACAGAAATTATCATTTTCCATTTTTGAAAAACAATTTGATATTGCAGAATAATGCATAAAAAAAGTCTGCTACTAAACTGAAGTCATATGGTCCTTCAAACAACATTCCCAACTGATCGGACAGTCTTGGGAGATACTGCCAAATTGCAAACATAATATTTTGAACCCTGTGTTAAAGTTGTGAGGTTAATTCTTGAAAGAAACGGTGAAAAAATTACTGCATTTCTTGTGTAAACTGGTCTCTGTGCTTTCAACAAACTGTTCTCATTTTCGTGCCAAAAATGTTGTGTCTTTAAATTTTCATAACTAATGAAACAATAGGGATATTTTCAATTTAATGGAATTTGAATTCCATTGTTAGAGCTCTTTCGATCTAACTTGAGTAAAAAAAAAATTAAAAAAAAGGTTAGGAATCCTACTTAAACTCTATAATCATCAGATTTGGCACTTAAGTACACATTACCAATGTTCACAGCTCTGTAACATACTACAAAAAAACAAAAAACATTGACATAACCCTATAAACTCTTGTAGAAGCATACATAAAACATTTTTTAATCTGATTGCCTTTGTCGGAAACATGCAGGCCCCCAGTTTTATCCATATTTAAGCATTATCTAATATATGAAATAGAGATACCTTCCCAGGGTTGTGATTAATAGTTCTGTCAGTCATATATATATCTATATATATATATATTAGTCTGTGTAAAAAAAAAAATGCATTTCTGATCAATTTTAATATTTAATCCTAATCAATATTTTATTTTTGTTTATAGTCAAAGGAAGGCGGAGGAGTTTTTACCCTCACACTCAAGAGTCGTAACACTGCCACCCATAAGATCAGTTTCAACTTAATGACTAACCTCTGCCGCACCTTGCCTCTTGGGTCCACCCCTGTTCCATCTGGGCAGGGCATGCAGAGGTCAATCATCGCCTTTGTGCATCTCCAACAGTCTCTGTGAAGGGTGTCGGAAGCTTTCAATATCAATCAAAAGGCGTGTCTATCAGTTGGTAGTATTTGACAATTACTTTCTGCGCTGCTAGCAGGCGAACCATGTTCCAACTGCTGTTCTCCGCCAACACCTCAACTCGAAATCGTTCTACCGGTCTTGTTTTAACGATGTCTTTAATGGTTTGGACATGGAGCATGTTGCTGGGGGGGGGGGGGGGGGGTTTAATTCACCACGTAATGCTGGCTGGATGGTGCAAGCATATTGATGGGCAACAACCACCAAGTAGGACTTGCCCGAGCTCTCAGATGCACAGGTGGTCGGCCTTTGATGGTGGCATAGCGATTTGTTAACCATCTCATGCGACCTTAATCAGGACCACTATTGTTCGAGATGCGGTGCAAACCAGGGAAAGGTGCCATCTTAACCCGATTAGAGTAAACGTTGCTGCAACAACGTAACATCAGGACAAATCTAATAACAAACATTCTGGTGCTTATACAGATGAGGGCACAGTTCCAAATAAATTAACTGGAATATTGTTTGATATACTTATGTATCAGACAAAAAATAGGTATATACATAAAAAAATATCAACCGATTTTTAGTTTTTATTAAAATTCTCCCTGATAATTTTTGGTGAAGATACTTATTTTTGCCTGATACGTAAGTATAAACAATAGTTCTTATTTGGAATTCCGTTTTTCATATGTGCCTTCATTTTTTCTCTATTCACCAACTTCACATTCAACGGTAAAGGGAGAGGAGGGGGAGTGATAAAAAGAAAGTAAAGAGAGGAAAGGAAGAAAGAGAATTCATTTGACTAAAAACAGAATAGATACTACAGTGTGATCCTAGCAAGAAAGATGGATAAAAATATAATCAACTAAATTATTATTTTTTTTGTCATAAACTTTAAGCCCCCCCCCCCCCACAGAACATGTAGAAATAAGTTTTAATACCGTTTTTTTTTTTTTAAATTTCTCATAAACGTTCAACATGAGTATGTATCATTTTTTGTCTAAAATGTTTGGCCACAACCTAGTCGTGCCACTTCAAATTGTATTCTGAATGGATACAAGTTGGCACTAGACCAGTAAAAGAATCCTCAAAGATTTGATTCCTGGAACAATAAAAACAGAACATGTAATATTCAAGAAATGCGATTAACCATTTCTTTTTCAAATCTAAAATTTTTTGAAAACTACCTTTCCGATTCCATTACACTAGGTCCCACAGGCTCAAGAACCACGTGTGTCATGCTCAGGCAGGGAACACGTAGTCATACTTAACTCTTTTGTATGCACAAGCTCACAACTTGTACCCACCTTTTGTTAAATTGTATGGAATGTAATCTCTTCCTATCATCCATTTTTAACGTCAAACTTTGATGTTTGAAGAATAAAATCAGATCCTGATATATATATATATATATAAAAAAAGACTGAACCCCATACAACCCCTCAGACACATCGTTCACACCCTAATTCTATCTATGGGCATAATCGCATGAAACAATATTTATTTTTCTCTCACCCCTGGCGGGTCAACATTGTCAATCACATGCACATCATCCAGCAGTACCGACTGCTCGAGGTCAATACAAGCAGTCACCTCATTGACATACCTTCAGAACAGCTGAAGTTTGCGACAGTTGGAGGTGCGCTTAGCAATGTTAAAGCGCAGACAAATCATGCATGATATTTAGGGGTAATGTGTTCCGGACTAACCGTCAGAGAGTACAGTGAGGTATCCTGAACCCGACGTCCAACTCCTCTATTGACCATCCCAACCGTCCCTCAAGAAGAAACGCTCTACTAAATCTCTGTATAGTACGTTTTTAAACCATGAAAGCTTACTTGACCGAGGACGCTTTCTAAGTGCGGCTCGGCACAGAACTGCGATTTACTCCTCAGTCTACAATTGACTACAGACATGTCTATGAACTTATGGCTTTCCTTTTATTCAAAGAAGCGAGTAGAGAAGGTGCTAGAAGACTGTTTGCAGGCAAAGGAAGTATAGTCAGTCGGTAATGGATGAAAGGAAAGACGTACATGCTGCACAGTGTTCAATTCTATCCTTCACGGAAAGATTCTGTCGAAGGTAAGTCTGAACCGAAGCTTTGACGATACCTTCGACCAATTGCCTTCAAGCTGGAAATCCGGTTCAAACCACATGCCAAAGATTTGAACTGAACCATATTTCAGAAAAGACTGGAAGCGAAGCACTCCCGCTCAAGCTACCCAACTGCAGGCCGATTGATCCTCCCATAATCGTTTCATAACGTCTAAGCACCACTGTTATTGTCTTGATGCCCCCAAAACATGACAGACAGTGATATGATTGACGAATGCGGAAACTCTGGCTAGTCTCTTTAGGTGAGGTAATGCTGTGTAGGACCAAACTTGCCGCCCCATCCGTTAGTCTGCGAAGTAGCGGTCCAACGCAAGGACATAAAGTAGGGTTGACAGTCGACAACCCCAACGCATTGTCCATTAGAGTAAATGACTCCGAATGATTTCCTTCCATTCACTTGCATTAATGCCGTCGGCAAGCGACATAGAATGGAGATCCATTTGCGGAAGCCAAGTTTGAAACAGATGACAAGAAGCGATGGTCGTCAAAGTTAAAAACTTTGGATGGATCCAAATTGATCAGTGTTGTCTTCTTTTATGACAGTACGAATCAGATACAAATTGTGCTGAATCAATTAGGATTTTATGGTTTCCTTGGGAGGTCCCTATTGTGAAACATTTTTATAAATATTTTAATTGTTTTAAATAAATTATTTTATACAGTTCACTAAAAGACTTTACTGGGTGGCACTTTTATCACCGGCACTTACCTCCACCAAGCACAATCAAGGATTTGACTTACGTGACTCAAATGAATCAATCGCAATCATTTAAAAATAAAGAGAATCGTATGCATTTAATGTTAAAAATAAGCACCGAATTGTATTTTATTTTAGGTTAGAGTAAAAATTAAATTAAATTTAACAAAAAACAGTTCGTATTGTGTTTTTAGTTAAATATAACTTTACTTAATTTCAATTAAAGCAAAAAATATAAAATATTGCTTTTTTTTTAATATTTAAAAAAAATTATAATGAGTTTCTAAATGACCCTATTATTTCAACACGCTCCGTAAACTGCAGAAGTACCGAGAAAATATTAAGTATAGTATAAATACAATTCGGTGCTTATTTTAAAAATTAAATGCAGACGATTTTTAAAATCTTTTCGTAGCCTTTTCGTTTATGTAAAATAATACCCTTTAAAAATTTATATATATTTTAAATTACCGATCTTTACAAATTCTTTTTACATTATTTATTTTGATTTTGTATAGTTAGGCATTTTGTACACAAAACGATGGAATTCGTTTTGTAAAATATTTTTTGGTGATAACAAAACAACAATATAAAATACCGTCTTGTGGTAAGTGGTGGCGATGAAAAAGGCTGCCGGACTGTACTTCTTTTCGCTTCGTCTTAACCAGTCTCCGTTCCAACCTTTTAGATCGTTCATGTTGGATTATATGCCAGCTAATTTTAAAAAGTGTTTTCCCCCTTCCTGTTTCATACGTAATATTAAATTGAATTAACGCTAATACGTTCAGCCTGTCATAATCTATAACAAAAAATACAATTTTTAAGCTACTGCATACATGGGTCGGGAAACTACATGATTACCAAACTTTATTATGTTATGCACGTCTTAACATATAAACAAAACGTGTAAGTGTATATTTAATTACTAAAACAAATGTTTTTCGTTCGCGTGCTTAGAGTATTAGTTTTGAATTCGCGTGAAAAAGGCATCATACAAAGAATGCATTCGTTAAATGTTATGTGGTAGCTCAAAATAAACAAGAAAACTTTCTTTAAAAAAATGTGTAAATGTGAAAGTTAATAACTTATGTATGATGGCAGCAGACTCTGAAGAATAGAGGGGGGGGGGATTTGGAAGCTAAAAAAAAAATAATTTTTTTTTTTAAGCACATTGTAATTTTTTCGATTTGTACCTGTTTCTAATAATAGTGGTTCTAACTAAAATAATAATGACTAATGCAAACATAAAATATGATAACATTTAAGAGATAATACAATAATAATAAAACCAAAAAACATGTCCTTCTGAGACAAAGTGTGAAGTTGAGTTCCGGGTGGTCAGTAACTTTGTCTGGGGGTGGGGTGCACTAATAAATTAGGGGTAACGATCGAGAAAGAAAATAATGCTGACCGTTAACATCCGATATTGGGTAAAAATACAAAACTTTACATCTTTTTTTTTTTTTCAGTAAAATTTTGCTGGGCGACAAATTTTGGTTACCTTTAGAACGCCAAACAGAATTGTTGACCCCTTCCCCCCAAAAAGAAAACAACGTGCTAAATTCAATACATTACACTATACACAGATGAAGACAAGTTTTAGATAAAGTAGATGGTGACAGATTATAATCAGTAAAAGATAAATTATAAATCTAAACTTTTAAAATCAATAACGATTTTAAACAAATATATACGAGAAAACACATTTTTGCGTTGAAATCTATTCTAAAAAAAGAGGGGGGGATTTATTCACCAACCAAGAAAATGTGATGATTTGAACAAATTCACACTTTAGAAAATAACAAATATCAAAGGCGGAAATGTATTTTCAATTTGTCGTAGTAAAATGAAATCGATTACTTACTTTAGGAAAAACAAACATGCAAAATATATGGTGAGTGACAATAATAATAATAAAAAAACGCGGTAAGAAGTAATGGTGGAGAAATTACAAAATTAATAGAGAAATGTTTCAGTTTTTTTAGTCTTAGTTTCGCCTTTCTGGAACGTTTCATTTTTAGCTCTAGTTTCGCATTTCTTGAATGTTTCATTAAAATCAATGTTAAAAAATATAAACAGAATTAAAATAAGTTATATGAGCGAAATAAATTAAATTACAAACATAAAAAAGCATTTTCTTTTCGTTATTTTATAAAATTCTCTGTTTTAAAAAACTTTTTTTACACTTAGGAAAGTGTAAGTCATCCAAGACCGCGAGATCCGAAGAATAAAACGTACGGCACAAATTCTTGTTACCCAGTCGAATTGAGGAAGTGGAAATTAATTTTAAAAAAATCGAAAGAAACGAAAATCAAAGCGAAATGTTTTAAAAATTCATTACCTTTCGTGGAAATAAATGTTTTTAAGCGTTTTTTTTATGAATGAAAATAATGCCCCTATTTACATGCCCCTATTTACAACCACCCCGACCCTCACGAAGGCAAAGTTAGACACAGGTGGGTATTTAATGTGGGAGACATCCAGCCCCACCCCCCTCAAAAGGGACACTCTGTGCGAGACAAAAATAAAATTGCCACAGTCAAGAAAGATTAGTTAATAGATATTACACTTAATTTTTTTTTCAAACGTCAAAAAATTTAGGGACGAGTGGTGGTGGTGGGGAAACGGGTGTCGTCTTAACTTGACGCATTTTGACCCGTTGGTATAAGTATGTTTTTTTTTATTCTTTCATTAGTTGTCAATCACGTTAACTTTAGCAATCACACCAATACCACATTTAATCTACTTAAAATATCCCAAAGGGCGAAATAAAAGTGTGTGTGGGGGTATCTTGGAGGATCTCTATTAGGGGACAGGACTCATTCACTCAACTAGTTAAGTGACTACCGTAATCGGGTTGGAGCCCCAAAAGACCATGAACTGCGTGAGCCATGCTCAGGCAGGAAGCATATACTTATACTTGGCTTTTCCTCACAACTTGTATGCACCTTTTGTTGATTTCTATGGAATTTAATCCTGTCCTATCACATCTAATTTTAACCCTAAGCTGATGCTTGAAGAATAAGATCATATCCTGATGAGAACAAGATTCAACTACATACAATTTCTTCAGACGCGTCTGTAACATTACTTTCCTTTCTCAATACATTTACAGAGACTTACCACAAGAATGCGTTTTCAGACCCGAGTTGTCTGCCCTTTGTAAACACCAGGCGACGCTCTTATTAGTGACTGTAAAAAGATCTGAACAGGCAAAATTCGTTCTCTTTTTCTCTTCCGGCTTTGACAGCGACACACCCCACAGCTTGGTCTGGCATATGCTTTGATAAATATCTCAACACCACATACGTGCTCATAAACAAGTACACTATTCTGATAGGTAACACTTTTCTCTACTTACAAACACATCCTTCTACTCAAACTTTGTTGAATACATTCTCATGAACTCAATTTCATCGCAAACACCATGTGCGCACATAAAAACACACAATTCGGTACGTAAACGTTTTCTCTATATATACACACACACATAAATTGTTCTACTCAGGCTTTGTTATATACATTCGTATGGACTCAATTTCATAACAAACATCATGTGCGTTCATACGTACACGCACACCCCATTTACAGACTCTTTGAACACATTCTCACATGAACACTATTTAATAGCGAACCCAGTCTGGTTCGCGAACAATAAATGTTTTTTGTATACTTCTTTGTTTTCAAGTGATTACTTTGTTTTTCATTGGCATGCTTGCAAATTGAACACATAAATATATACAGGAGTAACAGTGCTGTACAAGCGTCGACTAAAGATCCCTTCACGTCGTCCATACCACCATTCTAGCTAGGCCAGGATCGCGAGAAACACCATTCGTTTCTCCTTAGCCCACGGCAGGTTGACATTGTTAATCATGTATGCAACATTCAGCAGTACCAGCTTTTCAGGATCGATGCAAGCCATCACCTCATTAACATACCCCAGAACAGCTGAAGTTTGTTACAGTGGAAGAAGACGTGCTCAGCGATTTCTTCCTAAGCACTGTCGTAATGTAGACATTCAGTCATTTCCGCTATTCTTGAACTGAAAAGTATGCCATTGAGGGATAACGCGTTCTGGACCAATCACCATGTCAGAGAGTTGCTATATATCTCGAACCTGGGCATCCAACTCCATTCTAAGCTGTTCCCAACCAGATCCTAAATAGAGCCCTCCACTAAATCTCTATATAGTATTTTTCTGGGCCATGAAAGGTCACTGGACCGAGGAAGTTTTCTCAGCGTGGCTTAACACTTGCCCAAGAACTGCAATTCACCCCTCGGCCTACAACTGAAGGGCTGAGGGTAAGGCTGAAAAAAGTTTGACTCAAGAAAGCCAGTTCCTTAGTCTGCAAAGTAATGGCTCCAATGTGAGGACATAAAGTAAGAGCAGCAACGGACAACTCTAATGTACCTACCGAAAGACAGCAAATGACTCCGAACACACTGAACGTAGTTCTACTTCGGCTTGATTAAATCCCCAACAACCACCTGCAACCGATTTGATAGTATTTGTAACAAAATCTTGTGTTTAGCAGTGTTACGGGCTTGTAATCATTTAGTTCCTCCACACAATACCTGTCCTGTTTCTTCAGCAATGTAGTCACACCCTTGGTCACTTGATGGAGGGATAGATCATAATGTTTCAGGGACCACACCCAGGAATGACTGCCTTGACATTCCAATATTGTCTCATGATAGTATTCAACTGATGGATTCCTATATATAAGCGGACACCAAGAATGGAGGCATTTGTATGTCTTCTATCCAGAAATTTGGGTTTGAGCTTTAGGTGCTTCCACCATATCTATGACTTTTCTGCTTCTTTAGTCGGGAGCAGCATATCCGATATAGCAAAAGTCCTTTGGCATTAGGGTTTTTACCCCATAAATATAAATTAGCAATACCCACTGACCATAAAACAGTTTGGATAATCACGGATTTCAAGATAGTTCTACTGAAATAGTCATATTTTAAAAGCCAAAGTACTTTAAGTCATCAAAATACCACCATTTTGTTCGGAAACGAATATCTTTCCACATGCATTAATAAATAATAATCTACATTACGTATTTTAAAAGTTTTCAGCAAATAAAGTCATAAAAATGTTAACGCCATTTTCGGCCATTTATGTCAGTTTTTTTACCCTCCGCCCCATCTTTTAAAGATATCGTACCATTTGTCTTTGGAGAATTTTGTCATGAAATTTGGAAAACAATCAGGAAAAATATCAATTTCACTTATTGTCGTCAGGGTACGAAATTAATTGATCCATTATTTTTTTTTGTAATCTTAAAAATAAACCTTCAACATGACGTGTATCGAACATTTAAAATAACTATTTTTCGTACCCCAACTAGTAAGTAAATCAATCTTTTCTCTTCTTTTATGCATTAAAATTATAATTGCATGTTGTTTTGTTTTTCGGTAGTAGTAATTTTAAATTACCTTATCCGAAACAACATTGTTCCCTTTTCAGCATAAGTCAACGATGGCTGCTAGTATTGCTGATATAACAATCAATCAGCAGCAGCTAGCTATAAACTAGCTTTGTAAGCTTATAAAGCTTTGTAAAATTCGTTTACCGACTTTTGAAAAATACTTTTTGTGTTTAAAAAATTTAATCCTGTTTTTAGTTCTTTTATAAAAAATACTTCAAGAAATACTGGTTTTCACTTAACTATCGAACTTCTAGTAGTAATGACTTTCTAGTCGCCAAAAAAAAAAAATAAGATTCTACTTTTTTAAGCGATTACGTGTGAACACCCTTAAAGTCTTGGCAGAAAAAAGACAACAAAAATAATTTAGAATTTAGCGTGGGGGATCAATTTTGCATATAAATTTAACGTAAAATGATCTCCCATTTCCCGGTCATTCTTGCCTTTTAGTGCAATTTAAAAAATATTTTTTCAAGCTGAAAACTTGATATAAAATAAATAATTACTCTACCACTAACTCTAGGTTCGAGTGATCCCCACCCCTCCCAAAAAAACAAGAAAAACGCACAGGATGTATCTCCCATAGGAAAAAAATGATTAATTGTTCTAAAACGCTAGAATGACCCTGAAATGGGAGATTATTTTACATTGAATTTATATGTGAAACTAATCCCCTACTCTAAATTATAAAATATTTTTTTTTGTTTCTTTCTTTCTGCCAAGTTTTTCAAGGTGTTAACATGTAATTACCTAACAAATAGAATCTCATATTTTGGGGAGGCAAGGGGGCAATTTAGCAGAAGGTGTTAATCTACAATAATGGCAAAAAATCTTGCAATATATTCATTTTTAAACAGTCCTAGTATTAGATTTCAGTTTCTTGTACATAAAATGTATTACAATTCAACTTTGAGTTTGCTAACTTCTTTTTTTTAATGGATACATGGTATTTTTTAAGGTATTGCAGCATATTTATGTGCATTTACTGCAGATTACTTGGAAACGATTAATTTCTGATTCCTTGTACAAAAATACACTTATATGGCAAATTTCATTGCTTAATCTTGTGTTTTAACAAATATATAACATTTTTCCTGAAAAATTAGTGTAAAAAATGTGACAAAACGCATATGGTCTTAAAGAGAGAAAAATATCGAATTGTGCGAGGCACAAAAATAGTCATAACTTCTTTATTTTTAATCAGATTTGAAAAATTAAAAAGATTCTTTCTTAGATCATCAAGCTCTTTCTATATATGCCATGATTGAAATATTTTAAGCAATTAAAATTTTTTCATGTGCATTGCTATATAGATAAATTTGGTATAATTATTTATGTTTTACAAACATCTATGTGCCCACATTAAAAAAGTTTTAGATATGATGAAAATAAAATTTTGGTTTGGGATGCCTACTTAAAAGAGAATATTTGTTTCTTAGCCTAGTGATATGTAATATCAATTTATTTTATTTGTAAAAGGAAGTTTGTCATCATTATAAAAGATTGTTACCAACATTATGCGTTTTAAAGGAAGAGAATTTAAGTAGACTTACAATAAGAATCTACTAATCAGCCATGAAAAGTTCAAGGGTCTCAACAAAGGCCCCATATAGCATTTCATGAAGGCACCATACTAAATAGTTTTTTTTTTCAAACAAATTATTGTACCTCCTATCCTGATATCTGAGTAACATTAAGAAATGAATAGGCTAATATCTATTTGTACAAAATATAATTGTTTATCTGAAGTCGGACACAGGTAGTGAAATATTGACATATGTTTTTATCAATTTCTAAAGCGCCCGGTGCTTGTCAGATCATAAACGGAAAATGATCAGAGTTAAGCAAAGTTCCTAGTTTGCCTAAGTATTATCAGAAAGAAAAACTGAAGTGAATTATATTTATTCTTATAGTGGAAGAAAAAAAAGAAAAAATGGCTAGTCAGATCAAGTATTGATTTGTCAGATGCATTGCTATTATTAGATAATTTTTTAAAATTTCCAAACTCCCCACTACATTGTATATCTAGGTATACCAAACAAACAGTGTGCAACTAAAAATGCAGGTTTTGAACAAGTAAAAAACTTCTTACAAATGTATTGTCAGCTTGTGGTAAATGAAAATTAATCACAATGAAAACAATAATTATTAGTCAGCCAAATTTTCAAAACCATGGAATAATCTGAATTTAATGTGTTGATAAAGTATTGCTTTCTGATGGGAAAAATACTGTTCAAGCAAAGAAATGACTTGATAAGTGTTGCTCGGACTCTGCTACATCGGAAACATGGTTACGCTTACTTTAAATGTTGTCGTACAGACACAATTGATGCTAAACACTGGATAAAATCTCATTACCTCTCGAAAAAATGTAAGAAAATAACATGGAAATGCAACTTTGTTCATATAAGATTTATTTCAAGTTAACACATTGATTCTTTGTAAAATGATTCATAGCACAGTAGAGATCAAGATCGACTTTTCTTTTAATAGTAAACCAATAAAAAAAAACTCAGATTTGAACTATGTAAAAACAGACGGAAACAATTTGACGATAGGACAAACATTTCATTCACTAAAGTTTTCAACTTAGATTTTTTTTATGAAAGACAACTTATATTGACAAGTGGCACTTTTTCTTAACAAAATGTGTGTTTTTATATGCATAGTGACACAATATCGTGCATATTAAGTTAAAAAACACAAACGTTAAAAAATAAATCGCCTGGCACTAAAAATAGTAACCTCACTTGAAGTGACTTGGGAAAAAAAACTATTAATGACACAAGAGAAAGAATTGTACATTTATAAAGAGAAAAGATTAAATTTTGTTTAAATCGAAATTTTATCAAAATAACCCCAAAAATAAATGAGTTATCATAAGTTGAAATTGAAGGGAATTTCACTAAATTTACCCATTTTCAAACACTAAACAGTCTGGTTTGTGATATGGGTATTAAGTAGGTAATTCATTGTATGATTTTATTTTGGTGATATCTAACTGTACATATATGTTTTAAATAGGTAATTCATTGAGCGATTTTATTTTAGTGAATGACAAATGATTGATAAGTACGATTAAGGCATTTGGAGTATTGGAAAGGTCAATGATTTTGAGTAAGTTATTTACCTACTTTATCCACTGTCTCTTTTCTGTTGGCTGTGCTTGGGTTCCCACTTATGTAGCTAATACTAGTAGGTGATCGGCTCCCAGTGACTCTTTATGATTGGTTGAAGTCCAGGCCATTCCAGCATTTGAGTTAACAAAAAAAAATGGGGGAGGGTTTTTAAGAGATAAATTTTGTGCGTTTTATTTTTTGGGGGAGGAGGTCTACTTTTTGAACAACATTTTTTTTGTTTAATTGCGCAAGACGTTTTCATCTATACACTTTTTTTCTTTCTTAACAATAAAATAAGTAAATGAAAAAAAAAAGACAAAGTTGGCTTGTATATTAATCAATCAAAAATTTATTAAAAATAAAGAGAGAAAAAGAAAAAAAGGTTGACATGCATATTTGTTCATATGTCATATAAAAAGAAAAATATTAACAAATTAAAGTACTCAGTTTAATACACCTTTACAATATATATATTTGTTTATAGATGTAGAAATTTTCTTGTGAATTCTCTTTTTAAGTTCGTTCATCAGTGGTCGATCAAATTTCACTTGAAAAAAGGTTCTTTCATCCCTCAAACAGGAAAAACGTTCTAGGCAGACGACACATTTTCATTGAAAAAAAAAAGGTTCTTGTGCAACAATCGGGAAACTGACTTTGTTTTTTTTTGTTTTTTCAAGTAATAAATTATCAAATATTACTTGTGTCTCTGAAAATTAAATAATTATTATTATCTAAATTAATTAATTCTAATATTAATTTTTAAAATAATTATTACTCCATTTTTTTGTATATTAAAATGCAAATTTCTTGACTGCCAACGTCAAATCAAATTAAAAATAAGATGACTTCAATTCTTCTTTATTTGTTTATCCAAAGGATAAACAAATATTAAATTCAATAAATCTTTTAATTCAGTCGTTTTGACTAAATAGAAAATATTCTGGATCCTTGTGTCCATATATTCTAAATCAAATTTTAGTTAATATGTGGATTCTGTTTTCCAAATATAACCTTTTAAATAATGACATTTGTCATAAATTTCTTTTTACCAAACAATAGTCAAAATTTGGGATTTCCAAATATAACTTTTACAATGACTTCCCAGACATATATAATTTATAATTCTAGGAACTCTTCCACGCATTATAGTTAAAATAGTAATCAAATTAACAGAATAAAATTAACTCTTGGTCAATGAGAAACATTAAGAGACAGTAATATCTCATTTCTTTTTAAAATATAATTTTTAAATTATCAATCAAAATTATTTCTCGACATTATAATATCGAGTGAACATGGAAAAAGAGTAAATTAATTTAACGTGGGCACAGAGCGTATCTACGGAGATGAAAAATCAGGTGTTGACAATTCAACAGAAATCTTCATCTTAGTTTACATGGAAAGAAGTTAATTAATTCAACGTGGGCAAAATTTTCCTAAAGAAAGAACATTGTGTCTACGGAGATATAAAAAAACAAGGTGTTGACGATTCAACACCCAGATTTCATCTGGCAAAAAAGTTATTCAAATCTTATCGTCAAATGTGTTGATTACTTTTCTAAATTGTCATATGACTTAAATCAACCAATCAGACGATGATCCAGGTGTCGTCTGAAAATGGATGAATTGTCGTCTGCCGAAAACATTTTAGGCGCGGCTCAATAATAAATTTGAAACCGTTAAAACAAAACGAATCTTACAAACATTTATTTTCACTGAGTATTTTTAATAAAAATGAAATATGCCCTTTTAAAAAATAAATTCTAAAATTTCTTAGGCGATTACATGTGGTTTTAGGACCTTGCCCATTGGACTTAGTGGTAAAAAAACAGAAATAGACTTTATTTCAATGGAGATGAAGAGAATTTACAACTATGGGAAATCAAATTTTTATCATACCTCCGTCTGCAGAAGTTATTATACGTCATAGAGTCAGATATAGATGTTAACGGAGATGTCTCATACGCCAAACTATTTGCGTTAATGGTGCCGTTCTTAGACAACAAAAGCTTGTCATTGATAATACGAGACACAAGCAATGACGGAAAACAAGCGATGGGAATACTAAGAAACAGTAAACCTAGAATTATCGTCTGATATACTAGACTTACAACATTAAAAATGAAGTCAAATGAAACCGTCACATAAGAGCTGAAAATGCAACATCATCTCTCAAAACAGCCGGTGAAATGATAACGGACAGCTTGTTTATCTTAAAGGGGTTACCAGAAGACTTTAAAGCCTTTTCTATGACAATAACCCAACAAAAAGAAGAGTTAAAATTCAGCGATTTCAAATCTTCACTTCGAAGCTATGAGGAGATAGTAAAATGTTGAAAGAAACAAAGAAGTGATGATCACACTATGAGGATATCCGTACAATCTAAAAATGAAAGAGTTGTATGATGTTATAACTGCGGAAAAGCGGGACATAAAAGTTTTGAATGCAGAAATAAATACACGTCTACATTTAAAAGGCGATGGTGTGAAAATTGCAAAACTGGAACTCATGACACGGATTATTGTAGAAAAGAAATAACTCAGCTAAAGTGCTGAAAGACACAAGTGAGACGAACTCATTTTCATTTGCAGTAAGTACTACTGAAAACCTTTATAAAATGAACATGTTTGATTTGCTTGTAGAATGTGGGGCTATCGCCCACAAAATTAAGAATGAATCTAAATTTATTCAAACAGATAAAAATTTTGATAAATCAAAACATACTATTGAATTAGCTGATGGAAGCCGTAGTACTGACATAGCCAAAGCTAAAGGCGACACTGAAATTTACATCAGAGACGACAATAATAATAAACATAAAGTAATTTTACGAAATGCATTATATGCTCCGTCTTACAGACAAAATATTTACTCAGTACAATCAGCAACAGAAGATGGCGCTTAGATCTATTTTTCAAAAAATCGCGCCAACGTGAAGACCCCGGGTGGAAGCACGTCTAACATTAATAAGTGAAGAAAACTGTATTTTTTCAACGGTATCAAAACACGAACAAACGCATTCACTGAAGGGATAGCATGATATTTTAGGACACTGCAATAAAGAAGACATTTTGAATATAGAACGAGCTGTTAAAGGCATGAAAATAAGTAATAAATAAATTTAATTGTGATGTATGTGTAAAAGGAAAATATGCCAATATAAAAACAGAAAAGCAGACAAAAAGGCAAACAAAAGACTTGATTTAATCCATTGTGATTTAGCAGGTCCAACTGAACCAACTTCGATAAACGGATCTAAATATGTAATAACATTTGTCGATGATTACTCAGGACTTATTAACATTTATTTTCTTAAAAATAAATCGCAAGCAGCAGGTGCCACACAGATTTTTGCCTGATATAGCAGCACCGTACGGATCAGTCAAAAAACTAAGAACAGATAACGGAACAAAATTTACTTACTCTCAGTTTAAAAACCTACTTACAAAAAATAAAAGAATTCGTCACATCAAAATGGTACTGCTGAGAGGTCATGGAGATTGCTTTTTGAAATGGCGAGATGTTTATTAATACAAGCAAAGTTACCAAAAGATTTATGGAACCATGCGATTAGAGCATCAGCCTACATAAGGAATAGATGTTTTAACAAAAGAACTGGAAAAACTTCTTTCAAAATGTTCACAAACCAAAAACCTGATATAATATGCATACTTTTGGCACTACATGCTTTGGTTACATTCAAAATAAAACAAAAATAGATCCAAGAAGTGAACAAGGAATTTTCGTTGGATACTATGTTGGAAGTCCAGCCTATCTTATTTACTTTCCAAATAGAAGAGAGATCAAGAGAATAAGATGTGCACTCTTTCATGAATCTCAACAACCAAATACAGAGGAAGACGAGAATAATTTCTTTGATCATCCCAGAGAACAAACTTGACCAGAAGAATATAATACAGAAGAAACAACAAAAGCAGATGAAAAATATTAAACATCAAATGCAGATGAAAAATATGAAGCATCAAATGCAGATGAAACTGAGAAAAGATATTCTCAACGAAAAATCAATAAACCTAAATGATTACATGTTAGATCTTGACAATTCAGGCATAGTAAATAGTTCTATCGACTATTGTTATAGAATAAAAGACATTCCTGGAACTTATGAAGAAGCAGTGACATCTACCGAAAAATTAAAATAGGAAAGAGCCATGAGTGAGGAAATAGATGCTCTTAATGAAAACAATACTTACCCATGTTCCTAAAGATGAGAAAATTATTGGACGCAGATGGGGCTATGCAGTGAAGTTAGGACCGAACAATGAGGAACAATTTAAAGCTCGATATGAAGCTAAAAGATTTCCCAGATACAAAATATAGATTATCAAGAAACATTTTCTTCTACAGCTAAGACAACATCTATGAGAATGTTGATGCAAATAGCAGTACAAAATGATTTAATTGTATATCAGATAAACCTTAATGCTAATATTGACTGTGAAGTATATACTGAATAACCAAAAGGTTTCGTACGGACACATAAAAATGGTGAGAAGCTGATTTCTAAATTAAAAAAAATCTTTATATGGACTGAAACAAAGTGAAAGAAATTGGAACAATTTATTACATAAATTTTTAACAGGCCAACATTTCAAACAGTCATTAAATGATTATTGTGTGTATAAGAAAAATTATAATGATTCAAAAATAATTATAATAACTTGGGTGGATGATCATCGCAGCTCCAGATTTAGAAAGTATGAAAGATATAAAAAGTAACTTATCCCAAAATTTTAAAATGAAAGACCTTGGTCAATAATCTTATTTTTTTTTTGAATAGAATTTGAATTTAATAATTGTAATATTAAAATGAATCAAACAAAATACTTACAAAGAGTTTTAAACAGATTTGGAATGAACAATTGGAACCCAAAAGTTATACCATGTGACCTAAGTGCTAATAAGCGTAGTACAGATTCAAAAGAATTACCAAACAGATTATTAAAGAAATAATTGCTAGTTTAATTCATGAAATGACTTGTACAAGACTTGATTTATGTTATGTAGTTACTATGTTGTCTCAGTATTTGTCAAAACCCACATGTAATTCTAAGTAGATTTGTTTTGAAGTATATTAAAGGAACTCTTAATTATGGTCTAACCTTCCAGAAATATTAAAATAATTTGAATTTAATTGGGTTTTGCGATTCTGATTGGGCAAATTCAGAAGATAGAAGAAGTATTTCTGGATATTGCTACCAATTAAATAATGATGGTCCATTTATATCATGGACATCTAGAAAACTGAATATATGGCTATGTATAATATAATGCAGGAAGCAAATTTTCTAATGCAATTGTATCAGGATATGAGTGATATTGAAATAAATATATATGCAGATAATCAAAGCGCTATAGCAGGGGCGGGCAACCTTCGGCCCGTGAAGGCTTAGCATCTGGCCCACCACCCTGCTAGACTTTATTATTGCAATCCGGCCCATAAAGTAAAACTCATATCATTTTGTGACATAGACGTAAAAGTAGGTTTTAATTAAGATTTACAGTGGGTTAAACATGTATAAATATCAGCGAGTGATGATGCATGTATATTTCATGTTTCTTTAACTATTAAGACATAAAAATAGAAAAAGAGAAAGGCAAAGAGGAAACGTGAGACGAGGAAAAGGCATGACATGGACGGCGGCACCGGGGGCTCAAGCACCCCCCCCCCCACACACTTTTTGACTCCCCCCCCTCCCACTTTACGGTCATCAATAATGAAGTTATATATGCATGTGTTTAACCGGGCCCCCCCAATTTTATAACTGTCCCGCCGGTCCTGCGAAACTTACAACCTATGTGAGGTGTGTCAAAACGAATGCTGGATCAACTTGCTACTTCCCGTCATTATTTTTTATGATTTCAAAATGGCTCTTCGTCGGTGCCTTTTATAACATCACATACAGATGTCTCTTGAGAAAAACTATCAGATTTGTAGAGTGTTTAATGGAATTTTTGTACAATTTATTCATGTAAACAAAATATAGTAATTCTGAAATTTCGTTTTTCACTTCGGCCCGCGATCTTCTTCCAAAAGTCTCGTCTGGCCCTCACTCTGAAAAGGTTGCCCGCCCCTGCGCTATAGCAAAAAATCCTAATCATCAAAGATCTAAGCAAAATAATAATGTATGTCTACATTATATACCCTCAAATGATAATATTGCTGACATGTTCATAAAACCAGTAAACAAAATTTAATTTAAGAAGTTTTGTATTATAAGAGGTTGAAAAAGAGAAGAGAAGAAAAAGGATCAAAAAGAGTTATCTACCCTTTGGTATATTTTGGAATGATATGACAGTAAACTACAACTTGAGAGGGAGTGTTGACATATTGACAATGTGCGTACGTTAGTATGTATGTGTGTTTTTAAGTTGTTGTTGACTGTTGGATATGGATATTATCAGAAGTCATTTCTGCCCAGCGTGTTTTTCGCGCCAATATTGTTTTGTATTGTTAGTTCCAGAAATAAATTTGATCAATTCACACGTGTATTTTATATGTCCTTTATTTGATATAATTTCTCATTTCACTTCTCGCTTTCAATTATTCTAAAATGAATGAAACAGCGGGTTATTTAGCTAACCCTAACTCAACAATGTTAATCTACAAATTTAACAAAAAAGTAGTTTGGGTGCTTATGCAATTTACGGACAGGGCTATATTTTTTTTAATAGGATTTTCAAGTTAACTTCAATTTTGACGGTATCTTTTGTTTATTAAATTCTTATGTTAAAGTACAGAATAGTTAATAAAGCCTATGTTAAGAATGGCTTTCTAAATAATAACGTTATTATTTCAACCTGTCCGTAAACTGCATAAGTACCGCAGTTTCTTGTCTGTTCATCGAGCTTGTACGTCAAGACTCAGGACTAACTCGCGATTCTCCGTCAATATTAGGAACTGACTTCGTAAGTACTGAACCCCATTCATCACAAGTACCAACGCATTTTTACGGTGAAATCTTCTCTAAAAAAAGGTGGGGGAAATTTATTCACCAACCAAGAAAGATGTGATGATTTAAGTTTTAGACATAACAGATGTCAAAGGTGCAAATATATTCAGTTTGTTGTAAATGAATGAAATGAATTACTTACCTTCGAAAAAAAAAAAAAGCATGAAAAATCATAGATTATAGTGAAGACAAATTAGAAAACTAACCGAGAAATATATGAGTTTTTTTAGCCTTAGTTTCGACTTTCTGAAACGTTTCGTTTTTAGCCTTAGTTTCGCATTTCTGGAATATTTAATTATAAATTCTTATTGAAAAAGTTATAAAATCTATGACTGAATAAAATAAATTACAAACCTTAAAAAAAATATTTTTTTCGTTTTAAAAGGAATTTATTTTTTATTTTTTATTTTTAAAGAAAGTGTCAGTCCAATCATTACACAACCGCAAGATATGAATAATTAAAAGCAGTACATGAGTACAAGTACAATTTAAGAACAAACAACTAAAAAATAACACGTTATAACTAGTAGTGGCGAGTAGTAACAGCCTAGTCACATCGTGTGACCGGTTAATCGCAAGTAGCACATCCAACTTGCGACTAGTTTACTAGGCAAGTAGCGCGTGATTTTATGATCACGTGACCTGGTATCGCGAGATTTTATTATTTTTGAAAACCTAATAGCGGCTGCTACAAATCAGTAATCGCTTCATATAACCTCACAGTCATGCAGTTTGTTGCCATGACAGAAAAATAAAGTTTGAAGTGCTAAGCTAATGAAATCAGTAGATTTCTGGATATTTACAGAAACTACGAAGGTTTTGTGGGATACAAACAATATACAGTATATGAAGAAAATGTGAGGGAGTACAATTTTAAATATTTAATGAATGAACTTATTGAAGCTGGTTTTGAGATTTCTGCAAAGATAATTTCAAATTATAAGAAAATAAAGAACTTGAAGGATGCATATTGAATGAAATTAATAAAGTCTAGAAATCTATGAAAAGTAGAGCAGGAACCGACGATATTTATAAACCAAAGCTTGTTTGGTTTGAAAAAAATCTGGTGCCTGACCCGCGACATGTCTGCACTATAAACAAAGGCACGGAACTGCTAGACAGGTAGTCGTCTCATATGACCAGCTCTGTCGCTGCGACGGGTACTCGCTGTTACAAGTAGAGGCGAGCGAAGCCGCATTGTGTGACTGAGGCTTAGTTTATAACACGTTGTATGTTAATCAGAATTCCGTATTACATGTGTTATTAGAAATTTACTTGTTAATTTTTTTTTAAATCACAGCTATATATACTTTGAAAAGTCACACAATTTGAAGCGCTGGGTGGGTGGCAATAATAACGAAGATATTTTTTTAATAAAATATTTAGAAAACCTTGCACAACGCAGATTATTTGTTTTTAAAAATAAATTATTTATTCATGTTAGTTTGTAGTTTAAATCGGGAAGAAAATCAGCACGACAAACTTATTTGGAAGAGTAATACGTCTGGGCGAATCTGACTGAAATAGAAATGTTTCAAAAGCAAAAAGAGATCACCATTCTTCCACGAAATAAATAATGGCTCCACAACTAAATAGATATGAACTTTTATTTACGAGAACACAGGAACAAAATGAAGATGGTGCAATGGGCTGATTCATGCCAGTTAGACGAAATAATATTATCACGGAGTTTGCTATCTCACCCGCTCAGGGTTGAGTCAGGTGGAGAAAAGGAAAATGGGGCATCCTGTCGGCTAGAGGAACACTTGCGAACTAAAGATTCATATTGGCTCATGTTCGCGCCGAAACGATCCATCGCATATGAATCTCGTTGCACGTAGGAGTGTTATTCGCCCATGTGGTGAAGAGGCGATAATCGCCAAGCCCAATTTCATCTCACCACCGATCACGTAGACCGATACAAAATAGTTCGCTCATGCAACTGCTACATTAGTATTCTGTGTCACTGCTTTATATGGTACTGTTATGTGTGCCTGTGCTCTATATTGCGTGCTTGAACTTGAAATAGCTTTCTGTCAAAGTTCCACCTTAGTTTTGTGTTGTAGAAGAAAAGCAATATCAATGAATAACAAAGACAATTTATACAAATATTAATTGACATTTATTTATGAGCTTGGTTTCAAAACCAAGTAAATTTATTGTCTGAATGTTGGGCAACACCGCTTTAGTCATTGTTCATATGAATGCTGCTTCAGCCACTTCTTGTTTTCCTGGTCTCGCCAAGCTATGTCAAGACACAATATTTTCCAGATTTCTTTCCTTAACTCTTTCTCTCATAAGAAGAATCTGTCCTTTTTGATATTAGTGTTGTTTGTGTTCACTTCCAATTAGACAGGTTATTCACCTGCTTTAGGCTCTTTTTCTTAGAATTATATCTGTTCCTATCGACGATGAGTGGTAATTCTATGCTAGGTTTTTTCCGGTGACGTGCACATGTGGTTCACACAAATAAAGGCACACTTCACTGCCCATGGTATAACTTCAGAGTCAAAACAGTTAAACTTATTACTTAGCACATTCTCGGCATCTTTAACAACTACCGTAAAAAGTCTTACAACAGACCATCAGCGTGGAGCTTCTTATGATAGCGTGAAAGGTGAAATGCTTCGTCGCACACCTCTTTCTGCTGAACATCGTTTCTAAACACTCGTCAAATGCCTGAATTAGCGGAGGGTGCTCCCGCAGATAGCTGGTTTATTTGTGTCCGACTACCATCTATAGTGTGGGCCATACTCACCCCCATGATCGAGATGGGTACAATAGAACAACTTGCATCCTTAGCGGACAAAATCATAGAATATACAGGAAGGATCCCTTCAGTGGCAAATTCCAATGTGGTGGCAGAAATTTCAGCTGTGGCTACTAAATCTACTCTTAGCCCAGCTTATACAGCCATGCAAAAGGCTATCGAGAAGTTGACAAGGGAGATAGAGATATTGAGGTTGTCTAGAGCCAATTCACCCATGTGCTGACACTGTCATCTATCATCTTCTCCGGCACATTACAATACTTAGTCCCACAAGTTGTGCATGTATCACAGATGCTTCGTCGCTTGGGCCTGCTGGTGCAACAAACCATGGAAACGAAAGAAGGGAGAAGTGAGCACGACACTTCCTCTCCACAAGCTACTCATCAGTTGTGCATTCTACGTAAAGGATTTCATTTCTCATTATCACTTGTTGGTCCACACTTGAGCTACATGTAGCATTTGGTCTCTACATTTTTTCAAAGGGAAACCTCCTACTTCAACGGATGTACTTCAGGCTGTAAACTGTTCTACGATATCCACGTTTGGTCAAGTTGCACGATTTTTGAACTTGCAACTATGCAGAGATTTTACGTGGATCTTTATAATTGCAGATGTCCCCACTCTATCCTGAATGCCGATTTCTGACACCATTTTAACTTGATGGTGGACATGCGTAGACGCAGGCTGATAGAGTCTAGTACTAACCTATCATTATCTGGCAGAAAAGCTTCTGAGCAGCTTACTATTCCTGTATTTTTTGTATCTTCCACTGAAAACACTTATGATTTGTTATTAGATTCTTGTACAGATCTGACAAACTTAAATTTTGAAATAAACAAACCTTCTCATTATACTGTATGCTGATCCTGTTTTGTTGCCTCTTCACTGCCTCTCCTTAGAGAAGTTAAAGGCAGCTAGGCACGAATTTAATCACACGATCCAGCTAGGTATTATTCATCTCTCATCTAGTCCTTGGGCATCCCCCTTTACATATGGTTCTGAAACGTTCTGGGGATTGGCGTTCCACTGGAGATTTCTGTCGTTACCCTATCCCTTATATTCAAGATTTCACTTCATCTTTGCACGTTTGTAAAATTTTTAAAAATTAGATCTTGTGAAGGCTTACCACAAAATACCGGTTAATCCTGCAAATATTCCTAAGGCATGGTACATATGCAGTAACGTTTATACTTATATAACTACGTAAGTGTGAGAACACCACTGCGCAGACGTAGTTCTGGGGATTGGCGTTCCACTGGAGATTTCTGTCGTTACCCTATCCCTTATATTCAAGATTTCACTTCATCTTTGCACGTTTGTAAAATTTTTAAAAATTAGATCTTGTGAAGGCTTACCACAAAATACCGGTTAATCCTGCAAATATTCCTAAGGCATGGTACATATGCAGTAACGTTTATACTTATATAACTACGTAAGTGTGAGAACACCACTGCGCAGACGTAGTTCTGGGGATTGGCGTTCCACTGGAGATTTCTGTCGTTACCCTATCCCTTATATTCAAGATTTCACTTCATCTTTGCACGTTTGTAAAATTTTTAAAAATTAGATCTTGTGAAGGCTTACCACAAAATACCGGTTAATCCTGCAAATATTCCTAAGGCATGGTACATATGCAGTAACATTTATACTTATATAACTACGTAAGTGTGAGAACACCACTGCGCAGACATAGCAAATCAATGCGTGCTAAAGAAGTTGGCGCAAAAGACGATTCAGTTTCTGAGTTGATCTCATCACGTTAAGACATACTATCCTGTTCTTGCCCTTTGCTAGAAGCGACTAGGCGAGATGGAACTCCAGGATGCCACATTCTGCTATCGATAAAAGCCAGCCTACCAAACAACTCTCTTTATATTCCAGTGTTTCTTTTGAATAAAGTTGATTCATATTTTAGTGGAGGTTAATGTTTTCCTTGGAAGATGGTGACCACTTTCTTATTCAATATTCAGTTCCAGTCAGATGCGTCCAGACACGACTAACTCTACCAAGTGACTTTCTTCATCTTAACTCCTGACGTTCTTCCAGACCAATAATCTCACAACTAAACTTTCATAGGGAAAAATCCACATAATAATAAATAAATACCCCCCCCCCCCAAAAAAAAAAAGAAGAACAATTTTGTTGCCGGCACTTCCACATTTGTTGCTCCTCCCCACCACCGTCCATGTCAATCGTCTCTCCCACCATGCTATTTCTGCCATCTGTTCATTTTTTGGGTCCAACATCTTTTTTTGTACTTTTTTCCCCCCACTGATTTGATTGTACTGATATTTAGATCTTCTTTTCTTTTTTTTTCTTACTCACATCACCTTCACAATCATTAAAAACTTTTTTAATAAACCTAAATTAAACCCAAATCCATATTTAATGTTCCGTTCAGCAACAACAACAAACAAACAATAATTGAATAGAGAAGAGGCCTTTTTTCGGTGTCCCTTGGTTATATATCCCCTAAAGGCAGATAACTCCTGGTCGCTTTCAGCGTCACCTGACGGTGAACAGTGACATGGAATGGCACAGTGGCTTAGTTGGTATCGACGCGGACTGAGAACCTGGGTGTGCCAGGTTCAAATCCAAGTCATTCCACTGAAAACGCTTCCATCAAACCCTCATGACACTTGTGTCTAATCTCCTGGAGGGGAGATAAATAGAAATCACATTAATACTTGTCCACGGGTGGCCTCGGCCTTGATAAAGTGGTGGTTTCTGTTTTTGAAAAAAAAACAAAAAAAAACAGCAACACCTACCGGCTGGTTAGTGCAGTTATGTTTTGAAAGGAGGGGATAACTATTGAAAATATTATTCAATATGTAGTTGTAAGTGAAAAAGTTTTGAATCTGTCTGTAAGTTACTAATAATATATGTAAGTTTTGAAGTTGTGTGGGAATGTTACTTTCCGACCAGATCTTGTCTTTTGTTCTGGTGGGGCATAGTCACATGGAGTATTTGATTCCTCTGTGGTGTCGAAATCTGTGTGAGAGTTGTATGTCTGTTTGCTTGACTGTGATTCTTCCACTAGAGCAGGTTTTAATCTGTCAATGGAAACAGTGTCATTCTTGCCGTTTTTTGTAATGGTGAAAATTTTTTTTGCCCGTCTAACTACTTTGTAAGGACTTTGGTAGCATGGTGATAAAGGCTTTTTCACAGCATCGTCGCAGACGAATACCTATTCGCTGTCAAATAGCATCTTGGGTATGTGGACTTGTCTCGATACTTGTCGTGTAGGGGTGACATGTAGTTTCGACATCCTTGCCTTTAGGTCCTGTACAAATGTAGTTGTAGGGTGTGTATCATCTTTGTTATGAAAGTATTGTCCGGGCAAAGATAATGTAGTACCAAAAACTATTTCAGCCGGTGTGCAACCCAAGTCCTGCTTTACAATAGGACCAAAGGCAAATTATCAACCCAGTTGGTTGTGTCTGGTCTCATTGCGAGGGATGCTTTTAAGTGCCTGTGGAATCGCTCAACCAGGCCGTGGGAACAGGGATGATATGTAGTCGTCCATATGTGTTTGGTGCCCAGGAGTATGTTGAACTCGGCGAAAAGCTTCGACTCGAACTGTGGGCCTTTGTCAGTCGTGATGACTGCGGGTACACCGTATGTGGCTATCCACTCCCTCAAAATCGTCTTGGCTACTGTGTCTGCTGAGATGTCCTTTAATGGGATTGCTGTAGACCAACGGGAGAATTGATCAATGATCGTTAGTAGATAGCAGTAGTTCTGGCAAAGTGGTAGGGGTCCAACGATGTCTATATGCAGGTGAGAGAATCTAGCATCGGGATTGCTGAATGTTCCAATTGGGGACTTGGTATGTCGGTAGACCTTGCAACGCTGGCAGTTTATGCAGTTGCTAGCCCAAAGTCTGACATCTTTGTTCATCCCAGGCCATACAAATCTGTCACTGATCATTTTCAGGGTGGCCTTTTGCTGGGGTGAGAGAATGAATGAAAATGATCAAATATGCGTCGTCGCAGTGAAGGTAGGACGTAAGGTCTGGGTGTGGGTGTTGTTGTGTCGCAATAAACCTCTTTGACGCTAAAAGGGGTTGGTACAGGAGTGAGTTTCAAGGAAGTGTTTTGCAGAGTTTGTTGCAAGGTGGTCTCTGATGCTTGTTCCTGTGCCAGCAAATCGTGACTAAGAAAGTCCTGGGTGATGGAGTTTGTGTCTGGCCGAGAAAGTGCATCAGCCACAATGTTCTGGTCACCTTTAATATATTGTTTATGTTTAATTCTATCGTTGATGTTGAATGGTTTGGTAATGTCATGGTATTGATCCAAGACGTTGACATATTCTTTGGTGTGGTGGGTTACTGAGCAAATTCCTGTTGGACCAAACTGTGTTAGTGTTCCTTTCACCTTAATGTCTGTCATATCGTCCGAGAGTGTTTGGTTGTACATGTGGACAGTGTGAAAGGAAATCAGTTCCTATGATGGCAATCCTGACGTTGGCTTGCACGAATTTCCAGATGAAGTTACGGCGGAGTCCTAAGTGTAGGGTGAGTTCCTTAGTGCTGTATATCTGCATTTGTGAACCGTTTGCTGCCTGTAGCTTGAACATCGAAGGAGTTCGTTTTTGTCCGGGTTGTGGTGGGATAACACTTATCTCAGCACCGGTATCCACCAGGAAGGAATAACCGCTGTTGCGGTCCTTTACGTAAAACAAGCGACCTCTTCTTCTCTCTCCAGCCGCAGTCGTTGCTATTACTGGCTGGGATTGGCGTTTCCCTGTGGCTTGTAGTTACAGGGGCTGTTGCATTTTCTGGCATTGTTTCCAAATGTGTAGTGGTACCAGCAAATACCACCCTGGGGTTGGTTGTAAGGGGACCTCTCTCTGCTACGGCTCCCACGGTGCCTGCCTCAGGACTGTGAACGACCTCTTGGCTCCCTGCTTTGAGTTTGGAAGGCCTTTAGCATAGCCTTCAGTTCAACCATCACAGCTTTTAATTGCTGCAGCTCGTTGTGTTCCTGAACATTGTCAGTATCCGAAGTAGCCATAGTGATGATTGAGGGTGAAAGATGGAAGAAGTTGTTTTTTTTCTTTTTTTTACTTCTTTAAATTATCGAGTGTTTGATTGTAGCGGTTTTGTTTGAGAGTTCGAATTTCGTGAAACATTTTGTTGTTTCTGTTATTATCATTTCGTTCCTTGCGCTAACAGAAAAGGGATGATGTCGTTCGTTTTCGCTTTGTTATTGTTTCCTTTTGAAAAAGTTGCCGGAGACTTTGTTATTTGAAGTTGAATTGAAGAAAGTTTGTAGAGTTTTGGTTTGAAGTTAGTAAGAGATATGTTCGTTTGTTGAAGGTTGAATTCCGATGTATATTTAAAAAAATTTTTTTATTAAATGCGTGATTTAGAGTTTGTGTCGTATTTTTTTGTGTGTAGGGAGAAATCCACGTGCTTTTGAAATTTGTTGAAAACGTCCGAAAAATGAAGAAATTGTTCGTTTTCGTTTTTTTTTTGTATATATTTTTCCGACACGTGGGTGGAGAAAGAGAAGAAGAAAAAATGAAGTTGTAATTTGTTTTACACCCAGAGAGAAAACCGAGAAATGTTTTTGTTTTTCTTTGTTTGGGTGTTAATTTCCACGTGGCCAGGAAAAAGATGGCGGCTTCTTTTTTTTTTGTTTGCTTGTATATTTCTACCACGTGAGTAGAAAAAAAAGAAAAAAATGGATGCGTAATTCGTTTCACACACGGCAAGAAAAAACGAGAAATGACTTTTCTTTTTGTTCTTGTACGAAATTAATTACTCTGCCCCATACAACAAAGCTTGCTCGTCACGGTCACCAATGTTAAAATCGGGTCGTGTTCCCGACTATAAGCGAGTTCATAAAATCAAGCAATTGTTGCATGCAAAAAAAGAGTAATAATTAACAAACAAAAGGGGGTAGTTCAAATAAAGTTTATTGAACGTGTCGGATGATGACGTATGTGGTGTATGTATGTGTGTCGATAGAAAACAGTTCTTGAAAAGAGTATGTGAAGAAATTAGTCCGGTGTGGGAAAGTCCTTGAAAACCATATACAAAAAAAATGAGTTGAGAACTCTTACCGTTGTTGAACACGGTGTCCCTTGGTTATATATCCCCTAACGACAGATAACTCCTGGCCACTTTCAGCGCCACCTGACGGTGAACAGCGACACCTACCGGCCGGTTAGGTCAATTATGTTTTGAAAGGAGGGGATAACTGCTACATTATTTTGCTTTATACCAAATTTTTTACTTATTTCACAGCATAAAATAGATGCTGTCATTTTAGTAATAACATTTATGTTTAAGGATACTTATGTTAGCGATTGGCATCAAGAAAATAAATGTTTACAATTATTATACCCTCGCATATTGTCGGAACATGGAACTATTTGTCCTTGGAATATACTATAGCTTTTCCACGCGCGAAACAGGCAGCTCACTAGAAACCTTAGAGCGTTACTTTTTAGTGTGTCTGCATCTTTCTTTTTAATTTGATCCTGCATCCTACTGGAGAAGGAAGAAAGTCTTATTTCATTTTCGCAGAGTAATTCCCCTTGTTTTATTTCACTACATGACCTTTTTCGCCTTGCCGGCACCTGTTCTATCGACATAAATTTAACGGCCCTTATTTACTTTAGGGTGGTATCAAGGAAGATAACTCATCGCAACTTATTTTTAGATTTTCCGTATCTTTTCTATTATTATTTTTTTAAATTTCTTTCTTTATCTCATCTTATTTTTTAGATTTTTGTTTAAATCCAAGATTTTTATATTTTTGTGATTTCCTGTTTAATTGTGTGCGTCATCTGACCAGAAATTAAAAATAAAACCTTTTTGTTAGAATTTCTTTATGCAAATTTTATTATTATTATTGTTCCTTCGAATTATAGTTTAATAATAATAATACATTTGTTTAACATTTTTTTTTAGTTTAATATAGTAATAAACGAATAATATTTACATAAAAAAACATTTTATTATTAATGTAAGTGTTTGAAATAAATAGAAACATATGCTATGATAATAAAACATTTTATTGAATTAATTTTTATCAACCGAAAGTTATTTTTTTTACATTGAAAAAAAAAAAAAAACCAAAACACAACTGAATTTTATTGAATTAATTTTAATAAACAAATTATCAACCAAAAGTTCTTTTTTTTCTTAATAACGTCACTTTTTATTACACTTCATAGCATTTTCTAATCCTATATTGTCGGAATTTTCGTGACGTTAACGAAAAAACCGCTCTAAACGAAGGTTATGTTATCTAGGACAATTATCATAAAAAAATTATAACAAGAGATAAGGCATGGGACAATACAAGAGAGGAGAAAGGGAATACAAGATGTTCGTAAAAGTTAAAATATAGTTTTATTTACAAAAAAAGGTAGCCAGGACTGCTTTTTTTCCAAAGCTGGAATAAATAAATTATTCCTGGATAACATACAAAAAAATAAAACTCAAAAAAATTACACATCAGTATCTCTGAACATTAAGGTTAGATACAACAAAAATTGACACAAGTTAAGGAATAAATCCTTTTAAAACATGAACTTACTATAAAGTCCGTATTCTTACAAATCAATCAAAAGTCTCTTTTTTTCTTTTCACCAAATTTACAATCAAAAGAAATAAAATTAACAAACCGTGCTGAAGTCCAACATAATTTCCACGATAAAATTAACTCTTTTTTTATTTTATCAAACGTCTGTCAGAAAGTTCTTTTCTTCTTCCTTCTCTTCAATGTTTTCTTTTAGCAAATCCAACGTAATATATATGGCACAAGAACAATACAATTTTCAAATAAACATAATACTCGCTATTTTCCTCGTTTGTCTTGAAAGGCAATCACGCGCGAATTTACGGATAAAACTGGCACAGTTGTATATCTCAAATCGATCTGTGTTGCAAAGACGATCAATCTCTATGATTCTTAATCTCTGATTAGAATCTTCTCGACAGCAAAGTATTTCAATTCTCGGGAGCTAAGCTCTTCAACATAGGCAACTTCGTCCCCGGAGCTATCTCGTTCAACTTCTTCATTCCAAGTCTTGAACGGCAATCACGTGCGAAAGTAAGGATAAAACTGGCACAGTTATATCTCTCGAATCGATCTGTGTTGCAAAGTATTTCAGTTCTCGGGAGCCAAGCTCTTCAACATAGGCAATTTCTTGCATGGAGTTCATCTTGTCTCGCTCACATTCTCCATCTCCTTATTTCAAGTATCTGGCTTGAAACAACTTCCCAAGGATAATCTTCTTGACCGAGGGGAAATATTTCATAAACAACATGCAATTCAGCCAAGAGATATCATATCTCTTAAATTTCCTCAAGTAGAAATTCTTTACAAATTTAACGTCCCCACGTGGACGGAGAAACAGTTCGCAGGTGTTTTCACTCCGGCGTGCGAGTCTGTTCTAACTAAATTTCGCGCCGATATTTCCAGACACAACAATACATCATTGCTAAAAATAGAAATCACGTGACACACCATGGCCTTTCCGGCATAACACCCACGCAATATCCATATGACCTTCGACCTGCACGTAGGGCCCCCCCGACCCCTCAACAAAGGGAAGTAACCGTTGACTTACTTAGAAAAACATCCAGAAATTTCCACACTCTCCCGACAAAGAAAAAAAATGTACAATGTTTATACATGTCTCATGTACACATCAATACCACAAATAATCATTATCCCGTTCACTCACCTTCTTGCGAGTTCGAATGGGTCTAGAATTGGAAGTCGAGGCATGATCTCCACCAGCAACATCCGGCTGGACCACATCAGGAACCTCGGAACCACAAGGCTCTTCGGGAACCTCCGAGGCTTGATGGGAATGAGTAACCGACAACTCCATCGGAAAAAGGTGTCTCAAAGAATGTTCCTGGGAGGAACCATCTGCCTTCTTAATCAGGGCAGATCTAATATGAGAATCATCACCGGGAGTCAAACCTATCACTCTACCCAAGGACCAATATGGGCGAGCTTTGGCTGGGTTCTTAACAAGAACCACATCGCCTATCGCGATGACATCACCAAAATCAGATGTAAAATTTCCGGAGGGTAAAGGCTGGATTTACCAATCCTTCCCCCCAACTTTATCAAACCTCTATCATCCAGGTAAAGATCCAACTTCGCCACCAACGGAGGAATCTCACGGTTGGAGGGGTTCAACAAAAAGGACTTTTCCCTGGGAAGAAGCAAAGACTGCTCCAACCTAATCAAACAAATTCTGGCCACTTGGCCTGGTTCTTTCATGGATTTCCGCAACTTCAATACAAACTTAAACACGTAGGACAAAACTCTCATGAGTTTTCCCAAAGAAGAAAATCTCTTAAAATCCACTACCGGTGACAATTCCTGAATCACAGGAGCCACAGAGATGGCATTAGTCAGCACTAACCTCTGACTGTCAGAACTCAAACAGTTCAAATCATACACTGGCCAGGTAAAATTCTCACCGACCAGCCACTGCGGCCCCGATAACCAAAAGGGCAATAGAGATTTGAATCTCGCCAAAGAAATACCCCTGGTGATCAGGTCGGCAGGGTTGTCAGAAGTGTTCACATACTTGAACATCACTTCCAAACCTTGTTCACACAATTTATCCACTCCCACTCGAATATCTTTTAACCTATTTCGGACAAATATACTCTTTGTCACAACTGTCTTGGACAGAATCCAGGACAACACGACTTGTGCGTCCACCGCAACCACCATTTTCTTGACCAAATCCTTTTGAAACACCTTCAAAAGATTAGGGATACATTTCATCGCCAAAAAGACGGACAACAACTCAAGTGACGGCAAAGTTCTCCTTGCCAAAGGAGCCACCTTAGCCTTGGAAAATATTAATTTAGCAGCCCCATACTGGAAAATGTAAGCCGCAAAGCCAAAGGCTTGTTGTGAAGCATCACAAAAGATTATTAACGTGGCAGGCGCAGAGGAATCAACAGCACATCTGGGGATCCTCACACTATGCAGATTCATCAACTCAGGAAACAACTTGTTCCAAGTGAGCTGCAAACTCTCCGGTATCTTCTGATCCCATGACACCTGAGTTTTCCATATCTCACTGAGTATTACCCTTCCCTTGATAGTCACAGGCAAAACAAGCCCCAAAGGGTCGAATATGGAAGAGTTCTGCGATAGGATGCCCCTTTTTGTATCAGCCGGCACATCCAAGGAACCGACCGCCACATGCAAATTATCCTGCACAGGATCATACTCATAACCCAACACCCTCTCCAGAGGAGAATCATGGGTGACAAAACTTTTGTCAACTTTCATTCGAGTGGTCAAAACATCACTATTGGAATTACAGGACCTTAATGAAAAATTACCATCCTGCATGATACTCATTGCATTCAGGTATAGGTCCAACAAAGTTTTCTGTGAATTGTGAGTTTTTATAAGATTATCCACATAAAAATTTTCCATAAGCATATCCCTACATAAACTATGAGGGTATTTTTCAACATGATGTCTAATGACGAAGTTGAGAATAAATGGGCTGGCCACAAACCCAAAAATCAATGTTTTGTAACGATAACATACCAGTTTATCATTCAATTTCACAAAAAAGCAAAACCGATTCTTATCTCTTTCGGTTTCCAACCGAATCATGAGAAAGGCCTTACGGACGTCAGCCAACAGGACATAACGGTCCATACGAAACTTCAACAATAACTCTAGCATATCCGTGAAAAGGTTAATTCCCGGATAGACACAATCATTTAGAGAGGGATGTCCACCTGTTCGCAACGAACAGTTGAACACCGGCCTTATCTTTGTGGTACTCTGACCATTAGCCTTAATAACCGGACGGTGAGGAATCCAAGTATAATGAGTGAAATCCTCTGGATTCACTTCCACTCTCTCAATAATATCCTCCCTCTCCTGCTCTAAGAAAACCTGGCAGTAGTCCTCATATAGACCCTGCCTCGTCAAACGAGTGACAACCTTATCAAGCACGTTCAACGACACTTGATGGTTGGAAGGAACAGAAGGCAACTTTCCCTCGTCCCATGGCAAACTAACATAGTAGCAACTGTCTCGGTACGAGATCGAATTGCGAAAGGCATCAATTTTATTCTTGTCATAATCACTTACAGAGTTCTCAGTAACTCCTAGTGTTTCCAAACTAAAGAGCTTGTCCACGGCTCTTTCCACAGAAGAATCAACAAAACTATCGAAAGGGTCGAAATATTGAGACTTCGGCTCAAGCACAAAATAAACATGTGTCATAAGACACCGTGAGTGTTCGGACACAACTTGGCTGTATTTCGCGCCAACAACGGAGGCATCCGTTTTCTTCATAACAGGACTCACAAAATTGGACATATCTCCAAAAGGCACAATTCCTTGAGGAAACTCAAAAACAGACCCATTCATGAAGGGAGACAACTTCATGGGTCCCAAATACATCAGTAGGTCAACACCTACCAAACCATGTACAGTAATACGATCATTTTCAACATTTGAAAAGTCGGCAGCCAATTTCCCCCCACCCGCAACAATACTCTCAATAGCAGTAGACAGATCCCTGACGTGAAACTGAAGGTCCAAGCCTTCGTCCACCAAAAAGGGTATAACACACTCAGAGTTCGGCACTTTGACCCGCAACTCGAGTTCATTTAGGCTCCTTCTAGCCATTCCGAGAAAAGTCTTAATAAAGAAGTCCCTTCTCCTTACAGGCATAGAGCGGCAATTCAAAAGGTCCAGAACTACATCAGACAAATAGGAGCGCTGGCTCCCTGAATCCAACAGACAATTGAAAGATTCCACAACTCCATTATTGACCACGTCAATTTTAATTATAGGCAGGAGAAGATTCACTTCTCCCACCTGGAGACAGGGGTTAGTATCCAGCCGAGACTTGTCAAAGTCAGGGCATAACGCACCTGCATGTTCGCAACTTTTACATTTCCAACAGGGGCGGAGACGACCACTTTTACCGGGGCACGCCTCGGCGTTATGGAACGGGCTAGTACAACGGGTGCACAACTTAGCCAATTGGCATCGTTGTACCCGATCCCTTAGAGAGGGATACTTCCCGCAATAGTAAGCAATATGGCAGTCACTACTGCAAAGGAAGCACTTATGTCGACTGGGTTTAGTTTTTACAAAAAAGTTCTCCAAAGTGGAGGGCTTCTTAACAGCACTAGCGGGCCTGAATCTAAAGGAACCAGACGAACGCGGTTTGGCGACGGGCTTTACCGTTTTAACCATCCTGGGTTTGACGAAGTCCAACGTGCGCAACACCTCAGAATAATTATCAAAGATATCTCCCAGAGATGGGTAATTACCATTGACGGTATGAATCAGTTCCCGTCTCACAGAAAGAGGAAGTTTTTCAAAAATAATGCTACTTAGCAACAGATTGCCGGGGGCCTCCTCCTCTAGAAAATCCATACCAAAGGAGTTTTTCAGCTCGTATATTTGAGCTTTCACCTTAGTTAGAAAGCTCTTCACCGAGTTAGTATCTGAATCCCCAAGAGGCTTAGCACTATGGAGATCTTTAAAAATAGAGTTTACAATAAACTTTTTATCTAAAAATTCTCTATCTAGGATCTCCATCGCTGCCTCAAAGTTGGCATCCGAAATGGAAAGATGTCCCACTATTCGGTGGGCATAGCCCCTGAGGTGATTTTTCAGAATAATCAACCTCGTGGACTCACTGGGTATATTTGACACGCAATTTTCGAACTCCTTCGAGAAGTTGAGATACGCCAATCTGTCGCGTTCCAAACTCATGGGGTCGAAAACAGGACAGACAAGTCTTGGTGTCACACTACAAAGGGACGCTTTAGACTTCTCCCCTTCTCTATTATGTGGGGAGCCCTCATCCTTCCACATGCTCTCCAATTCGCTGAAACGTCGATCCACATGGATACGATATAACGTTTCGCTCCGACAGTTCTCAGACATCTCTTCGCGAGACTCACTCTCAATATAGGCACTTGTGATCTGCTCATTGAGCGAATCAATGGACGCAAAGAGTTCCCTAACCCTAACCTTCTGGGAAGAAACAAATTCCCGGTTCTCCCCCTCGCCACCCCCAAGAACATCAATAATAGTATCGACTTTAATTTTTACAATATCTCGCCTTTCTACAAGGAGATTAACAGTGGGGGTAGACGCCATTATGAACAAAATACAATATGGCGATCAGGTGTGGGCTAACCTAAAATAGGCGCCAAACGTCTTCTCAATGGCGGGAAAATGACAACGTAAAATTATCTAAGTAAGATTCCTACAAAAAAATGGAAAAAGACTGTTCCATAGTTAACCAAATTCGTTCAAATGTAATTCTAACAATTCCACTTATCAATCAAAGCAAAATTCTCAAGGGAAAAATAATTACACAAAAATCATTCAATATCCAACATTCAACAGTTCACAAAAATGGCGACTTAGAATACGCGGGAAATTCACAAAAATGACTCCACGTGGCGAACAAAAATGGCGATCCAACTTTCAAAAATGCAATTTTCACATAAAATACATAAAAGAAAAAGAAAAAAAGCAGTCAGCTTAAAACAGTATTAAAACCTGAACATCTCGTATTTGACTACGTTTTAATTGTAATGATGGGCTGCCGAATCCCGTGCAACACGTCTGATACACGCAACTAGGCGCCAAAGGCAGAAAGGAGATTATCACCTGAAGTAAGTTCCTTTATTGACTCAGTACCAAAAAATAGCAATAGAAGAAACCTAATCCAAATCCAAACTAGTAGCACATTTTCGAGTATTTTTTCCAACACGCGAAATATGAAACAAGAAGTAGAATGCTTTTAATAGAAAGAAATAGATATTATTCCAGTATATCGTTTGAAGTTCGTCCGCCCAGACGAAAAATGGAACATAAAAAGCAGAATGCTTTTAATAGAAAGAAAATTAATTAGATTATTCCCAGCACATCGCCTGGATACGTTCACCCAAACGAATCTAGGATAAAAAAAGCAGAATGTCGGAATTTTCGTGACGTTAACGAAAAAACCGCTCTAAACGAAGGTTATGTTATCTAGGACAATTATCATAAAAAAATTATAACAAGAGATAAGGCATGGGACAATACAAGAGAGGAGAAAGGGAATACAAGATGTTCGTAAAAGTTAAAATATAGTTTTATTTACAAAAAAAGGTAGCCAGGACTGCTTTTTTTCCAAAGCTGGAATAAATAAATTATTCCTGGATAACATACAAAAAAATAAAACTCAAAAAAATTACACATCAGTATCTCTGAACATTAAGGTTAGATACAACAAAAATTGACACAATCTAAGTTAAGGAATAAATCCTTTTAAAACATGAACTTACTATAAAGTCCGTATTCTTACAAATCAATCAAAAGTCTCTTTTTTTCTTTTCACCAAATTTACAATCAAAAGAAATAAAATTAACAAACCGTGCTGAAGTCCAACATAATTTCCACGATAAAATTAACTCTTTTTTTATTTTATCAAACGTCTGTCAGAAAGTTCTTTTCTTCTTCCTTCTCTTCAATGTTTTCTTTTAGCAAATCCAACGTAATATATATGGCACAAGAACAATACAATTTTCAAATAAACATAATACTCGCTATTTTCCTCGTTTGTCTTGAAAGGCAATCACGCGCGAATTTACGGATAAAACTGGCACAGTTGTATATCTCAAATCGATCTGTGTTGCAAAGACGATCAATCTCTATGATTCTTAATCTCTGATTAGAATCTTCTCGACAGCAAAGTATTTCAATTCTCGGGAGCTAAGCTCTTCAACATAGGCAACTTCGTCCCCGGAGCTATCTCGTTCAACTTCTTCATTCCAAGTCTTGAACGGCAATCACGCGCGAAAGTAAGGATAAAACTGGCACAGTTATATCTCTCGAATCGATCTGTGTTGCAAAGTATTTCAGTTCTCGGGAGCCAAGCTCTTCAACATAGGCAATTTCTTGCATGGAGTTCATCTTGTCTCGCTCACATTCTCCATCTCCTTATTTCAAGTATCTGGCTTGAAACAACTTCCCAAGGATAATCTTCTTGACCGAGGGGAAATATTTCATAAACAACATGCAATTCAGCCAAGAGATATCATATCTCTTAAATTTCCTCAAGTAGAAATTCTTTACAAATTTAACGTCCCCACGTGGACGGAGAAACAGTTCGCAGGTGTTTTCAATCCGGCGTGCGAGTCTGTTCTAACTAAATTTCGCGCCGATATTTCCAGACACAACAATACATCATTGCTAAAAATAGAAATCACGTGACACACCATGGCCTTTCCGGCATAACACCCACGCAATATCCATATGACCTTCGACCTGCACGTAGGGCCCCCCCGACCCCTCAACAAAGGGAAGTAACCGTTGACTTACTTAGAAAACATCCAGAAATTTCCACAATATGATATGTTTCCAAAACAATTGTTTTTTGTTCGGCGCCGCCAAAGAAACTCTTGCAGGTAACTAGTAAAGTTTCATTGAACTAATAGCGTTTTTTGTTTGTAGCATTAAATAATGCAAATTTATATTCATACAGAATAATTCTGCAGCTGGAATTATATCTGAAACTAACTTCTCCATTACTTTAATTTTAACGTTATCTTATGAGAATGTAATCAATAATTAGTAATTAAAAAAGGAAACGGAAGTCGAATTTTAAAATTAAGTTTTATAAATGTGAAAGTGTAAATAGTAAATTTTGTTATTCAGAAATGCTAAAAACGTTTTATTTTTCATTTCTGGTCATCCGTACGTCAAATGACGCGCACGATTAAAAAGGAAGTCACAAAAACAAAAATCTTGGATTTAACCAGATTTTTTTTATTTCAACAATTGAAATTTCTTTTTTTTACAAAAACAACAAATATTTTTTTGGATTTGTTTGGAAATGGAAATTAAGAAAACATTTTTATTGACTAGTTGAAGGAAAGCAATTAATAATAATAAAAAAAAAACAATTGTTGAAAGAAAAACTGCTTATATTAAAGCGACTAGCACCTCCCCCAAATGGCTACCAAATTTTAGCGATTAGTTCCGTATGAATTTCAAAAATGGTGACAGGGTAATTTATATTCACCGTGTGATTTTTGCCGATTTTTAAAATTTTATTTTTATTCTTCAAATATTTATTTGTTTTCTGATTTTAGTGGATTTCTTTTTGTTTTTCATTTTTATTTTGGAAAAATTGAACCCTTATTGAAACTTATTTCAAATATCTATTTCTATAGCACCCCCCACCCCCACACACACATATAAAAGTTCATTTAGTTAACACAAAGGTTTATGTTGTAGCTCAATAGTGTACGACTACAGCTCTTAATTTAACATTATGTCAAACCCGAATTATTCAGGAAACAACATTCCATATATCCTTTATCTACAAACAGTTGTTTCTGTTGTTATATCCACACATTTTTCCCATAAAACATGAAAAGAAGAATAGGGGACTTGTTGGCACATGTTCCCCCTACAATAAAAAAAGTAAGGTGCAATTCGCCAAAAAGGGAACACACATTCAAAATTGGGATCGGATGTAGTCTAGAGAGGCCAAGAGCCGTAAAATCAGCCCATGCAGTTTGAAGAAAAACCCGTTGCTATGCGAACGAAAAGCCCTAGAGAACAGCGATAAAACCCCAGCAAATAGAAACACGAGGGAGACGGATTGGGGAGGGGGTTGTTCACGTCTCACCTAGGGTCAGTTAGTGTACCATCCGGCTATCCGGGGGGGGGGGGCATAACCACTTCAATCGGTGACACTGTCTCTTCAGGTTACAGGTATTTTAGGGTAGATCTTGGCGCCAAAACACCAAAGTCAAAGAGGGTGGGAGAGAAGAAGAGAGAATGAGAGTAAGAAGGAACGTATAGTGAGAAGAGAAACAGTTGTGTTCATACTCCCGAACACATTGAAGGTTTAGAGTGAGCTTGTTAAGTCTCGATTGAAAGAAATACAGAAGTAAAAAAGATAGACAAAAAATGTCCCAAAAAAGAGAAAGGTCACCGTACTTCACGACCCATAGAGAGTAGTAGATGGAGACAGCACAAAAGACATGCTTTCCTGGTAAAATCAGAGAACAGATACTACACTTTGAATTATTTATTTGCCAAAAGAATAGTAATACAACTTTTACAAATTAGGCACAAGGCCTTCAAAAGTGTGGGATGGGGAGTGGGGCGGTTGTCATCTTCTATATCCTCTTCTTAACTAGATGCATTCTGACCATGGCAATACTTATACCAGGCCTGGCAAACATGTGACTACGGTCAACGACTGGGGGCGGACATGTGAAGATCAAAATTACTACTGTTAGCCAGAAACATTTCTAGCTAGGAAAATAATGACATTTAGAAAAGACATATTTAAAGGGAGATAACTTGTCAGAGTTATCTTCCCTTGCAAGAGTTATGCCCCCCTGGGTTTCCTACCGAGAGAGTCACATTTGTAAAAATGTATATCGTTTCAGCTCCCACTATAAATGTAATTAAATTATTAAATCCTATCTTTCATATCATAAAAAGTAAATAAATAATTATCTCTAAACCATACCGATTTCCTCATTCAAATCATTCCTCAAATTCACACTCACTCAGATACCGACAACGATCACTTCAACTACGAAATGATAATTACTGAGAATTTTTTTTAGTAAGGAATTTCTTATAATGTCCAGTAATTAGTTAATTAGCAACGATACATATTATTAATTTAATTTGAATTATTATTGATTTATTTCCATAAAATCAAGTGTAAAAACAAGAATAAAAATATAAAAGAACTAAACGCACAAAAATCTCTTTATTCACCACAAATTAGGCGCAGTTTAGATATTTCAAAAATCACGAGTCGCTTTGTTTAAATTGACTAATTGATTACAGAAAAATATAATAATATAATACAATGAGAAAGCAAGTTCAGCATTTTAGAAAATCAAATACTTTAGGAAAAAAATTATGTTCAAAGAAACAATTTTCATAATTTTTACAAAATGTGTGATATTTATTACATGTACAATTTGTTTTACAGAAGATGAAGAAAATACTTATTTCTTCATGATACGATAATACATATTACACACAGTTTTAATAATGAAATAAACTTACATTAACAAGAACATAAAATCAATAAAACATATGTAAAAAGAGGGGGCCATTTAAAACCTATCTGATAGCTGCTTGGAAAATGATGCATTATCAATATTGATTATGTTATGAGAATTGTATAAATACTTTTATTTTATAAATAATATTTTAAGATAATTTCAAAACTAGTTCTTAAGTTCCCTGAAATGAATCAAGCAATAATTTTTGAAAAAAATATATGACAATATAAACATATACTCTTTTTTCATAGTAAAATGATGCATATAAAAAAATAACAAAGATATTTTTTAATTACCACAATCTATTTCTTTCAAAAGTGTACATATTCTTGAAAGTAAAAACTTGTATTATTAAATATTTCCTCATCAGTTGGACAATTGTTCCTTATAACATAACCGGCTATATACAAAAGAAACATTTTGATATCTTAATTCAAGATCTTAATTTCAAGATCTGGTAAGTTATCAAATATTCTGCATGCTACGATCATCAAGCAAATATTCACATTTTGAACAATTATATTCTGGATCAAAGTTGTGTTTTTTGACATAAACATCTAATTAAAACAGCAGTTTAATTTTTTCATTTGTAATTTTTCAATAATATTTTGAACTGATATAAAATATGCACCACCAGTACTTTGTCTTAATTTTCCAAATAGTCTGTGATGAATTCACCAATCATAAAAAGTTAAACCCACTGCTTAGCAAATATCTATAAACATCTGTTAAACCATTGCATGCATGTTCAATGGCTAAACCCGTATCCCTTTTTAATGATTTAATTATTTTTCCTTGCTTGCTTCCCATTTTTTGTGTCATTTTCCCACATTAGAAAGAAATATAAGGTTTTCATCATTTAAATCTGATATCATCTTTTTCAGTGGATTATTTTTCTTAATGATGCCATAGATTTCTTTGACACTGACAATTTTCCAAAATGTGAATAAATTTCAATAAATGAGCTGTTTCTGCAGTATCCTCTTCATTTAATGATAGATGCAATTTAATTGCATCTGCAGTTTGCTCACAAAATACTTTTAAACAATGGGAAACTTTTTGTCGTTCAACAGGTTTTGGGTAAACTGCCTCATCAATTAGTTTTAATAATTTAACAAACTGAGTTTTTTTTCATCTTCCAATTTTGCTAACATCTTTTTGCCTTCAGAAGAAGCTTCAGCAATCCAATTATTTCGAATATTTTTAAAAAGGTGGACATAGTAAAAAAGTAAGGCCTGTCATTTTTATTTTTATTTAAATTTATTTAAAAACTTTAATTCACCCCAAACAAGACACATTGCCACTGAGACGTAAGGGGATTAGCATGACGTAGTTACCTCCCCTTAGATTCCCCTGAGAGGTAACTCCCCGGAAAATAAAGATAGGGAAACCACTTCTCAAGATGGCGACCCAATAGAACCATATACACGTGTTTGTTCTCTGTTACATATACTAACCAAGCATGTTATATTCACAATAAATGCATCTAACATTTACATAGGGGCGAGATTTATAGGGGGCATCCTAAGTGAGGAGTTGAGCAGCAAGGTGTTTGTTTACATTACATTTAAATTTCTGCATGTCGGTACAGTCAAGGAAACAGGGAGGGAATTCCAAAGGCTAACAGTTTGAGGAAAGAAGCTATTAGAGTGGAAAGTCCTCCGGCATATGGGGACCTCCACAGTGAATTGATGGGATTTAGCTGATTGTAGGGTTTGTCAAGTGAATTTCCGTCGAGGGGGCACTAGAGCAGTTAGCCAAGACTTATCATAAACACAGTCAAATTTTTTGAAAAAAGATAGATTGGTCTTGTTGTTGTTGTCACATACAATTGCAATTACTTGACCATTTAATTGTTTAATTAGATCAACAATATTGAACATTTTTTCATAAAAATATTGCCTCTAACTTGTCAACTGGAATCATTTTAAGTAAATATTTGGTCCACCATTATCATGATTCCCAATACTGTTTTTGCTCATCCCTCAGAATTTTCAGCACAATCAAATACATCTCCTCCATGATATTGTAGAAAAGCTTTTACATACACTTCATCAAGTAAAAGAATGCACTTTTTCTGATTTCCAAAAAATTTAGAAAATATGTCACCCAGAAAATTACATGTTCTCACACTGAGTAATTTAAAATAACCCCGAAGTCAGTTATATAATGACCGAGACGTTACAAAAGATTCAAATGCCCGAATAAGAATACTAGAATCCCAATATTAATTTATTGTTTTTACATTTTTTTCACAATCCAAATACTTGGTGGGGACACACTATTAATTTGTTGTTTTAGCATCTTTTTTTTTTTATCAATTTTTAATTTGCTGAGAAAACTAATAGCTTAATTGATCTGTGACCAGTGCTGAAACATTGAGACTTGACTTTTTGAAAATGAAAAAATAGTTGTATTTATACCAGCATAGTAGCATTTACATTTTCAAAATGTTTTTTCAAAATGTTTTATCAAAAATATTGGAATACCCTCGTAAACAGATTCAGTTCAATTGTTATCCGATATCCAGCTGTGTTAGTGTTGATTGCAACTGACAGAATGCAAAAAAATAATATTCGCCCCCATTCAGAGAATAAATGCATACTCTATACAGGCCTGTATTAAGGATCGCCTTGATTCTGACCCATTCGTTTAAGCACTGTTCCTTTCTTACTTTCATCATTTGTCCATCACTTTCAATTCAGCAGTCACCACAATACAACATTTACTCTATAGTCTATCCTACTTAAATATCCCCAATTGTGTGAATTTTATACTTTGATCTTAGCAAACTACTACTTACTACTTTGAAAGGCAAAAAAGTAAGAAAAACTTTAGTTTAATAAAATTAGAAGAGACGGCACGGACACATTATCTGTTTTTTTGTTTACTGTTTGTGATACGAACTTAACTATACTTTATTTCTGGAGACTTTTTGTTTGGGCGTTTCACGCAATAACTTAGTGTTTTCATGTTTGTTTTTAAAAGACACTTTATTTTTCGAATTAATTACGGTTTATTTGTTTTTTTTTTATAGAAGATAGAATACGTAAAAATAAGTTGTTTGGGTATTATGCCAAAACCCATTTCGCTCTAAATAATTTATGTTACTGAAATAGGATTCAACGCTAAAATTTTGTTATCTTATGTAAATGTTAGCATATGCTTTTAAGTCGATTGTTTAGTTTAGTTCCATTCTCTATCTCGCCATGTTCTTGTTTCTTAAAAAACTTTTGTTCGTTGTTTTCGGACTAAACATAAATGAAATAAACTTGTGGTCAGTTATCAGTTTAAAATGTTGACTGATCAAGTAATAACTCCATTTTTGTAACATGTCAACTCTGACATATGCCTCTTTTTCTATTGCTGAGTGTCGTCGGTCGGAATGTGAAAGTGTCCTTGAAAAAAAAAAAGCTCAAGGAAAATCAGATTGTTTTGTTGTGCCAACCCTGTTTATGACTCGGCACTCGTAACAAATGCTTGATCCTTGGACACCTTAGCCCGTGTGACAGAAACCAACACAGTTTCATCCTTTCTGTGCATATCGTCACTGAAACCAACCAACCAGATCCCATAAAAGCATCGTATTAGCAGCAGCTGACAAAACAGTATAAACAGGGTGAATTTTTTTCACTAATCTCACAAGCAGTGCTCGCCCCGGGGTTGCCGTTAGGCAAATCCAGCAGCAGCCTATTCTATTCGAATCCCTGTTGGACAGAGCAGCATTTTCACTATCACGACAACGACAATCATCATCATCATCATCATCATCATCATCATCATCATCATCATCATCATCATCATCATCATCATCATCATCATCATCGACAGCAGCTTCCCTCTTCTTCTACAGTGCATGTTAACAATAACTGCGATCATAATCACTATCATCAGCTTGTTTTTAACCAACAAACTCGAGCCGGTCATGATGATTATGATGATGATGATGATGATGATCATCATCATCTGCAGCTTGTGATCCCACCAGCTTAAGCATCTACGTCAAAAGCAACAGCTTCCAGTGGAAAGATTAAAGGACACTTCATCCAGGATAACTATCACCATCATCATTATCATCATCAAATCTGTTGCTTGTTCTGCAGCCAGCCATAGTTCTACAGCAGCTCCGTCAAAAGCAACAACGATAAGAGTAAAGGACACTTCATCCAGGATAACCATCACCATCATCCTATCTTTCCCGTTGACTCACTGAGTCATGAACTCTTCTTATCGGTCACATCTTTATTTCTTTGAAATAGACGCCACCTTTATATTTTGCTGCATGCACGAGTTTGTTTTTTACTTCTTTTCCATTGCTGTATTTATGTCTGTATGTTCTTTTTTAGTTATAAGATCGATCAACCAGCGATCGTCCCCTGCAAGAGTCTCAGCAAGGCACATCACATAGTTGGAGTCATCCATCTTGACTAATGGAGGGATAGAAAGATATGTAACAGAAATGGTAGAATTAGCAATGTTCCTTTTCATGTTTTAAAATGCTTTGATTTGCGAAAAAAATAAAGGAAAAGTTGATACTCGTGTCAATCGGTGTATTTTGCCTGAAAAAGATAGCAGGAATGTTTTCAAGGATTGGTAATATAATTAAGGGTTTCTAGTTGTGCAGGATCCGATGTCATGGTGCCATTTTTGACGAAGTATCCTAACAGCTTGACGCTTTTCAAGTTGTAGGAACATTTTTCACCGTTCAAAGTCAGATTATATTTCTTGATGACAGTCATGAATCGTTTGAGTTTGTGGGCATGGTCAGCTTGGTTATGGCTGCCTACTATGACATTGTCTATATGCACAACAGTACTCATTAATTTTTAATTTCTGGGTGATTTCATCTATAATCCTCCGGGAGCTAGACACACAGTTTGCCACCCCAAAAGAAATTTGATAGAACAAGTATAGGCGACCACAGGCCTCAAACGTTGTGTAGAGCTTATCCTCTGGTTTGATAGGTATCAGATGGTAAAGTACTTCTGAGGTCTAGAATAGTGAAAATGTGGTATTCAGTAATGTTAGAAATCATTTCGTTAATACGAGGCAGTGGATAGGTATCAAGTAATGTGTATCTGGGAGTAGTCAATGATCATCCCTTTACTTTCGGTGGCTGATATACTTGGCTCTATAATGCCTTTTTTAAGCGGTTTTGTCACTTCTGTTTCTATGAACTGTTTGTCCTCTTGTGAATAACATCTTGATTTTACTGCTTATTTCTTTCAGAGAATTTTTATGCCGAGCTGAAATTGGTCAAGTATGGACCAATCAAGTGACGCAGTGTAGTAAGACTCTGGCGAACTTCTTACAGCATTTTGTCGGTAAAAGAAGAGAGACACTTATAAACTCGACATCGGCGTGACGACAACCTCTTTCTCTCACTTTCTGCCTTTAGGCTAGGTTCGTCTTTTTGGCATGGCTTAAAAGATAACATCATGTCAACCATGTGGTGCACTCAAACACTGCTAGTATACTACTGCTTATACGGAGCAAACAACCTTCCTTCTCAGCAAAAGGATTCTTTATACTTGGGACCTTTCTGTATTTAAAACTACCTTTCAAATATTTATTAATACACATATCGGTTTTGTTCTTATTTCTTTTGAATACATATTGATTACTAAATTGATTCCTAGATGTTGAATCGAAAATCTTTTCACTTATCCTCCTACAGCATTTTTAAACACAAAGAGGCTTTCGAATCCGACCAAACCAATCCGACTTCCAGTGAGGTCGAGGCTACACTGATCACATTTTTTTCACTTTAGCGGATTTTGGAACAGCATTGATCATATCAGTTGGCGACTGTTGTGTTTCATCGACTCTGCTGATTGTGAGAGTCTTTATGAGATGATGAGCCAAGACTGATTTCTACCCGTTGCTTTATCTGCTGACGACATATTACTCACACACCCAAGCAAAAATTCGCTGTTACGGAGTGGAATCAGTATTCTTCAATGTGCAGACTGGTGTCCGCTAAGGTTGTGTTTTTCCTCCACCTTGTTCAACTTCTTTTCCTTCACCATCCAGTAATTGTTTATTAAGTAATATATATATGTCTTATACAGAGTCTGGCTACTACAAACTTTTCTCTTCTTAACTTTCTGTAGTTTGGATGCAACTCATCAATAGTTGGCCAAATCTAGTGTAATTTGTTTCTATCCCATTCATTCCAAGATTGTTACCATTTTTCTTTGAGGATTCTGTTTAACTAATTGTTGTACCAGACTATAGAATAAATACACTCGAACACAAGGTTAGTACATTTATTAATTAACACCAACCAGTAGAATCCGAGTTGAGTGTATTGAGGTCCAGAGAGTCAGGTTTCAAGTGTTACTCCATAAGTAAAAAAATAAGTAAATTGGTCGATCATAGTTGAGGGCGATCCAAACGCTTCCTTTTCGTTAGCTACTACATCGAGATATAGGGGAGGGCGCCACTCCTTTCCTAGGATTACCACTTACACTTAATCATCACCTTATAATGTTGAGTATTTAGCAAGGGGGCATCAAGTACCATTTTCTAAGTCTTTGGTGTGACTCGACTGAGGATTGAACCCTGATCTTCCGACCTATTAGTGAACACTCTTACTATTATGTCAAATTGGAATGAAAACAAAAGCCAGAATAAATTTAAAGGTAAGCTTGATTTTACTTTGTTGATACTCGTAGTTACAAATGCCATAAAATCCACTGCTTTTATACTAAACGAGTGTCGTCTATTCTATCCGCAACCAAGAGTGAGGTTGGTATCAATTACTTTTGATACTACACAAATGGATAACAAATCGATACGGATGAATATCATTCACAATCTAACAACCAACGTGTGTTTAGAACGAATTATTCCATGAATTTTCACAAAAACACAAATGAAAACGCTGATTCTTGAAGCAGACTTTAAAAATTAAAAAATTCTATTTCCACTATCGGGGTATATGGATGCACACACTGTCATCGATAGTGATAGAAAGTTGTCGGCAAAGGGAATCACGTCAACGGGAATTAGTTTCTCCATACCAAATGCTAATGGACTACAGTAACAATTGCTAATAAAAACACAACGTAATTCGTCACTCGACCTTGCTCACAAACTTGTTGTAGAAACAAGAAAAAACGAAAAACAAAAAATACAAAGACAAAAATAAGAATGCAAAAATTAATTATTTATTGAAGGAGAAGCATTAACTGCATTTCATAAAGCTTAAAAATCCAAGTCTAATGTAAACAAATTCTTGTTGAGCCGTCCTGTTAAATAAAATTAAGCCCAATTTTAGCCATCTATACCAATCATCATGGTGTTGTCTCACCGTTCACCTGACAAACTCATTAACCCTTGTCCTTGAGTGGCCTTTGGTCCTTGATAAGCAGTAATTAGTAATGATTAGTAAAAAAATGTTAACATTAAAATTTTAACAAAATTGAACCGAAAGTTATCATTTATTTGTTTTTAAAACGTGTGTGACTTCTATAAGTTTTATTAATTGAAATTACTTGCTAATTTCAATTTAATCATTCCTTAAAAGAAAGTTGTCATATCGGAATAATCTATATTGAACACATCATACTATGAGTATTTAATATTATTTTAACATTAACATTATTTTATTGAAAAATTAATTAAAATTAAATGAACAATACACTAATAGAAAAAAATTACATTTTGCAATAAGAATTAAACATTTAGTTTTTATTTCAAATTTTGTACTTTTCTTTTTGACTAAAATAATGGTTTGAAAATGATTTTATTTATCTCTATCTCTATATTCATAAAGTAAAGTGGATTTTCCCCCTGTGTCACTTCAGTCACAATAGGAAAATAACCGAACACTTTCTATGCAAATCTCAACACCAACATCACTTCCTAAAGCGTGTTTCACAAAACTATGCGTACATTTTGCCCCCATTTACAAATGATTACATTTATTCCGAATAAACTGCTTCTCTTAAATAGTACTCCCACAAAGAATGTAGCAAAAAGTTTCGCTCTCCTATCATTAAGTCCTCCTACTACACTCATATTCACCGTTTTATTTCCTTAATAGGTATAATTATTATTAAGTCACTGTTTATTATTTCATTTTTCAACTCATACTAGTTTCTAAATACTACACTAGATCTGTAAAATAAACAAGAAACGCTCCCTCAATTTCACTTATACGCTACCTGACGTCCTGAATGTATTCGAGAAATAAGGGAATATCGGAATGGTCTTATTTTAGCAGTGTTGTTTAGCTATTCATAATACTTTTAATCATTCTTCAGAATTTTGGAATAGATTACAGAACACCTCAAATCATATTAAAAATGGCGTCTTAGCCTGACTCCTGGGCTCTTCGTAAGTAACTTTTTCTAAAAAAAAAACAGGTATTAATATTTTTAAAATATAAAACAAACAAAGAAAACCGACAACTACGTTTCATCCCAACATATGTGTAATTAACTATTACTTTACTCAATTCAGATCTCAGACATGGGGTCGTTTCTTGTTTCTTCAAAAAAATGTTTTTCCAATTTCAGCGTGGTTAAACGTTTAACCTTATTTTCATTTAGCTTACTAATTCTTCTTTCTTCTTAATTGAAAATCTGATATATACTTATTTTTAAACATTCACTCACTATTTCATCTGTTCTACGATTGACCTAGAATGCTTAGTGATCTATTTGCGTTGACTGAAAACAATTAGTGACCTATTTGCGTTACTACATTTTGCAAGCCATTATCGATGGATCATTATTTGTTCGCAAAAGTGGATACTCATTTTTCGTTAAAAAAATAATTAACATATTTATACCAGAAAAACAATTTTGATTTTTTTAAAAATTATTTCATAATTTTCGTGAATTTTCACTATTGTAGAATTGATTGCCTGACAATAGAACAGATGACGTCTTTATGCAAATAGGTCACAAACAGCAGGAAAAATAATCCGGAACAAAGGAATTAAAAAACAAAACAATAGCTCACAGGTGTTTGCTACGAAACTAATACTTATTTCGTTAGACTTCACTCATTCTTTTCTATTTTCCTCGGCCACAGCCGGGACACGGGGCGGGTCTCCCGACAAAATATAAAAAAATTATTTAACTTAAAAATAACTATTAGAGTATTACTTATGAATAAAAAAAATAACAAAAGGAATCCACTGTCAGTAATTTACGTGACTCAAATAGCTTGAAAAAAATTTGCGATAAATCTTTACCATCACACCCGATGTAATTTAATCCTTGAAAAACTTCAAATTCTAATTTTATTGTTTTTTTTTGCGATTACATGTAAACAGATTGAAAAATATCAGCAAAAAAGGAAATAACAAAAAAAAAATTAAATATTTTATATTTTAAGGTGGGAAATCACTTTTCTATATAAATTTAACGAGTAATGAGCACCTACTTCTTGCCCAGTTAGTGTTAAATCGACGTGTATAACCGAATGGTTTCTCAATTTTGGGATGGAAAAATTGGAGTGGGGCATTTTTTCTTTACTCATCCAATATATTTTTTTTCTGATTTAAATAGAAATGAGGAGGGGAGAGAGATTTTAGTTTTAAACTTTTTCAATTTATTTTAGACTTTTGGTGGGGGAGGAGGTAAAAATTATGAAATTAGCGCCTACTTCACACAAAAAAAATCGACCATAATGTAAAATACCCGTGTTTGGCTAAATAAAAGTGACGATAATGAACTTCACCGAACAATCTACACAATACGACCCAAACTGTTATTTTTCTTTTTACCCTAACCTAATCCTAACCCATAACTAAGTTTTAGTTTTCAAATTCGGTTTACTTCGGTTCGTATTGTGTAGAAGCATCAGAACTTGATTCGGATTTCTCTGGAAAGTCTGAACTACAAATATCTGGATACATATTCCTAAAAAGTACCCAAAAAATTTGGGAGGCCAGAAAAAATGTATCCTAAAACATTAAATATGGTTTCTGCATTTTATTTTATTGTAGGAATTTTTTTGGGGGAAATTCCTATCTTGCGGCTATTTTTTAATATTTCACCCGAGTAACGCCGAGACACTCGTCCTGCTAGTTTAATATATTTTTAACAAGACAATGTTTGCTGTTTATTTATTTGGCTTCAATCTCTAAGTGTTTGACTTGCTATAAATTTATATTCCGGTCTTCTGGCTACGATAAATGTCTAGTATATGTTCCGTCCTTGGTCAGATAAGGAGAAATCCTTCTAGACTAAGGTAAGTTTTATTTCTGTACCAATACAGAATGCCACTTTTGGGGGAGCTGGATTTCCCCACATTAAAAAACGATCTTGTGTCCAACTTTGTCCCTGTGGCGAGGCTAGTATGTAGGTACTTAATAAAATTAATTATTTTTCCCTCATTTCCAGATAAAAACAATATAATAAAAACAAATATTGAAATAATCTGTTGTTCAGTGTTCATTTTATTTGATATAATTTGATATATTTAGAAAGGCTATTGAATTATAATTATCTACTCTATAATCTACCCTATAAAATTAAGTCAGTCGGATTTTGAAAGTCAGACCTGAATAGCAATGAGTCGGCCAAATCAATGTTGATTCTGACTAGGCAGTCATATTTCACATTTATCACTCTGTGTCATTTGCTAGAAAAAATTAAAATTTCAATCGGTTTCATTGTTTACATATTCTATCCGGTCCAATAACTATTTCAGTAATAGAAAAGTACAGAGATTCACCGTTTGTTATAATGGACAAATTTAAAATGGCACCTATATTTGACCGTAGCAAAAAAATAACGTTGGTAAAATGACGTAACGGTTCAATCTTCAGCTCTAAATAATTGTATTTAATTTTTACAGCGATACCCAAACAAATAACAAAAACAGAAAAAGTCGACTTTTTCTTGATTGCATATCTTTTTGCGTATGTAATTCAAACAACAAACCTTCACAGATAAATCGGTACGATACGAAAAAGAGAGGACTCTTTCTTTTAATGGTCAATGGGTGGTAATTCTTTCTTACTTTACGCAAGTTCAGTACACCTATCAATCCTGTGAGTGTTGTTCTAGCCTAAACTCTATACTACTACTACTACTACTACTACTACTACTACTACTACTACTACTACTACTACTAAACCTTATCGTAAAAAAATGTTCAGTACACCTATCAATCCTGTGAGTGTTGTTCTAGCCTAAACTCTATACTACTACTACTACTACTACTACTGTTACTAAACCTTATCGTAAAAAAATGTTCAGTACACCTATCAATCCTGAGAGTGTTGTTCTAGCCTAAACTCCATACTACTACTACTACTACTGCTACTAAACCTTATCGTAAAAAAAATGTTCAGTACACCTATCAATCCTGTGAGTGTTGTTCTAGCCTAAACTTTATACTACTACTACTACTACTACTACTACTACTACTACTACTACTACTACTACTAATAATAATAATAAACTCCATCATAAAAAAATGGACTAACAAAGCATGGATAGAAAATTAGACTGGAACCCAGATCAAGGAACTTCAAAAAGAAGACGAAGCTGTAAATAGGATGAAAGAGAAGAGAAAACGATGGCAAAGGGGAAATATAACCCACAAGGAAATATTAAATAAGAAACATGAAGAACTAATTATACCTAAATACCTGTGTTGGATTTGTTTTCTTCTTAAAAAGTAGAGTCCCAGATTACATGGTGACGGGGCGGTCAACCATTTGTTGATTTAGCCACGTGACCACAAATATAAAAGGCGTGACTGAGAAGTTCATTCCTCCTCTTTTTCCCTTTTTCAGTCTGATCACCGACAGGTGACAACATCGTTTGTCAACGTCTCCTAACCACCAGAGCAGTTCTGTCGAGGTGCCTTTCAAACAACATGCGGCCAGTCTCTTCTCTATTCAGACCGATTCTGTCGGTGTGTTTTTGAGACCAGATCTGTACAAATGTTTGGCAAGCCTGTATCTTCATATATCTACACAGGGTTGGGGAGTCGAAGTTAGAGTTGGAGTGAGTCGGAGGTTTTGGAAGGAATCAGCGTCGAAGTCGGATTTGTAAGAATGTTAGGAGTCAGAGTCAGATATTTTAATCTCTTAAGAATAAACAGTCTGAATATTAAAAGATTTTATAATAAGGAGTCGAAGGCGGATATTTTGAAATTCTAGCAGTTGGAGTAGGAATTTTTGGAATCATCGGAGTCGTAGTTGGACCTTATACATTCAAACTCTGCAACCCTGTACCCACGTATTAGAAAGTTTGACATCTTTGCATATTTTGGTGTATTACTCCTGAGCGCAAATAAATCCTGTTATATTTTTCTAAGTAAGGTTAACAATGAAAAACAAAACAAAAACGATAATTAATTTTTATACCCGAAAGCATTCATTGTAGACGTATGCCCACTCAGAACGTCGGGGTAAACCAATTGTGGTCTAAGGGGATACTGGTAGAGGATGCCAACATGTCAGCATGCAATCCCAACGCTCGGAGGAACCATATTTATTTGGGGGTCCCACGTGGTCTGGTTCGTTTACAATAGAAGGACCTTGATTACTTATGGCCGGGTGTGGAAGTGTGTTTATGGCGGGAGATTCAAAAGAGAACAATGGATTTTGGATTTTAACCACAGTCGCGAAGGATACGGTGAAATGGTTTTGCGATAATGAATCCCCCAACCATAGGTAGTGTAATAGATGCCATTTATAACTGCATGTTATCACACCGTTAGGCTTCCACCATCGGACCACGTGGAGATTAAATAAAACAGTTTAAGACAACCAAGAGAAAGAAAGAAAATATTATTTAAACTTACCTTAAAGAAAGCGAAGGAATGATGAACCTATACACATATACGAATAGGCCTTTTATAATGGTTAATAAAAAAAGGAAAGAAATAACATTTTTATTAACAAAACAATTTATTTAATATTTAAAAGAGAGTGTAAGTTCATAATTGGGGCGTATGATGCGATGCGTGTTGAAATGTCTTTTTGTGTGTAGAATGCAATATGTTGAAGAAATAAGAGTTCGTTGGGAATGAAAGATTACCAGATTGTAGAATGTTCATCAAATTGAAAGATAGATAGTTTTCTTGAATCAAAAGGGGTTACCTTTCCCTTCTTCCCTCCTCCACACAGCTCGTTCGAGCTGGTGGGGGGGGGGGGAATCGCCGAGAGTTCTTTGTGTGTTCTTTGTCTCCGGACGCTGAAGGAAAAAGAGGAGGAGGAAGGGATTTGTCCCCTCTTTTATATATTTAAGATCACGTGTGGCCGAGCTGACCTGTCGGCCGCCCATTGGTCAGAAACCTCCGGCCAACGTGATTAGGCGAGATTTCGCGAGTTTCACCACTTCAGAGGCGAAGAAGGGTTAAACAAACAAAGAAAGAAAGAAAGTAAGAGAGAGTACCTTAATTGTGGTGTTCACCACATAAGCTCCCCACCGAGTACGGAGTAGATGGATCTGTTGTAATTAGTCTTCCCTTTTTTTTTGTAGCAGCAAATAAACCGACTTAGGCCTTTTATTGGTAATTCGTACAGGGGATAGCCTATGACAGAACTTTTAAAATTTATTGTCGCCATTTTGCCATCCCTGCATAGAATCAATCCATTTTTTTTTGTTTGTCCGAATGATGGCGTTTTGCCAATTGTATTAAAACCTTTTTTTTTTATATATATATAACTACAATCTTTATCAGCGAGGATTTAGCGTTCATTCCGGGATGGATGAAGCTGAAGTTATATGGGTGTTCCAGCAAAATTAGCGTTCGCGGGCGAAATTTAAATTTTTGTGCACATTGGGATTTTCCGCCACGCGAAGCTGGTATTGTTTGTAGTTTTAGCTTTCGGATGTGTATTTTTCTGCTGGAACTTAGCGTTTACCCAGAGATTCTTGGGCTGAGGAAATATCAGGAGAAAGAAATGTCTCTAGACGAAGCTGGGTATTTTTAGGAAATAATTTCGAGGCTTGCGTTGAAATTTGGTCGCGTTCATGCAAGTATTCTTGGGCTGATACAGGTTTTCTCAGGTTGTAGATTTCTTACACGAAGCTGTATTTGGCTTGGGAGATTCAATGCTTGGCGCCTTTTGTTGCTTCCATTGTTCCTCGACTGATAAGGCTATTATTATTATTTATTTTTTTTGTCTGATTGACGTCATTAATTTTTCATTAAAAAAAATAGTTTTTTTTTTTTGTATTTGCCTATTGTAGCTCCATTTTTCTTTTTAAATGGCGTTTGGCGGGATTTTTCATTGTTCGGTACATTTGCGCCATGTGGGAAGATTTTAATTTTTAATTTTTAAAGGGATTCCTGTTTTTTTGTAGACCCATCTCTCCTTGTCTCGCGAAAAATGCTTCTTTCTTTCCTTTTTTGTTCAGTGAAAGGATTTTTTTTGTTTGTTTCGTTAAAATTTGTTTTGTGAAAGAAGTTTTTTTTTTGTAAAAATATTCTTGTGTGTTTCGTTAGAAATGATTTTCGTTTTTCAAGATTTTCTTTCCTTGCGTTGGTTCGTGAAAAAGATTTTTTTTTTGTTGAAAGGGGTTTTGTTTGTTTTATGAAAAGGATTTTTTTTGTTGAAAGAAATTTTGTTGTTTGTTTTATGAAAAGGATTTTTTTTTTGTTGAAATAGATTTTTTTTGTGTGATGTGAGACGCTCATTTTTTTTTTTTTTTTGTAATTTTTTTTTTTTACAGTAAAAGGATTTCTTTTTTGTTAAGTTCGTAGACTCGTATTTTCTTCGTATATGAATTTTTGTTGTTGTTGTGAAACGCTCGTTTTTTGTTTTTTTTGTTTTGTTTAGTTTAGTTCGTAGACACGTATTTTCGTGTTTTAGAACTTTTGATTTTTTGTTTTTTTTACTTACTGCCGTATTCTATTCTAAGTTTCCTTCGCTAAATAAGATTAATATTTAAATTTATTAGTTTGTCTTTAAGTTTAGAAGTGGTATCTTATTTTTTATTTTTTTTATTTATTTGTATCTTAAAATTTAATCAGAAGGATTTGTATTTATGTTATCGTAGAAGGATTTAGTTTGCGTGTACGTAGGCGGTCACCAATTATGGCCGGGTGTGGCAGTGTGTTTATGGCGGGAGATTCAAAAGAGAACAATGGATTTTGGATTTTAACCACAGTCGCGAAGGATACGGTGAAATGGTTTTGCGATAATGAATCCCCCAACCATAGGTAGTGTAATAGATGCCATTTATAACTGCATGTTATCACACCGTTAGGCTTCCACCATCGGACCACGTGGAGATTAAATAAAACAGTTTAAGACAACCAAGAGAAAGAAAGAAAATATTATTTAAACTTACCTTAAAGAAAGCGAAGGAATGATGAACCTATACACATATACGAATAGGCCTTTTATAATGGTTAATAAAAAAAGGAAAGAAATAACATTTTTATTAACAAAACAATTTATTTAATATTTAAAAGAGAGTGTAAGTTCATAATTGGGGCGTATGATGCGATGCGTGTTGAAATGTCTTTTTGTGTGTAGAATGCAATATGTTGAAGAAATAAGAGTTCGTTGGGAATGAAAGATTACCAGATTGTAGAATGTTCATCAAATTGAAAGATAGATAGTTTTCTTGAATCAAAAGGGGTTACCTTTCCCTTCTTCCCTCCTCCACACAGCTCGTTCGAGCTGGTGGGGGGGGGGGAATCGCCGAGAGTTCTTTGTGTGTTCTTTGTCTCCGGACGCTGAAGGAAAAAGAGGAGGAGGAAGGGATTTGTCCCCTCTTTTATATATTTAAGATCACGTGTGGCCGAGCTGACCTGTCGGCCGCCCATTGGTCAGAAACCTCCGGCCAACGTGATTAGGCGAGATTTCGCGAGTTTCACCACTTCAGAGGCGAAGAAGGGTTAAACAAACAAAGAAAGAAAGAAAGTAAGAGAGAGTACCTTAATTGTGGTGTTCACCACATACTAAAGGTTTTTAATCCTTATATTATTGGGATAAATATTGCTATTCGGGTCACAAATTATTTTAAGGGAAATACTATTAAGAATTTATATTTGGTGTTTACTTAGTAATTTGTGACCTATTGGCGTTGCACACAGAATATAAAATATGAGATTATTAATCGACCACGTGGCAACAAAAATAGCTCAGGGTTAAAATTAACATGGGAAATGCAATGAAATGGAAAGAAAACATTATTACTATTGCATATTGAAAAAGCGAAGGAAAAGAAGAGACTGCAAAACAAAAATAGCATTTATTAAAATTAACAATAAGCGTAAAACATTTATATTAACAAAAACAATTTATTTTTGATAAGACATTTTGTAAAGCTATCAGTTACAGAGAATTTTTGAGTTCATTTTTGGTTTAAGTAATTCGTGGTTTTGGTAGAGAAAGTTCGTTGAGTGTACACGAGTTTTTGAGAAATGTCTGTATATATTTCCTAGTGTGTATATGCGTGCGAGAGATACATAAATTATGTCTATATGAATGCGAGCGTGAAAAGTTTTGTTTGTTTATCTGTGGCAATGTGATATGTGTGTGTGTTTGGATGTGAATTCTTTGTTTCGTGAAGAGAAATAAAAGATTGTTACATGCTTTATGCCTTCCCCCTCCTCGATCTTAGTCGAGAGGGGGAAGCGGGACAACGACCTCTGTGTGCGTGCTGTCGTCTGAAACGGGAGAGAAAAGAGAGGGAGCTAAAAGGGCTTGCTACTGCTTTTATAAGGGCTAGAATTTCGTGTTAGTCACTAGTGTATCGTTCCTTGATTGGCCGAAGTTGTCAGCCAGTGTGTTTCCACGAGATTTCCTCTTCTTCTATGTCAGAGACGAAGAAAGGGTATCGGTCAACGCTATTTGCTTTCTCGCGTTGCCTTTTGAGTCACTACAGACGTAACGAACGAGTTATATTTTTATAATTCTTTTCGATAGTTTTAAATTTTGCTGCTAAATTGATAAGACTTCATTGAGCTTTTAAAAAAATATGACGTAAATATGTTTAGTTCAACATTCCAAAGTTAACAGAAAAAAAAAATATAATAGAAAAAAATCAAATTAAGTTGAGGAAAGTAGAAAGTAAACCTTAAGTTTACTTTCAGCAGCCTCGTAACTCTCGCTTCCCTTATTTTGTCCTTTAGTCCTCACGTTTCATGAGCGATGTTTCTGGCAAAGGGGGAAGAATTGCTGTTTTTTGGGTCAGAATCTATCCATCTAACACTTATCGTTGGCTAGCTTTCGACCTTGAAGTGATATATATATATATTTAGCTTTTTACATCAAGTGGCTTCATGCCTTGTCTGGGGCGATTTCCATAAAAAAAACTAAAAAAGTATCCTGTTAGAGTTTAGTGGAGAAAATTGCACAGCATTTCAAACAAGTTT
>OY744522.1:145901166-145923666 GCA_963556195.1 Sepiola atlantica
TAGTGTTCTTCAATGCTTTACTAATTTAACGTTTAAGATGTAGTGAATAATCTTGATTGAACACTCGGATAACTATTTATATCATATAGAAATCAAGTGTTAGCCCCATAGGTAGGCGTCTTAAGCGCGAAAACGTTTACTTTTGTAGCAGTTACATAAGGAACCTATTTTGTTTAAATGTATGCGCAATATCATGCGTTAGATTGAGTCGTCGTTTGGTTTCGTACATGCGCACTCGAGCCTGGACTGTTAACTGAGTGGGTTTTATGATACATCTGGGCAGAATCAAGATTAATACGCGTAAACGTAACTTGGCGCCAAAACTACAATTCAAGATCAGTTCTCGTTTTGATCGCCTCTTGATCGGATGTTATCTTGTGATCTCCGTTTCACTACGAGTGTTTATTTACTCCTCTCCAGGAGTTAGGCACAAGGCCAGTTTTATCTTACTCGCACAAGTAAGATGTGACCCAAGGCCGGGTCGGGAAAGTGGGGTTTGAAAAGACAGCGCCCGAGAGGTGAGCACTCTGGCCATTAAAAATTGCCTGGGCAGCCCCGTCGGCATTCCTCGGTAGGGCGCCTCAGGCAGTAAGCAATAAACTTACTCCTCCCCAAAGAGGGGAGGCGAAGCCTGGGAGGGTGGACCTCCTAGAACTGCACAGGACAGACCCATAGACCGGCGTAAATCAAGCTCTGAAGGCCAAGACAATACCAGTCTATGGGGTGCAGTATCCATCGGAATAGATACTACACTTTAATCTTAGCCAAAAGGCCGGCTTGCATCTAACTCAAAAATACATCATTCGTTTATCGACAAAAGCAAACCTACCGAACAATTCTCATTGTGTTCCAGTTTTCCCTTCAATAAAAGTTGATACTTATTTAGTTGTGGAGATGTAGTCTTATTTATGGAAGATGGTGTTTATTTACTCCTCTTCAGGAGTTAGGCACAAGGCCAGTTTTATCTTACTCCCACAAGTAAGATGTGACCACAGGTCGGGTCGAGTAAGTGGGGTTTTAAAAGCCAGCGCCCGAGAAAGTGAGCACTCTGGCCATTAAAAATTGCCTGGGCAGCCCCGTCGGCATTCCCCGGTAGGGGCGCCTCAGGCACTAAGCAATAAACTTACTCCTCCCCAAAGAGGGGAGGCAAAGCCTGGGAGGGTGGACCTCCTAGAACTGCACAGGACAAACCCACAGACAGGTGGAATCAAGCCCCGAAGGACAAGACGACACCCGTCTATAGGGTGCAGTATCCATCGGAACAGATACTACACTTACTTCCTAGCGTGCCAGGTAAGTAAGATGGTGACCCTTTTCTTGTTCAATATTCTATTTCAGTCAGATGAGGCCAGATACAACTAACTCTACCAAGTTATATTCTTCATCCTGACTTTCTTTTTATCACACAACCTCTCCATCAAAAACCTAAACTTTCGTCATCTAGGAAAAGGGACCTCAATAATATTTTCATAGTGATTTAGATAAATTCACAAAAAGTGTTCAACCCCTTTTTACAAGCGTAGTTCTGTAAGGTTAATTAATTATTTATATTTGAATCCTATAGTTTACACAGAAAATGCCTAGCCCCGAAAGATCAGATTAGCCAATGAAATCACTTTTCTTATCTGCTATTAATAATCAGCTTATCAGAATGGCGTTTACGAAATAAACAGACAAGATTGTGACCTCTAGCGCAGACGACGCGATTGAACGAACACATTTTTTCATGTGCATGTTTCCCTCGAAAAAGGACAAAATTGTATCATTTTAGTGGTAAAAGTAAAGCTCGACAGTGTAAACAATGGTTTTATGTTTTTTTTTGTTGTTTTTTTTTAAAATATTACTAAATGAAGAAACAATTACGAGTTAAAAGCTATTTAGTATTAAGCATGCAATCGGAAGAAAACACGTTTGAAATGTGTAAGTGTGCTACAAGAACCGTAATTTTCACAAAATGGAGTCTTATGGGATGCCGCCATGTCCTTTTTTGTATCACTCAAGACGAAAAAAGTATTAAAACGTCGTTTTTCACACATTACTACGTAATAATGCATTAATTTTAACTCGAAAGCATTCTTAGTGTAATAATCTCTCTCTCTCTCTCTCTCTCTCTCTCTCTCTCTCTCTCTATATATATATATATATATATATATATATATATATATATATACAAATAATTTATTTAAAAAACTATAGTTACATATTTCAGAGTCGTACCGCGGTTTCATCCAGATGGACTGACTTTTTAAATTTGTTTAAAAGTCTATGGCTCAGAGAGGAATTGTCAGCGTCCTGAAATTCAAAACAATAGGGGGAAATGACGTTTGAGGTCACCGTTAAAAACGGTGCATTACTGAAGCGTCCCTTTGAAGAAAGTACCGGAGTCAGAGTTATATATTGGTTGGAATTTATTGAGTTTTTTTAGGGTTGTATTTTAAAAATTGTATTTTAAAGTTCGTCTATATTCCGTAAGAAGTCTTCAGCGTCTCGAAAACGAAAACAAAGGGAGACGGCGTTTGAATTAACCGTTTAAAACGATGCATTGTTGAAGCGTCCCTTTTGAAGGAAGCATCGGGTCAGGGTTAAATATAATACATGGGTCTTAATCGTAATTAAGTTTTATTAAAATAATTTAATTTAATTATTGATGATAGATGTTGTCTGTTTTACTGCTTCAAAGGTGTGTTTATTTTTAGGGGTAACTGTGTAGCGTAGTTTATTGATTCGGCTCTGGATAGGATTTATTAAGTTTTTCATTTATTTATTTTTTATTTGTTTATTTATTTATAGATTTTTATTTTTTCAAAGCATATTCATGGAGGAGTCTGTATTTGAGTGGATTAATTGCTATGTAGTGGCTGGATGTTGACGGAGGGTATATCTTTATCAGCGAAAGAGTTCGTCTAAGGGATATCTAATGTCTTAACTATCATTGCAATGCGCATTTGTGTTGGGTTTATGTATTTAGTTAATTTTGTTGGCTTTATCTGATAATGTTTATAAGTCTATTATAGGGCCTGTGTTAGAAGGAAGGGGTTAACTCTTAGTCATCTATACTTTTTAAAAATTTAATGGGGTTTGATAGTTATATTTCTAGGCGTTTAATTAGTGAGATTCATGTATTTATCATGTTAGATATTTTAAAAGTGATGGGTATCTACTGATTTATGTTATATTTGTAGTGAATGGAGTTAAAGGGGGATATGAGTTTAGGTTGTATTTGGGTTGGTAAGGGGATGTGATTGTGGTTGAGACATCTACAATATATCTTATGTTATCTTGTTAATAAATTAATTTTGAAAAGGTCTTGGTGTGGGTGGCTGTGTTATATATTTAAAAAAATTTTTATTTTATGATGGGGTTATTAGTGAGTTTTCGTTGTTAGTCCATTTTCTTTTGTGGGAACATTTTTTGAAGACCTCAGTTTTAATGTTCATGCCGTTTATGGTAGGGTTGTCGATTGCCTGTGGAATCCTGAATTTTTCATGGTGCATAGGGGGGTAATTCCTGGCGGTAGGGCAATAGGACCTATATATATATATATATATATATATATATATATATATATATATCGCAAAATTACAAACCATTTTAGATGACCATACGAAATTTTAAAAAGTTTTTAAAAAATCAATCAAGTCAAGACACAGATTAACAAGCTAATTGCAGCCAACAGTGCGACAAATGATAGCCATATCCCCAAATAATTGGTGATTACAAACCTGGTTACCTATATGGTACTGTAAATACCCAAACCCCCTTCGTCCCATAATTTCGCAAGTTTCAACCCCTATTTATCAATTAACTAAAATAATCAATGAATAACTCCGTATTTACCAAGCAAATATAGTGTAAAGTCCACCCAAGAACTCATAAAAATTCTTCAAACTACAAAAATAAATAATAAAATTACCGCTTCACTGAATGTCGAAAGTTTATTTACTAATTTTCCTGTACATAAAACAATCGACATTATTATTGATAACATATATAATAACCCATCCCATCTCCGCTTAAAATTAATCCTAGAATACTTAAAAATCTTATTAATCTGCACAACCGAAGTCTCCCTCTACGACCATAAAGAAAACATTTATACCCAAATTGATGGAATCCCCAATGAGTTCCGTACTTGAACAGACCTTCAGCAATTTTTACATGTCCAACATTGAAAACAAAATATTTAATACAATCACTAAACCCTCAATTTATACCAGGTACGTGGACGATATCCTTATCCTAGCAGACAATAATGATGAAATAAAAAATACAAAACAACTTTCAAACTAATTATGTACTCACATTCACTTATGAACTAAACGTCACTAACAAAATTCCGTTTCTAGACGTACTTATTGACTTTAACAATGACGAATTCATAACCTTTCCCTAAAAAACTACCTCCATTAATTATTGTCTTTTAAATTACAGAAGTGAATGTTCACACCAATACAATATAGCAATTATAAAAAAATCTAGTAAACCGTTCAAAGTTGGTCTCTTCAACCAGAAAGATATTCCTCAATGAGTAAAAAAAAATCAAACAAGTGTTAAGTAACAACCTATTCCCCAATTACTTTGTAGATGAACACATCAAATTAACAATTAGAAATATAGATAACTCTAATAACAACCAGCTAAACAATTTCGACTACATCAACATATTTTACCGTAACCAGATGTATCCTAACTTTAAATTAGATGAAAAAGTTCTTAAAAACATAATATACAGATATATATTTCCCGTTAATAGTAATAATAAAATCAGATTTATCATAATTCATGATTTATTATAAAAAATTCAAAACCTCTAACCACAATAACAATAACACCTTTCAGGCAAAAAATTAGTAGAACAAACCAATGTAATATATCAGTTCCAATGCCATTGGGAGAATGTATCTTAAACAATACTATTACTAGTTGTTACATTCGCTAGACAACTATTACACTTCCTCGAAGACTCACATTACATCTCTCTGACTCTAGTTCAACCTGTCAACACTTGAAAAAATAACTACCCTCATTCACAATTCAGACACATCTTAGTCAACAACACAAAAATTATACATCACGACCCCAATGTAAAAAGATACAAAATTCTTGAATGTAAAAAAAATAGACACTCTACAATCAACAATAGCAATTACGAGTCTACCCACGATATTTTTAAGCCTAGCTAATTAATTGACTTCAACAAATCCTTAGCTAAAAAGAACAAAAAACAAAAAACTTTTAACCTTTTTAATTACGACGTCTCATCACCCATGCGTACATTTAAAGAGCCATACATTGCCGCACCGTTCGACAGACTCAGCAGATACGAACAAACCAGACTAATACCCCACCCGAAGACGATTGAATGAATCAATCGAAACTACTCGCGAAGAATGGAACATAAGACATCAATACGACAATTTGACAAAAAGTACTCGATGGACCATCCGAAAAACTGAAAAAAAACAACAACAACACTTATTTAGCAGAATCATTCCGTGTTGTTCGATAACGTTTGTCGTAATGAAAATATGCTGCTTAAGCACACACAATATATTATCGCCTATACACTAATTTTATTCGCATTTTTAAAGAAATTCTTTAGATTGTCGATCTTTTTCTATGTAAACATCGACTCGTTTCTTAAATTATGTGAATAAATGGAAGATTTAACTGGAAGGCTTGAAAGACTTAGCGGTACACATAAATAAAACAAACAAAACATATTTTCGACTTTAGAATGGGAGATCAGTTTCAAATAAAAAAAATTATAGTAAAATGATCACCCACTTCCGGATCAGATTTCGTGTTTAAGGACATATAAACAATTTTAAAAAATCTTGGTCATTATCTTAATTTGTTGAAAATGAAGTGTGTGTGTGTGAGGGGGGGGGGAGTCTGCTGAAAATATACATTCTTAAATATTTGTTTCTTTTCATCAGTAGTTTTTTCACAGTGTTTACATAGGTTCGTGTCTGCTGAAAATATACATTAAATTGACCATGCCTCTACCCCGCCCCCACATTTGGCTCATATGTCCTCTCTGGTCCGATCATTTTGCGTTAAATTTAAATGTGAAAGTGATTCCTCACTCTAAAATATTTTTACCGCAAACATTTTCAGGCTATTTACATATAATCGCCTAAAAAGTAGAATCTCATTTGTGGGAAAGGTGTCAGGTGTAGGTCTACAGTTTTACCAAAGTAAAATAACAATAACAATAAAACATAAACTAGAACAATAACAATGAATACTAAAAAAATTTCAAAAATGTAAGTGATCATTTTATGTTAAATTTATGCAAAACTGATCCCTCACTCTAAATTCTAAAATAATTGTTTTTTATAAGGGCAAATGAGCAAAGTTTCTTCACTAGAACTGCCCGTATGTAGAACACATTACCACGGGTCTGCTTCCCGACTGACTATAACATGTCGTTTTCAAGTCCAATATAAACAAATTCTTTTTGAGCCTTCCTCTTAAGTAGTCACTTTTTGACCAATTTACAACCATCGTTACTAATCCTCTCGGTGTTTCACCGTCTACCTTTCGAACTTAATAACCCTTATCCTCGATTGGCATGTGGACCTTGATAAGCGGTAACTCGATTGTAAAAATAATAATAAAAAAAGGTACTGAAAATTTCATTACAATAATTTCTTGATTTTTAAATATTTTAAATAACAGAAATTTTTTGTTTAAATGGCTAAATTTGTACATCCCTGCTCATGTTTCAAGCTATTATTGTTGCAGTTATATCGTTAACTAGCGGTGTTACACAGGCATAGCCCATGTAAAGATATATTGTTAGTCGGAAATAATCTAAAATATAGTCATGTTTACAATTTTGAATCGAAAGAAATGTCAAAAAATACCTTTTGCAATATGAGGTCAAATAATAAAAAAACCTTAAAAACGCGTGAAAAAAATCTGGAAAAAATCTTGCTAGTTGTTTGAATTTAATTTCAACAGTAACAGTCAATTTTTTTATTGTCATAAAACATGCGTGAGTTAAGTATTACTTATAAAATAAACGCGCTCGAACTCTTTGTCTGAAAAAAATTACGTATTTTTCTTTTTTTCTCCATTTTTTCAATCATTATTTTTTCATTTTTCATTCAGTTTTTTTTTCATTCAATTTTTCTTTCATTTCGCATTCATTTGTTTTTATTCAGTTTTCATTCATTTGGTCCAGGATAAAAAAATGTAAGATTACATTATTACTTTTGGTAACTGATACATATAAACTCTCTTCATCTGTATCAACATCATTTATCTTCATATTATTGTGAAATAGAGGGGGGGGGGACAAGAAATTAGGCATTGACCGGGACCATTTGTTCTCCTCGGCGTTGTCCGGAATAAATAATTGTAAAATTACAATATGACTTTTGGTAAGTGATATATTTGGAATTTCATCGGATTACTGTTTTTATCACCATCATTTACCTTCATATTATTGTGAAATGGGGGTTGGGCTTAAGAAATTATAAATTGAACGGGGCCATTATTCACCGGAAACATTTGTTTTTTCGGCGTTGTCCAGGATTAATATTTGTAAGATTTCAGTATTACTTTTGGTAAGGGATATATAGTAAATTTCTTCGGATTATTGACTGCATAAACATTACGTATCTTCTTAATATCGTTAAATGGAATAGTGGAGGAAGAAATTAGGAATTGACCGGCGTTATCCGGATCAAAAATTGTAAGATTACAGTATGACGCTTGATAAGTGGTATATATTAAATCTCGTTGGACTATTGTCTTTATCAACAACATTTACCTTCATATTATTGTGAAATAGGGGTGGGGACAAGAAATTAGGAATTGACCGTTACCATTTGTTCTACTCGGCGTTGTTCGGGATAAAAAATGTAAGATTACAGTATTACTTTTTGTGACTGGTATATATTAACTCTCTTCGGACTATTGTCTGTATCAACATCATTTACTTCATATTTTTGTGAAATCGAGGAGGGGAGTAATAAATTAGGAATTTACCGGGATCATTTGTTCTACAATAATCATTATCAACATTATTTCTCTTCATACTTTGATTTTAACAATACTTTTGGCAATGCTATAAAGTCCCTCTTACTAATATTAAAGTATTATATTTGGTGAATGTGTGTATGTAGGGGAAAAGAAACTTTTGTTCTACTCAGCGATGCCCGGCAGCAATAAAAGTGTCATTATCAACATCATTTCTCTTTATACTTTGATTTTGACAGTGCTAATAATATTATAGTAGTATGTTTGGTAAGTGATGGTAGGGGAACAAACACTTTTGTTCTACTCGGCGTTGTTCGGGAGAAATAAAATTAATAATTATAAGATTACAGTGTCACTTTTACTAAGTGGTATATATTAAATCTCTTCGGACTATTTTCTTTATCAATATCATTTACATTTATATGATTGTGAAATAGGGTGGGTGGGACAAAAAGTAAGAATTTACTGGAACAATTTGTTCTTCTCAGCGTTGTCCGGGATTAATAATTTTAAGATTTCAGTATTACTTTTGGTAAGAGAATATATATATATATATATATATATATATATATATATATATATATATATATATACACATATATATACACATATATATATATACATATATATACATACATATATATATATGTATATATATATATATATGTATATATATATATGTATATATATATATATATATATATATATATGTATATATATATATATATGTATATATATATATATATATATATATATATATATGTATATATATATATATATATGTATATATATATATATATGTATATATATATATATATATATATATGTATATATATATATATATATGTATATATATATATATATATATATATATATATATATATATATATACGGCACAATCACGTTGACACACCGGTTCCCGTTAGATCACCGAATTTAAGCGGCGTCGAGCCTGGCCAGTACTAAATGGGTGACCATTTAGAGAATACCAGGTGCTGTTTGTGCTCTCTGCTTATCTCGGCATTGTACTACTACTTGCCATTGGGATCAAGCAATGCCGACTCAGGAGAGCGGTTGTTGGGGATTGCGCAACCCTTGCAATTACAAATTCACGCGCGGGCAGCCCCAGGGTGGGCACTCATACGTCGAAATCGACGGGAGAGTCCATCATATATATATATATATATATATATATATATATATATATATATATATATATATATATATATATATATATATATATATGAAGAAGAATGGAAAGGAATTAGAGAAGCAAAAGCCAAATCAAAATTCAATTCAAATGCTCAGAGCAAGGTATATTCCGCAAAAAGGCAATTTATTCAAGTTAAATTTTCCTTAAGCCAGGCTTTTCAAAGATCAAAATCTTATCATCAGAGGAAGTTGCTGAGATAGATAAGTTGGCAATGGCCAAGATTTAAAATTTGAAAAAAAGAAATAAAAGTTGTAGGGAAAGAAAACGCAGGGCAAAACTCTGCCCGAATGCAAGCAAATGTCCGATTGCTAAAAAGTCCGGTGTCGAAAAGTCCAGCGGAGAGAATAAGGTGTAGATAGGTGAGTCATTAACGGCACAATAAATAATGAGAGAGGATTCAAAGTTAAAATCCAAGATGTCACAACTTCAGGTACGGCGAAAATAGAAAATCCAAAAGGGTAAAAAGTCCAATAAGAGGTACGTTCCTGGAAGCAGGTAGGCTCAGAGAAGATTGAGGTGGAAAATAGTCGCCATTAAAAGTACTTCCTGGGCAGAGATAACAATGGAAAGTGTTTTAAAGTGGGAAAAAAGGCAGCGAAAATGTTTAAAGCTAGCCCGTTTAGAAAGCCGGCTTAAAATGAAAAAGCAAAAACTAATATGCGACCAGTAGGCAGGGAGGGAACGGGTAAGGGGCGCGGGGGAGGAGAAAGGGACGGGTACGAGGGAGGAGAAAGGGAGCGGAAGCAGTGAAAGAAGTGCGGTTAAAACTAAGAGTGTGAATGTGGGGGGTGAGATGTGGGGGGTGAGTCACATAAAGTTGAAATTGGATGTCAGCGCGGAATAGGATTCAACTAGAAAAGGGGAAGAAAGGAGTGGGGGTGAGTTAACGAAAGTTCGGAGGGGGAGTTAAAATAACAGAATATGTTTATGAACAGAGTTCGGGGTTTAGATGCTTAATCAGATGACCTTAGATATAAACAATGAGGCAAAATATATTTGAAGGGTAGAACTAGAAGAATTAAATAAAAATTAAAAAAGTAAAGATAAAAAGTAAAGATAAAAATAGTATTAAAAGTAGAAATAGGAAAATAAAAAATGAAAAAGAGATAATAAGATTAGTCTTAGGCTCGCAAGGAAAATTAAGGATTGACCGATAAAAATAAAAAATAATATATATATATATATATTAAATCTCTTCGGACTATTGACTTCATCAACATTACGTATATTTTTAATATCGTTAAATGAAGTGGTGGAGAGAAGAAATTCGGAATTGATCGAAAGTATTTGTTTTACTCGGTGTTGTCCGGGATCAACATTATTTCTCTTCATACTTTGATTTAACCGTACGTTTGGCAGTGCTGCGAAGGCCTCCATACTAACATTAATACTATATTTGGTATGTGAGTGGGTGTGGCGTAACCGCAACTGTTGTTCTACTCGGCGTTGTCCGGGATCAATAAAATTGTCAATATTAACATTACTGTATTATATTTGGTAAGTTATGGGAGTAACAACATTTTTTGTTCTACTTGGAGTTTTGCGGAAGCAATAAATATAAATTACAGTATTACATTTAAATCTCTTTTGACTATTTTCATTACCAACATTATTTCTTTTCATATTGTTGCGAAAATCGATGACAGGGAACAGAACTACCGTGCATCAAGAATGTGATTGTGTTTTATTCTGCTCATCGTTGTCCAAGAGCAATAAATGTAAGATTACACTATAACATTTAAAACGGATAGATCCGGTAAATGAATTACATTATTATTTTCAATACATTAAAGTGAGAGGAATAGGTTGAGCGGAGGAAAAAGAGATGGTTGGGGAGAGGGACGGAAAATGGGGGAGAGGGAAAGATAGAGAGCCGACTAGAAAGATAGGGAGAGAGATAGAAGTTTTAATATAAACATGTTGCGCACACTATTAAACTTCTTCTATTTTGTTTTTATGACCTCGTGCAACGCCGGGTAGCCCTGCTAGTCTATTATATAAAGGGCAGTTGTTTGTGTGTATATGTGTGTGTATATGTCCAGCTAAAAGTAAAAAAACAAACTACAAAACAAACACCCACAAAGTTGGTATATTCTGGATCGGGTTGTCCTGGGTGAATAATATCTAAGAAAATGTAAATATTATTCATTCTTTGGGAGTCAACTGGACCAGGTTTCGTTAGGGGGGCAGCGGAGGTTCAGCCATTTCCAATGTGATCTATTATATAAAAGAGAGGTGAATGACTTATATTATTATCATTTTCAATAGAGAAAAATTATCTGGGTGGAAGTGAAAGAGGGGTGGAGGAGAGAGATGTGAAATAACGCGGAAAGGGGAAAGAGAGAAAGATAGAGAGACGGATTGAGAGAGGCAGAGAGATAGAAGTTTCAATATAAAGATGTTACACACACTTTTTAACCTCTTCTATTTTGTTTTTTATAGCCCGGGCAATATCGAACAGCCCTACTAGTATAATATATATATATTGAGACAATGCTGAAGTCAGGAATAAAGAGGACGCACGCGATGTTCACTTCATGCTTTTATTAGACGTCTGAACTGCCTGCTGTCCGCGATTAGAAAGAGTATGAAGCCTCGTATCTATTTCTGGAGTAATGTCAGTCAAGAGTTCTCATAAAGAGAGATGATTTATAACTGACTATTATAATATCCACAACGTTTCGACCGCTGTTTTGTAGTCTCCAAGCTTCTTCACGCGCCTTTCACTTTTCTCGTAGTCGGTAACTTTCGGTAAGAAATGCGCGATAAAAATGTCTCTAATCTTACAAGTTTGAAGTTGCAGGATCGGTTTTCTTTGCGCATGTTAATAACTCAAGAAGTGAGGCAAGATCTATTAAAAGGTTTTTCTTTTTAATGTTAATAATGGGAACTGCCGAGTGTTATCTCAATAAAATAACACCTTCTCTATTGGATTCTTAGCTTACATCATTCGTTCAGTGTTAGGTTTGTTTTTTACCAGTTATTTTTGATGTGTGTTGAGATAGCATTAGGCTGATGTTTTTGTTACTACTAAAATTCACTTGACGTTCCTCCGCTCAATAGAGGCGGTGATATATTTGCACAACTGATAAACTTACCGGTCGAACTAAGAACGCTAAACAACTGCCTAATAAAATGCAGTTTAGCGACATCAGATACCATGAAAAAAAAAAAACTTGATCGTTCGTATTCGTTCAATTTGCATTTCATGTGGGTTGTTGGAGTGGGTTGATTTATTTTACAGCATATCGATTCTTTTTAGGGTATTTAATGCCAAAAACACAGTAATTATCGTAAACAATTCATTGTATACAGTTAATTGTACACAAGTTGCTATTTTAATCAATAACTGGAGTGAAACTGCGGGAAGTATTAGTATGCAATTTAATACCATAGATGTTACATGTATGTATATGTGCCTATATGGGCATTTTGTATGCGTATATGTGCATACGCATATGCATATGCATGTGGGTACAACACATGGATATGTATGTATGTATATATATATATATATATATATATATAATTATTATTTCATGTATCCACATAAAATGTTATAAGGAGACATAATTTTTTATGTATGAATTTTCAGTATTTACTTCAACAGTTCTCGATACGTGAGTAAAGCTAGGTAGTAAGTTATGAAAATATATTTAGGGCAATTAAGCTCCACAGAGACTTCCGCGTTTCATCCCCAGAAGGAATTGTCAGGCTAAAATGCATGGAGTTAGTTTTGCCAGGTGTTTTTATATAGACGTCTAGCTAGTTAACCAACCGGATTCTTTGTTGTTCTCTTAGCCAATCGTTGGGTTTATCACAAACAAAGGTTCGGTTGATTTTACTACCTATTTCCTATTCTATTGTTCTGTTTTGTATGTGATCTCATCACTGTTTCTTTGTTGTTCTCTTAGCCAATCGTTGGGCTTCTCACAAGCAAAGGTCCGGTTTATTTTACTTCTTATTCTATATATATATATATATATATATATATATATATATATATATATATATATATATATATATATATATATATGTGTGTGTGCGCGCGCGTGTAGATGGTCCATATATATGCGAAGTTGTGCAATCACATGAACACTTATGCGTTTGTGGAAACTCGCATGTGTGTGCATAGTTTCGTATATGGGTGTTTGTATCAGCATATGTAGTGGTGCAATGTGAGAATACATGCATGTGTGTGTGCGTGCAAGTGTAGTTAGCTTTTTGTCTCAGTCCTTATGAAAGTGCGAATATGCATGGACTGACGTGAGTATGTAAACAAACCAGTCCCATGTGTAGCAACATTTGATAACGACCAACTGTTAATCGAATGTATACGGTATATTAATTAATATATATATGGCAGCTGTCTATTCGATTTCGAATATGACCACTTATGGCGTATCGATGTGATATTAGTGTAAAAGTACCTAGTGAGAGGCGCGGATATGGCTCTTCAGGCCTGCCAGACTTTTACAGACCATACCATAGAGGTGGCAGGCGTTGTAATGATCTGAGGGGATGCCATAAATGAAGCCACCTCTTGTCTGTGCTTGATTCAGCAAAACATGCACTACCAAATTGCAAGCTTGGCATATTAGGTGTTCCATATTTCCTCCATGTGCTAGAGGTGTCCCATTCCATCTCTTCCTCGCTGCTCTATTCTGCTGCTGGAGTTTCATCCTATTTTTTTTTTAAAAGCTTGCTGCCTTCAAAAAGCGCTTTCCTCCACCTTGACCTATTTCAACATCAATTCCAAAGCACTTCAAATCGTCTTTGTTACAACCTTTGAATTGCTTACGAGGTTTGTGCTGTGGGCGAGTATTTATAGTTAGTCCCCCCAAAATCACCTGCTTGGGCAGTCTGTCATCAGTAAGACGAATAAGATGACCATCCCAACAAAGTCTGTGTTTACTCGATGTTTGGAACAGCATCTCGTTGCAAAACTTTGGTGTCGGGGATAAGCAAGTGCCTAAGGCAATTCTGCTGGAAACGCTCTAGCTGGCGAATATGAGCTCTGTAAGTGGTCCATGTCTCACAAGCATATAACAAAGTTGATACAACACAGGCCTCATACACAGCTATCTTAGTTTCCAGCCTGATATGGGTTGCCAGGGGCCGCGGAAAACATAGCCTTTGTCTTGCCCAGGCGTATTGTAAGACCCATGCTTCTATAAGCCGATGCAAAGCGATCGTTGATATCCTGCATATCATTCTGTAAGTGAGCTACAAGACCCACATCATCTGCATAGAGCAAATCTCGAACAACAGTAGAGAATGTTCTTGACAAAGTCTTAAAACGATGTAAATTATACAGCTGCCCCAATGTGCGAAATCGAAGATACACACATTTGTCACAGTTAGTGAAAGCCAATGACAGAGTTACAGCAAAATAGATGGGGGAAAAAGTAGGTGCAGGTATATCAACCAGTTTAACACCATTGTCAACTGCAACGGGTTCAGAGAGACAACCATTGCAGTTGACATGTGCTTTCATGTTGTCGTGCAACTCACGAAGGAGTCTAACAAAATTAGGAGAACATCTCAACTTACCTAATACCTTCCACAGCGTATCCCGATTAACTGTATCGAACGCTGTCTTCAGATCAACAAAGACCTGATATAGGTCTAGACGATGTTCAATACACTTTTCCTGCATTTGACATGCCGTAAAGATCATATCAGTGGTACTCCTATTTCTTCAAAAGTCACACTGACTCTCAGGAAGCATAAACGGGCAGATATAGGCATTCAGGCAATTCAACAGAATTCTGGTAAATACCTTTCCTGTCCTATTCAAAAGAGATGCCTCGATAATTGCCGCACTCATCTTTCCTCCTTTTGCCCTTGTACAAAGAGACCATAATTAAGTTACGCAAATCTTGGTAAACATGCCCATCAAACGAGATGTTGTCAATAAACCATTAAATTTGCACTGCCAATGGTCTTCCACCACAGTGAAGGACTAATACATGTATACCATCTCCACCAGGTGCTCCACATCTCAACTGCCATATAGCCTCTTCCACTTCCTTGAGGGAAGGAACAGAATCAATTTCAGCAATGATAGCCCTCTGAGGCAAGCTATCTATCACATCAGTACTGACTATCGATAGATTAGGGAACAGATCAGTATAATGCTCTGTTCATCTATCAAGTAGCTTGCTTTGATTCCTAATTAACTCTGTGCCATCCTTGGATTTTAATGGGGGTTACACTAGAATGGCTAGGACCATAGATTGTCTTCATCAAGTCATACATTGTTTTACTGTCTTCAACATCAGTGGCATGCTGAATATCACAAGCCTTCTGTCGCCACCATTCATTTTTCAGCCGTCTAAGTTCTTTCTGCAACTCTGATTTAATAGCTAAGTATAACTGTTCCACAAACTTCAAATTCTGAGGTGAGAAGCCGCTATTAATCCACCTTTAATGAATTTCATTCTTTTTCTGTAGCAGTCGAGCGATGTGAGCATTATTGTCATCAAACCAGTCTTCATGCTTTTTCTTCATCAGCCCCCAAACATCTGCTTTTTCATAAACACACTTCTTAAAGCACTCCCACCTACCATCAAACGATATCTGCTGAAGCCTATTCTTTAAGTCTAGAACAGTTTTCTCATCCTTCAGCTTTGCAACATTCATTCTCCGAGGACACTTGACATTGCCGAATCGCCTCTTCGGCCTAATTACAAACCTCATGTCAGTACACACCAGACGATGATCTGTCTAGCACTCGAAATGTCTTTTGACTCGAACCCTGTAGACGTCCTGTAAATCGGATCTACAAGTGATGACGTAATCGATCAAATACCATTGCTTGGTAATCGGATCTACAAGTGATTGCTTGGATCATGGATGCATCCATGTGTTCTTATTTCCGGTGGAAACACGTATTAGTTATCACTTAATCCAGCTCTTAACACATTTGCTATAAACACAGCCCTCTCTTATTCATACTTCCAACTCCATAACGAGTGGACACCATGTTTGATATTCCCTACCCATCCTTGATATGAAATCCCTTAGCAAGACAAATTTATTATCGACGGATACCTCTTTTAAGATATTCATAAAAAGATCCTACTAGCTCAGGTGAGTTGTCCAATGTAGGAGCATAAACAGAAATAAGAGTTACATATCGCTGACCAGATAGAGGCAAACATAAGGTCATAAGGTCATAATACGCTCATTTAAGTCACAATGAAGATCCTTGAGTTTAGAAACAATCCATTTTTTAAGAGCAAATCCTACGCCATGGTCGTGTTATTCACTTTCCGATTTCTTGATCCAGTAAAATACATATTCAGAGCCTTCCTCTACACGACTACACTCCTACAACAATCTTGTCTCTGACAAGGCTGCTATATCAATATTGAAACGTAACAGTTCTTGTCCAACAAGTGATGCTTGTCTCTCTGGCCGGTCAGAACCATAACGATCAAGTAAGCTTCTGACGTTCCAATAAGCCATTTTCAAATTAAATTTCGTATTACTCATTAAATTTATCCCACTAAACTAGAAACATAGTTGGTATCTACACATGAATCACATGCGCAAAAGTACCAGCATAACAACAATGCTTGTGCGACATGACGACCACTGTCTGAGTATCGGCGACAATGAACCTGGTGACAGACAAACAGTCACTTAAAACGCATGGGTTAGATCGGAGTTTTCCTTCTCCTAGATGCCTGTCTTAACAAAGGCTAAAGAGGACATCTCTCCTAGTAGTATTGCCCTATACCCATGACTGGGACTCAGGATGATTGGCACCAGAGTGTGATCCGCATGCTGGTGGATCATGCCTGCCTCTACTTCTCTGGAGGTGTCTGTTAGGGTTGTCTGACTCTTAAACTTTCTGGCAAAAACCGTAGTCTACAAGGCAGCAGGGTCCAGTTTTACAGCACTGAGAACTCGCCATTAACATGGGTCCATTTGGCGTAGCAGTACTCGCAACGTGCCCGTGGAGTTTGTTTGACTGGGAGAAGCTATGCGTTTCGCTAGGACAGTTGTTCGCTTTTAACACACGCCCACGTGTGGATATATATATATATATATATATATATATATATATATATAAAAGGAAATGGTAGTTTGCTTGAAGCATTGCTAGTAAACAAGTAAATATGAAAGTGAGAATTCCGAGACAGGAGCAATGCAACGTTGAGAACAGGAAGGTGGAATAAGAATGAACAAAAATAAATGACAAAAGACGGTAAATCTCAGATCAATTCATTTATATTTCAAAAAATTAAATATAAAAGCAATAAATTGTAAAATTGGTGGGCTTACTGTTAAATATTTAAAGGTCCGGAATGGTAGAGAATTTAATCATTTCGAGAGTAACAACCTCTCTTTTTCAAAAAGAAAACAAAAGTTTGACTGGCTGTGTCAGTTGAGGAGAGCCAAGTGGACGCTGCTATTCAAAAAATAAAAACATGAGATTCGCAGAAAGAAAGACAAGTCATGCAGAAAATGCAATCGTTAAGATTACTAAGATTAATTAATTTAGCTAACCTTAAATGTTAATATTTAGATTGAATTTAATTTAATTTATTTTGTTGTTGTTGTTGTTTTTTTTTTAAAATTATTTTTTTAAAATAAATTACAAATGATCAAACACTTCCACTGCATGCTACACCGACACATCAACTCTCTTGCAGAAATCAAATCTTCTCTCCCTACATCTTCCGAACGTTTTCTACCCCAAATTACCGCAGCCATTAACCAAGCCTACCACCACTGTTTCCACACCGAGAAAAACAGACTTAAACTGAAATTCACCTAGCTGTATCAGAAAAACTTGCAGTCACATACTCATTATGACACTATACACAGCCATATTCTTAATCATCCGCCCAAAACCCAATCACTTGTCACCGACCTCACTGGCTCTCTCTCCACAGCCGAGACTGACCTCCTCAGCCTCGGCCCCATATTCATCACTACCCAAAAATTCAATGACCACACTCGTCTCAATCTTGAAACACAGTTCTGCAGAACTGCATATCACTTGAAATGGTTATTAATCTTTGAACTACCTACCCAGGACCGTCACAATGACACCAATTTTTCAAACAACTCCTTTCCTGTTTACCAACTAGACCACCCCTTACACCCGCCACCCAACAACCACTTACTAGACCACAAATTTGTAAGACTCAAACAGAATATTTTCTCCATTCACCAACGCGAACAACACCGCATCACCCCTAACATCTCCCGTTCCCAACGCCTCACTCTGAAAGGTTTTAAGGAAAAAACCCTAGTCTATCTACCCTCTGACAAAGGCAAGGAGTTCTGCATCATCTCCGAAGAATCTTACAAAACTCTCGCCCCTGAACACCTCAGCAATATCACCCTATACACACCCGCCAATAACACCTCAGCTACCCAAATACCACTATCAATAATGCTTGGTCCCAAATTTGTATTAGACGGAATCTCCCCCCAAAATACAGGCTCAACCTCACCACTAAGAACAGCAAACTCCCCACCTTTTATCACCTCATCAAAACATACAAAACTAGCAACCACACATAGATCAGACCCATAGTCTCCAGTACTGATGGACCCCTTTATAAAATCTCCTGGCTCCTCTCACAGTTATTCAACCCCTACCCCTTACCTTTCCTGCACATGTCAGCAGCTCTGATCAAGTGTTAAATAGATTGAACTTACTTCAACCCCAACAGCTACGCCTCAACAATTACATTTTTAGCCTTGAGTTTGTCTCCCTTTACACTTCCATACCTGCACACCCTGCTATCAACCTCATAACCGACCACATCTCCTCTAATAACCTCGACTGTTTCAGGATTACCCTGAAAGATGTACACCAACTCCTACATATCATCGTCAACGATACCTATTTCACATTCCAGCAAAACACATACAAACAAGTCTCTGGCTTACCCATGGGCTCCAGCATTTCTGGCCTCCTAGCCATTTCTTACATGCACCGACTTGAGCAACAAGGTTTAAGCACCTGCCACTCCTACATATTCTTCACGAGATACATTGACGATATTCTTATCCTCACAGCATCTCGTGATGAAGCCACCACTATTTTCAACAGATTCAATAATACTGACCCCCACCTACAGTTCACTACCGAACACCCCAACACCTCAGGCTCACTTTCACTCCTAGACTTCAATCTTAGTATCTCTGAGGATGGATCAATACACACTACCTTTTACAGAAAACCCGCCTGCAGAAAACTCTTCATCCATTTTAAATCCGCCTTACCCCTTAAAGCAAAATTAAGTTATGCACACACAGAGATCACCCGTATATAAAGTAAATGCCCCTCTACTACTGATAAAACTACACACACTAAGGCCTTCCACCAGACACTCTTAACTAACGGCTTCCCCCCTTCTACCATAGCCAGCATCAGTAACACCAAAAAAACGCAGATACAACCCCTTACCAACATCTGCTTTCTCAAACTCCCTTTCTTTAGCGATAGTATTACATCCACGATCCGCTAAGCAATACGTAGCGAGGACCTTGACATTCAACTCACCCACAACTAACAAACACAGTAACCACACCTCTGAACCCTGCTCCCTAGCCAATTGCCCCATTCCAAACTCTGGGCTCTGCCTTCGCACCCATACAGTTTACAGACTACAATGTGTTAAGTGCCAGAATTTCTAAATCGGTAGCACTGTCAGGCCTCTGCACCAACGCATCAAGGAACATTCATACACCGCATTTTGTCTTTCTATAAACACATCTTATCATGTGGCAGCACACAACACATTATCCATGTCCGTATCTTTGCCTCAGTTAGAAACATCGGTAATCTAAGGATATCGGAGGCCATTCTGATCTCTAAACATAGACCCTCTTTAAATAGCAGATCCGAGCTTTGTTCCCCATTCATTCTTTACCCCCACTCCTCTTCCTAGATCATTCCAACTCTACTTACCTTGGACCATGCTTTATACCCCTTGCTTCTTTGTCTACTCGATCCCAATATTTATTCCTAAACTAGGCAGGCCGCCACTGTAAACGTAAGGGGCTACTGAGAATAAGGGTGTAGGTTTTGGGTGTTATCTTAAGTTGGGAGCTGTGTAGCGAGATGTCTGTTTACATTAGTTTTAAACCTCTGCATGTCGGCACAGTCGGGGAAACAGGGAGCATGGAAGGAGTTGCAGAGGCCGGCAGCTAGACGAAAGAAGCTATTGAAGTAGAAGGCTCTCCGGCATCTGGTGACCTCCACAGTGAATGAATGGGATTTAGTTGATTGCCGAGTTGGTCTAGTGTATTTACGTCGAGGGGGCACCAGAGCAGTCAGTTCATCAGAGCACAATCCATTGAAGTATTTGTAAAACAAACACAAGGATGCAACATTGCGGCGATGGGACAGGGGCTGGAATTTGGTGGATAGTGAGAGACCTATCAGATTAGCGACTCTTTTTTGGACCTTGTCTAAGAAGGAAATTCTAGTGGATGATGCACCAGCCCAAATGTGGCAACAATACTTCACGCATGGACGTATAGTGGCTTTGTAGAGACACAGGATAATGTCAGGTGTGAAGAGTTTACTAGCACGGTAGAGGGAGCCCACCTTCTTTGCTGCAGCCTTGGCAATGTCTTCAATGTATTTGTTCCAATTCATGTTACCTATGAATGTTAGGCTGAGAAGTTTAAATGTTGAACTCCTAAGTAAGGTGTTATTTGCCATGACAATCGGCGGTTGAAGAGGTTTCTTGTAGTTATTGAAGTAAAGGAGCTTTGTCTTTGTGGCATTAAAAGTTACCAACCATTTATGACCCCAATCCACTAGAGCCTGGAGGTCATTTTCTAAGGATTCAGTCATTGACTCGGATATGTGCGCGTCGGTTTTGCCCACATGACAAGAGTAGAGCGTGGTGTCGTCAGCAAATATTCCTATCTCAGTCGCAATGGCATCAGGGAGGTCATTTATGAAAATCAGGAACAGTAGAGGTCCAAGAATAGATCCCTGGGGTACACCAGCATTTATGCCATATTGCTTAGAAGAACGGCCATCGAGTACAACCATGGATCTTTTGTTTTGTTAGGAAGGATTTAATTATATTAAATATTTGTCCAGTAATACGATATGAGTGCAGTTTTATGAGAAGCCCTTCATGCCAGACCATGTCAAAGGCCTTGGATATATCAAGCGCTACCGCCCTAGCTTCACCTGCATTGTCCAGTGTATGGTATATGTGTTCAAAGATGTCCGTTAGGATATCTGCAGTAGATCGTGCTTGTCTGAATCCGTATTGATGATCAGAAAGAAGTTTAGCATTAACTAGGTGCCGGACTATCGCTAGATTTATTAATGATTCAAAGAGTTTAGCAAAGATCGGGAGTAGACTGATTGGGCGGTAGTTTAGAAGATCAGTTCTATTTTCCATCTATCAGGGAAACAAGATTATATATATATATATATATATATATATATATATATATATATATGTGTGTGTGTATGTATATGTGTATGAAACATAATAAATAAACAAATAATTAATTAAATAAATTAACAATGAATAAAAAATAGCAATACATATTTAAAAATGGAGATAAGTGAGAAGGAAAGAGAGAAAATATTATTGGATATTTATTATTATTATTATTATTATTATTATTATTATTATTATTATTATTATTATTATTATTGTTTTCAGGGGAGGCCACTCTACATGACTCCGAGATCCTTAGATATGTAGTTGTGTCCCCTGCATCTGACTTGCGCTCATGTTTTCACAATAATTAAGTAAATAAATCAATTAGAATAGAAACAAAATAATAATATAACCATTACTGATCAACACACACACACACACACACACACACACACACACACACACACACACACACACACACACACACACATATATATATATATATATATATATATATATATATATATATATATATATATACACACACACACACATATACTAGTAGGGCCCTTCGCCCGTCGCTTCCCGGAAAAATATAAAATAATGAATTAAACAGCAGACATAACGCGAATAGGGCACATTGGATAGTTATAATGTTTAGACAAAAGGTCGTTTTTTATTGATGAAAATGTATGTGTAACCACAAAACGAGCATTTCAGAGTGGAACAAAAATAGAAATTGCCACAGTGTTGAAGGAAGTATTTTTTGTGATACATTGTTGACGAAATATTTTTTGTTTCAAGGATGAGCGTTAAAAAAGAACTCTTATTATTTCGTATTTTATAAAGAATGAAGAAAAGTAATGAAATTAAATTATTGGATGTGTCTTAATTGAGCAAATGAAG
>OY744522.1:145928666-146206166 GCA_963556195.1 Sepiola atlantica
GTAGTGCTAATATTAATATGTAGTTTTGGCTGAAATCATAATATTAATTAGTCTCGTATTAATATTATAATTCCCGTGACTTAAGGTTTTGATTCGAACTTCGAAGTCGATACGTTGACTGAATAAAGTTACACTGATAATTCTTCAAACACGTGTTTGTGGATGATAATATATACAACTGTTTCGTCTTTATACGACTCATCAGTGTGGCTAGACGTCGAAAGCGTATCTACCCTGATACGTTGACTGAATAAAGTTACACTGATAATTCTTCAAACACGTGTTTGTGGATGATAATATATACAACTGTTTCGTCTTTATACGACTCATCAGTGTGGCTAGACGTCGAAAGCGTATCTACCCTGATATTCAAAACCAGGACGTCAGATCACTTGTAACCGTAACCAGTAGTGTCGGATGCCTTACGACCTAAGCTGATGACCGTAATACTAAGAATGGAGGAAATTATATTGCTTAAATTTTTATTTTTATATTAAATAGAATTAAGTAAAACGTCGTCTATCCTGTTTATAATAATCTGGCGCGAAAAAAGACCCTACGATTTTATTGTTAAACAATCTAATGCCAAATGAATATCACTGTTGGGACCAGAGTTGTTTTCCTAGGAGATAAGTGGCCTCAGTGCGGGAGGACGCTACATACTTGTTATAAAGTATATCTCTTCAATAAATTGTTTACTCATTATCAAAATTCATTCTTTATTATTGCAAACTCTGATTTGCAATGACCGAAGTACCAAGTATCCCTCCGCATGAATAAGGATTGTAATCCACCGTGGCGTTTAAACTTGTAGCATAGTAATTATCACGTACACAAATGCACACAGACACGTACACACACAAATGCAAACGATATATGCAAACGTTCAAAATACGCAGAGAGAGAGAAAAACGTTAATTGAATTTTTTTTATTCCATTAAAAATTGCCTTTTTTTCTCATAATGAAATCTGTGAATTTATTGATACAATCAGACTGAGTGCAGCTATTATAAGGTTGGTGGAAGTGATGGCGGCGGTGTGGCCGGCGTCGTCGGTGGCGGTGGAGGAGGAGTCGGTGCTTTCAGCGTGCCAATCACAAAATATACGTTCCGACGAGCCGCATAATCTTTTGAGGGCCAATCCTAAAGTTTCGTTCTGCAAGTCCGTGTTCTCGTATAGCTTGGGCGTTGTGCATTTGCCGAGGAGATGCTCGACTGTGCCGCTGTTGACGATCCGCTCCACATTGCAGTCACATTCGATCGGGTTCATGGTCAAGTTGAGTTCGTAGAAGGTGCAGCGCGGCGCCTGGACGACAAATGACACGTCGTGGATTCGATTGTCAGAGAGATCCATAGCGATGGGACGGTGGAGATGGACGAACGCCTCCGGGGAAATGTGACGCACTTTCATGGAACGCATCACTAAGCGTCGAGCTCGTATCCCGTGAAAAAAGTGCTCCTCTATGTGCTGGAAATCGTTATGTGAAACATCGATGAAGACAAGTTTTTGCAGTTCTTTCAGGGCTGGAATCGGCAAAGATGGCAGTTTCATGTTCTTCAGGTAGAGTCGACGGAGACTGTCTTCCAAACCGGCGAACATAAATTCCTCGAAATGCATCGGGTTGCCGCTTATGTGCAGCTGCTGCAGCTTAAAGTTACCGTCGAATGAACCATTCACTAAATGTGGGATGCGGTTGTTACTGAGAAGCAGTGTGTGAAGAGCTTCCAGATTGCTCAGGGCGTGTATAGGAACAGCGGTCAAACCGTTGTTGCTGAGATCAAGCACTTGTAAAGAATTGGCGAGTCCATTGAAGGAGTCTTCGTGAATAGATGTCATCGATACCAACTGGTTAGACACCAAATGCAACGCCTGTAGATGTTTTAAATGCTGGAATGTGTTTTCCTGTATAAAGCGAATTTGGTTGGAGTTTAGCACCAGTTTACGCAGCTGTGTCAACCGAGATACCTCGACTGGGATTTCGGCTAGAAAATTACCGGACAAGTCAAGTTCTTTCAAGTGCTCCACACCGACAAAAGCTCCCCAAGATATACGAAAGATTCCACATGATCTCAGACTGAGTCTCTTCAGCGATAACAGATTCAAACCCCGAAAAAATCCCCCGGGAAACTGTAGCGGCCACCCACCATTGTGGTCAAGAATTAGTTCGTGGACGTGGACGAGACCCTTAAGATAATCCAACCTTTCATGAAAAGTAACGCCCATCTTTGTAAGCACCACCTTATGAAGGTGATGAGACAGAGGCTGTAAGGCATCGCTGTGTATCGTGACGTTTTCGCTCGCGCTAAAGTCAACGGCTTCAACGTTGAGGGCCGGAAAGGCGCCCGGTGGCACCAGCGGGAAAGAGTTGTTCCTCAGGTCGATCAACCGGATCTTCGATCCCTCGTTGAAAACCATATTGGGGAATTTGCTGAAACCCCGCGAGGAACAGTCAACGATGAGGAGAAAATCCATTGTCATCCGGTCTACTGTGAGGGAACAGTCGCAGGGAAGTTCGGGAGGACATTCCAGAATGGATCCGCCTGCAGCCGATAGGACGAAAAGATTCGCCACGACTCCCAACCACGTGACTAGTACGTCGGCTTTCATGGTGATTCATACTGCAACTAAAAAAGAAAAGAAAAACACCGAATGAATAAGAAATAAAATCGAGACATTTAAAATAAAGAAACAAGAAAAAATAAGAAAAAAATAAAATAAAAAAATAAAATGTTGTCTTGTGTATCGATAACAGGGCTTGAAACCGTTCGGACTGGGTCGGTGACAGCTTACAAAATAACGTCGTTACAACGTTATATAGACGTTGGTCTAACGTTTTGTGTAGACTCCCCACAATGTGCGCTTGACATTACCTTGTAACGTCGCAAAAGCCGTGTAACATTATATTAACATCGCTTTTACACTACCTACTTTATCTATTATATAAAAGGCAGTTGTCTGTTTGTGTAGGTGTGTGTTCACCTAAAAGTCAGGAACTACATAAGAAACATCCACAAAGTTGATATATTCTTTCTGAACATTGCCTTGGACAGAATATGTACACAATCTTTTGTAATATTAATTCTTTAAGGGGTCAACAGGAACGAAATTAATCAGGGCGCGTCGACATTTAGAGCGATTTTTTCATCGACCGTTGGTGTAAAATGCTATCTTTTGTCCTGACATTTGAAAATGTAATATATTTTTGGTAACGTATATAAATGTGATCTGTTATGTCATCGAGAGATCGATAGAAATAGAGGGAGAGTAGAGGGGAAAGGGGAAAAAGAGGGAAAAGAGATGGGAAAAGGGAAAAGAGAGGTAAGAAAGAGGGGGTAGGGAGAGAAGAGAGCGATAGAAATAGATGGATAGAGAGGTAGAGAGAGAAATACGTTTTAAAAGAAAGATGTTACATACACTTTTTAACTCTTCTATTTTGTTGTCAATGTCTCCGGATAACGCCGGGTAGCCATGCTGTTTTTTTTTTATTTTCGATATGAATTGAAACAAAAAAAATAAAGAAAAGTGAGGAAAATATCGAAAAAATGAACCGAACTGGAACTTATTTGTTATTGCTAGAATTGCTGGGACGACAGTGTCAAGGAAATTCAAAGTTTAGCAAGAAGCTCTATTATATAGCTTCGCATTTGGTGGTTTGCATATCTTAGTTGGTTTTTGCTACCGTTGAGGGTTATCTCTGACTTGGCTGCTGTTGCTACTGGTATTTTGTCTGGGAAAACCCGACAGGGCTGGCATCAGTGACAGACGAACAACAGGCAGCTCAACCAAACGTGACAGTTAACAAACACGACCGTTCAAGTAGAAAACACGGTGAATATCAATCAGCCCAGAGATACTTCTCAACAGTAGCAAAAACTGATCAAGTACGATATGCGAAAAACAAACTACTAAAGTTAAAGTTATTCCCAACAACGACATAACTGTTTTTCAAAAAACAAATAAACTCAACTAAATGCGAACTTCTTTTCATGACTATTACTCATGTGAGCAGTTTTTCTTGTATAACTTGTACAGACCATCACGCCATTCAAAGATGAGAGAGAATCGCATTTACTTACTTGGGAGTGCGTAATTAGCCTAATGGATATCGTCGCGGCCTATGGGATCAGCTCTGTTATGATCATTTACGCACTAATACTGTGGACGAGAGGTTATAGCACTTGTCTTTTGGCTGGACGATCAGGGTTCGATCCCACTCACGGCATGCGAATTTTCGGGTCTGAAAACTCCCTCTGTCCACCCAGCAGTAAATGGATACCTGACTTAAATTCAGGAAAGGTTCAAGGCAGTGGAAGGAGAGGGATGGGCTCCGCCTTCCATATGCTGTGCCCTAGACACAGTGATTCTTAACAAATCACCGCCGCTACGGCCATGGGCAGTGTGCGATGTCGGCAACGACACTCGTGCGCGTCCAGGCTATGCGACCTTTACTTTTTTTTTTTTTTTTTTTACTGTATTCCATCCCAGGTAAATTGGGAAAGTATAAATCCGTATCGCTGTGATTAAAATACTAACTTGTGGTCAATGGATCGTTTACAATAGGTATTGTGTTTGTGTCTTAAACAACTCAAAAGGGGCGAGTTGCCGCCAAACAGACAAACAAAAAATAAATATTCAATTGAAAACATGAGAAAAATAGTTCTATTAAGATAAAAAAAAAATGCATAAATCCTTGCTCTCATCTTCGGATAATTCCATAGTTTCTCTATGCTACCATCTTTTTTCTCGCCATGTCTCTATACTAGCAGAAACCTTTCACATAGTGGGTAACTTTATATTACGATTGATGCACGATCGGTTGTATTGTAGAGTGTAGATTTTTAGTTATAGACTGTAAATGTATGTTTTGATTTCATTCTCGCTTTGTAACTATTCCAGTTCTAATGCCTGCGTTTCTTGAACAAAAAATAATACATTAAAATCGGTATTCGATTATTTTTCTTAATTTAAACCGTTCCTATTCTAGGTTTGCAGTACCTGCGTACGTGACGTAATCGTCTTTTAAATCTTTAGTTGATGTCAAACATGGCCACCTCAGGTGAAACAATATGCTGGTTAGAATTGTACAGATTTTTCAATATCATAATGCCCAGGTTATACAGGCAACGCGTCATCACAATATGTTTTGATAAGTGGGTCTGTTCATACTCTAATCAGAAGAGTATTCAAGCATTGCTGGACCATGTGGACCCTGTCTGTACATCTATACAGTTCGCCATGGAAAAGGGACATAGTAACAAATTGTCATACCTAGATGTGTTGATGAATTGCACTGAGTAGGGGTTCAGGTCATCCGTACATTGGAAGCCAATATTTACTGGACAATATCTTAACTTCAACCATTCATACGATGCAAAGAAAAGGACATTGCTTACAAAATCGAGCAAAGGCAATATGTAGTAACACTAATACATATAAAGACGTGATGAAAAACCTAAGAGAAATTGTCGGCTGAAATAACTATCCAGAGAGGAAATATTAAAAGACACTACTCGAAAACCCACTACAGCAGGGGCGGGCAACCTCCGACCCGCGGACCACATCCGGCCCGTGAAGGCTTAGCGTCCGGGCCGCCACCCTGCTAGGCTTTATTATTGCAATCCGGCCCGTAAAGTAAAACTCATATCATTTTGTGACATAGACGTAAAAGTAGGTTTTAATTAAGATTTACAGTGGGTTAAAAATGTATAAATATCAGCGAGCGATGATGCATGTATATTTCATGTTTCTTTAACTATTAAGAGATAAAAATAGAAAAAGCGAAAGAGAGAGGCAAAGAGGAAACGTGAGACGAGGAAACTTACAACCTATGTGAGGTGTGTCAAAACGAATGCTGGATCAACTTGCTACTTCCCGTCATTATTTTTTATGATTTCAAAATGGCTCTTCGTCGGCGCCTTTTATAACATCACTTACATAAGTCTCTTGAGAAAAAATATCAGATTTGTAGAGTGTTCAATGCAATTTTTGTACAATTTATTCATGTTAACAAAATATAGTAATTCTGAGATTTCGTTTTTCACTCCGGCCCGCGATCTTCTTCCAAAAGTCTCATCTGGCCCTCACTCGGAAAAGGTTGCCCGCCCCTGCACTACAGTCTGTGTACCGTATGTGAATGGTGTGTCTGAAATAAATGCCAGGGCAGTATTCAAGAGTGACTCAAATCTGCGAAAACATCTCGTCCACGTCAAGCCTCCCACAAAAAACTTTGTGACCAAGAACCGTGTATTCCATCCCAGGTAAATTGGAAAAATATACAAAGGTGAGACATGCCACCTATTAAAAGGATGGCTAGGAGAACATTGCAAAGCCGTAAAATGTGGAGAAATTTAAAAGTTGGGTATGGCTGACCACTTATGGAGGGAAAAGGGAAACCATCTGCCTTTGTGGGACGAAGTAAAAATTATAGTTAGAGATAAAACAGTGGTAAGACGTCGCAAAGAAACAGCGCAGATGTTAAGCGTCAATGAACTCCTAAGTAGACCTAGTATAGAATTAAATATAACACGAGAACAAATAATTATAAATATTAGATTGCAATATAAGTAACGGTAAATAAAACCAGTCAAGATTAGCTCTACGGTTCCCAAATTGCATACTGATTGTTCACATGGACGCGTGAAGTAACAGGTAATGGTTTTGGTTAACAATGAGTTAGAAGTGACAGTCTTATGGAGGTTGAAGCTTTAATCCTTACTATAGGCAATAATAACCAGAAATAACAAAGATTAACCCTTCTAGCTGACGGAATGAGAACAATCTACCTCCGTGAATTAAATAAACGGTTCAATTCGAAATTCCCTACAGGTTTCCTGGAGTCGCGGAATTTAAATTGTTAACGTCTTTCCTGGAAAAATGCGAGACCGTTCTTCACGTGCGCGTTTCTCGGCTATCTTCTTAAATTATCTTTTTTTTTCCAGCTTTTTTGTTCTTTTGCTCGTGTCACCTTAATATGATTCGACGAAAGAGCGAAAACGTTCGTGATATATATGGAACATACATTATTTTTTATTATTATTATTATTTTAACACAAGACAGAGCATCAGAAAAATTGAAAAAGTAAAAAAAGGAATAATTAAACATACGAATTTTGTAATTTTTAACAATGTTTGCTTAAATTAATATATATATATATATATATATATATATATATATATATATATATATATATATATATATATGGGGCGAAGATAGGTGGCTGTTTGTTTCAGACGTGGAAACACCCACCGATTTTCGACCTACACTATATTCACCTCACATCGTCTTCTTTCTCTGATAGTCACACACCCTCTCTCTCTCTCTTTTCCCGTTCCTCTGAATTTAAAACTATAGCTCTTTCTGGATCTTTTCTTTCAATAAAGTTTTTATACATGAAAGATTAAGGTCGTTTGACACGACCGAAATATCGGGTGTCTGTTATTATTTCTACTAGTTTGTCTAGATACTTATCCACTACTCCACATACTAAAAATTCCACACACACACAATATATATATATATATATATATATATATATATATATATATATATATATATATATATGAGAGACATAGGGAGAGAGAGAGAGAGAGAGAGAGAGAGAGAGAGAGAGAGAAAGAGAGAGATCCACAATAAAATTCGTACAGTTCTAGAAGAAAAGTACAAAGAATGTTAATTGCAATTGTAGCGCAGTTTTGATGTAGTTTCCGTCTGCAAATCACCTAGCAACGTTCTAAGATGTTTGGCAGGTAAATATGCGCCGACAGGTAAATTTAGGTGTGGAGACACACCTTAAATGACTTGACTGATGCATGTATTTCCTTGCAGTTCCCCCATCTTTCTCTCTCTCATCCCCCCCCTCTTTTTAACTTTGTCTGTGATCCTACACCATACCCTTTAAAAAAGATTTGAGCAAGTGGTCACCAGACTACGAACCGCGGGCCAAACCCGGCCAACGAGAGTGAGTTAAAACAAATACGATTGGAATCAAAGTTACCACCAGTATATGGTAAACTACGTATGCGGCCATGACAGTTTTCAGGAATTATTTCTCGCTTTACTTGACATAGATTTAATCTTAAATGTCGGCTATATCTAAAAAAAAACGAAAGATTGACGCGGTAGGCCAAACCACACCTCCATCAAAATTCCGCTGTGGTGCCTTGGTTCGGAGACAAGTCAAATTTCCATCTTAATCCTTTGCTTTCAAAATCTTAGCAATAATATTTATTTTTTAGAAATATATTTTTCATTCTTTATTCTAATTGGCTAATTTATACCACAGCTGAAGCAATGGTTATCCGCCTCGAATATGTTTTCTGACTGCCATCATAATCTATAACTGGCTGACTTAAGATTTGACGTGATTGCCACAAAATGAATGTTCGTTCATTTTAAATCTAAACTCTTTCATTGCTCTAATTAATCATACAGCCACTATACAAACCCATCATCACACGTACACTGCGTCCTTATGAATATTTTTCTTTATCGGTGGTGGGAATTCTTTATAGTTTTTATGCCAGTGATAATTTGCTAGTTTTCATTGATAATCCATCCGGGAATGAGACTAAAAGATGACCAAGTGTAACGAGATTACCCCGGGGTGATCGAAAAAAAAAAAGCAGGATTATAAATAAGAAATATAACCTAGATGGTAACGAGATGAGGTGTGTGGAGATGTCGCGTTTAGAATGCGACTGCGATTGTTGTTATAATTTCACTTTTGAGAATAAAATAGAAATTATAATCATTTTATTATTATTATTTTGAGGTATGCCGATTTGAGGAATATATTAAAAACAATTGTCAGAATTATGTCACCGATTGAGAGAGAATCTGAATAAACGAGGGAGTAAGACGTACGATCTAAGTGGGTGGAGTTCATTTTTTGCTCCACCAGTTTGGGGTTGGGGAGCTGACTGCATCTGTAAGGCAGGAGTGTAACAAGAACATGTCGGCATTCTCCTGCAATAACTTGTAAGCTATGAAAATAACTTTATTTTCGATTCTTTATTTCTGCTGTAACATTTGGGGACCAATAAAGAACGCATCTCCAATATTTCTGTACGTGTGTGACTCGTGGACCTGTATACCTACAGGGAAGGCCACACGCCGCAGAGATGAGATACCCCCGAAAAATCCTAAATATTTGATACAAAAACCACATTACAAACAAGGAAGCGAAGAACAGACTCATACAAACAGTCGGAGCATTAGATCTACTGATCACTGTGTAAAATGAAGTGGTACGGCCACGGCACACGATCATCAGGTCTCGCAAAGATAATCTTGCAATGGACTGTACAGACAAAAGAAGAGGTTGGAGGACAACATCTGAGAGTGGACAGGGTAACATGCTCAGGAAGGCAGAAAATAGGGGGGTGGGGAGAAAACGGGTTGCCAGGTTATCTTTGGCGCCGAAACGGCCATCTAGACCACAGGACAGATGATGAAATAACATATCTTTATGGAACGCTCGCTCTGTCAGTCTGTCATGCTTCAGTTGAAATAGAAGTTTCATCGCTGAACGCGCAGATTAAATGGGGTGCATCTTACCCTTCTTACTGTTCATCGGTCACGCTCAAGTTTTATGTGGCGGGGAGTTTTAAACAAAGGTTTAGTATATCGTTGCAAAGCAATGTATTTGCAACGTTACGAGTTCCAACGATACATCAATTTGAACGAACAAATATTGTTTGGAAATGTATGAACCCACATTGCCCCCCTCCCCTCGATATTGGTAAATAGAAACTTGTGTCCAATTAATCAGACACAATGAATCAGTTACAATAGGCATTGGGCCTCTGCATTAAATCACCTAAAAGATGTTGACGTGCCGTAAAACAGACAATAAAAATGAAACAGGAGGCCTAGTGTTGAAATTTGCACTCTCCGTTTTCGCTTGCTTAAAATTTTTTTTTTTTAAGTTCTCTCCTATTTTGGCAAGGTTACCCACCACCTGCGCGTATCTGGAGAGATCTGCGAAACGCCATCTTAAGAGGTGATGAGTTGCTGGGATAATGTTTTGGAAATAAAGCTAATCTCAAAGCCAAACAGTGAACATTGCAACATGTAAGCGTTGTTTGATTTGAATAATCAACCAATAAACTTTAACTAATAGTTCGCGTTTCTTCTTCTTCTTCTTCTTCTTCTTCTTCTTCTTCTTCTTCAGTTCTTGAAATTGTATCTCTGCCAAAATAGACGGCGCTATAATATATTGTATTCATGATTGTCGGAGAGTAAAGTGGGTGATACTGTTGATGATCATAATATACATAAGTCAGTCTATATTGTAAATACATATTTGTTGTCTTGGATTTTCTTTTCTTTTAACTTTATTTCTAGAGCTTTCGACTAACTTTAATCATCTTCAGGAGGAATTGTAAACACGTGCATATTGTCTGATCAAACACGGACAGCACAAATAAAAGGAGATCTTTTTCATGTTGATTGGAAAAGAAAAAAATGAATTAAGATTTGTAGTTACCTCACAGTCTGGCTTACGTAAGTTTGTTAGAGTTTTGGAACGAAAGAACAAGATATCAAATAGACACGGAATGTCTATCGTACTTAATGAAATATGTTTGATTGAACGAATGCTGCCTAATTACACACACATACACACACACACACATATATATATTTATATATATATATATATATATATATATATATGTATATATATACATTATTATTATTATTATTATTATTATTATTATTATTATTATTATTATTATTATTATTATTATTATTATTATCTATATATTAATATGCTAGGGCATTTCATGTTCGTATGTACGTTATCACATTTCACACACATTTAAAAAATGAAATCGTCGTATCAGCAAAGATGGTAATTGTAATTGTTAATTTATCTAATGTCGCTAAGGTAAACAATTCTAACTTTACCATTTTAAAATGAATATTTCAAAAAATTAAATTTTGTCGCCCCGTCGACTGAAACAGTACAATTTTAAATAAATACCTTTCAAAAAGGGACATGCCGTGAAAATAATTGTCAGCTAAATAGCTGACAATTATTTTCACGGCAAAATGGCAGAGGTAAAGAATTACATTTCTGCAAGTTTAAATAAATAGATATAGAAAATACATATTCGTTTTATTTATTTAAAGACTATTTAGATGACAATGGCAATTATTTTTACAGAAGAAAGATATATTTATTATTTAAAAAGGAATGCCATTATTAACAGTAAATTATACAGACTCGCTAGTTATTAATTATTATTATTGTTATTACCATTATTATTACTATTATTACTACCATTATTACTACCATTATTATTACCATTATTATTATAGGAAATAAAACTCACTGCCTTGTTGTTTATTAATCCATGTGTGTTATTGACAACTAAAGTTAGTGTTTTAATGCTATAGCAATATCCAAACTATTTCCCTAGATGTATTAAATTGTAGTAAGTCTGTTCACGAAGGTATCCCCTGTAAAGTTGGCTTCATATCGCTCAGTGGAGAGGCACATCTGTATATCAATAGATAATCAGAAGGAGATGTTGACTTTCTATGTGGAAACACCATACTTCGGGATGTCGTCTGATATATCCCGACAATAAGAAGGTCTAGCTATGGTATCTACATTATCCACAGTACTTGCTAATGTATACATGGAATAATTCGAATAAATTGTATTAGTATCAACACCATAAAAGCCACCAATAGTGTTTTGATATTTCGATAAAATGTTCATACTCTGGCCTCAACAGGAATTTGTTTAAGCATCGCTGGACCCTATGAATTCTATCCGCCCTTTAATACAGTTAATCATTGAGAGGGAGCATGAAAACAAATTGTCCTACCTAGATGTGTTGATAATTCCCACTAAGTAGTGGTTCAGGTTATCCGTACACCGAAAGCACATATTTATTGGATAATATTTCAACTTCCACTCCCACCATCTATACACCGTAAAGAAAGGAATCATTCGTTGTATATAAAGGCACACTAATACATATCAAAACGACACGTTCCACAGAAATAACTACCAATATATGGAAACTTTCCATCGAAATAACTACCGATGGAGCATGAACTCAGCCTCGAATAACCTGGATTGAACTTGAAAATACACTACTAGAAAAGGCATCAGTCTGTCTACTATATATGAACGGCTTGTCTGAATGTAATCCATATGCCACCAGGGCAGTATTCAGGAGCGACTCAACTCTCCGAAATCATATTGTTTGAATCAAGCCTCCTACAATAAAAAGCATGACCAAGAGATGTGTGTATTCCATTTCATGTAATGGTGGACAAATATACAAAGGTGAGACATGCCGTTCATTAAATATATGTCTAGAAGAACACCACAAAGCCGTAATAGTGGAGAAATTGAAAAGTCAGGTATGGCTGACCACATACAAGGAAAAGGGAAACCATCTGCTCTTGTGGGATGAAGTAAAAATTATAGACAGATAAGAAAGACGGAGTAAGAATTCTAAAAAGAGGCGGCGCAAAAGTAGACATAGTATAAAATTAAATAAATATAACCAATAATCATAAATAGTAAAAAATTAAATACAATATAACCAATAATCATAAATAGTATAAAATTAAATACAATATAACCAATAATCATAAATAGTAAAAAAAAATACAAGTTGGTAAACTACTCTTCAGGATAATAGATAACCATTTCCCTAAAAGCAATAAGCTATTAAAAATATCAATAAGAATAGCATTACACTTAGTTATTGTTGCATGGATAGCACACAATCGATAATAAATGAACACAATAAAAAATAGTTAATAATAACAACAGTAATAATCGTAACAGTAATAGTAGTGATAATACTGTATAAATAATACCAGTTTTACGTAATTGTAGAATAAAGATAATTGACTATTAATGAATAAAGGTTTAACAGATAATGTTATATGCAAAGCAATAGTTGGTGATTTATCTCGCTATATGTTTCAGGTCTGAAAATCAAAAACTGATAGAAAGTCCTCCTCATCCCACTGTTAGGATAGCGTTCCCTAGAAATATATTTGTGGAAATGATTATGTATTTTTTTTTAACTTAAAATTTACAAAATTAGTTTTATTCCATTGATGTTTAGAGTCGTGATTAGTAGATCCCTCGAGTAATCAGTGAAATAAAGAATTTCTATTCTTACCCTACCCTAATAATCTTAATACGGCAAATGCAAGTATATATATATATATATATATATATATATATATATATATATATATATATATATATATATATATATATATATGCAAAATGTACTTAGATGTAATATTGGCAAAAGAAAAAAAGAAATTAAAGAGCAAAAAAAAAAAAAAAGGATCTTAAGGAAACTAATTTGAAAGCAGGGAATCATCCGGTATCTAAATATATCTTATTTTCATTATATATATATATATATATATATATATATATATATATATATATATATATATATAAGAAAATGATATATAACCGTCTACTCTAAGCTAAATGCGAAGTTTCTGTCCACGTGATCTGTTTAACACTGTTAAGACGGCTTACTATATTGACCGCTTTATATAACATAAATAGGAGTTGTTTCTCGGCTTGATGCATAGCTATTTGAGTTGACCAAATTGGTTGGAGTGCTCGGATTCGAATCGTGGGACCGGCTGAACAGGTTTCCACACTGATGATTCCATTAGGATGAAACGTATACGTATGTAGATAATAATTAATAATACTTAGGATATATATATATATATATATATATATATCCTATCTTTATAGAGATAAAACAGTTTTGCATCATTTTTCTGTCCCCTTATGAAGATTAAAATGAAGACATAATGATATTAAATCTTATGCCTTGAATTCTTATTCCAATTTTGATCAAAATCCATTACATTAATTTGATTCTAGAAAATGTCTAAAATTTAAATTTATTTTTAAATAAATTTAAATTCAGGGAACATTTTTTAATTTGTGTCTAATGATCAACTGGATCAAATTCAATGCAGATCTGAAATACTTGAATTTTCAAATGAGAGGCTGTGCACATATTATGGCTCTTAAAACCTTTTAAAATGTCCAAAAGACACGGACATCTGAAGAATAGTTATTAATTGATGTTTGTTGTTTGAATTTCACAAAAATAGGAAGTACCTGTATTTTCACGAAAGGCTTCCGCCGCCTTTTTACCCATTTGCACAAAACTAAATTAAACTAACTATAACCCACATTACGATCCCTTACGCCTAGCTATGTTAAAAAATCATAATGATCGGTTAATTAGTTTAGAAGTGAATACAAATACATAAACATATACACATACCTAAATTTATATAAATAGAGATGCTATCAAGTTTGAGTTTATTTAAGGTCCAATCCTTACGGAATTCCGTATCTAATATAAGACTATATTAAAATATAACTATACTAACCTTGTTTGACCCATTTTGGTGTTTCCCAGGATTCACTGAGGAACCACAAAGACAGAAATATTTCTTTTTGTTGTTTAAGTAATAATAGATGTAATAATCGAAAATAATATAATGTCGGTAACGTGAAAAATTGAAAAGAAAGGTTTTATTTCGAAGTCACCAAATACGATGAGCAAGAACAAATGCAAAGCAAGATTATTTTTCAAATCAACTAAATTAAGACGAAGAATAGTACGAATGAATCGTAGTCGAACCATTTAATAAGCAAATGTTTGTTTTTTATCGCGTCAAATAATCTCAGTATTTTTTTCTTTTTATCAAGGAAAAAAGAAATGACAAATAAAGCTATTCAAATTTTTTAAAAAGTGTACCAATCACGGTTATTCGTATTTACAGAAATACATGCACGATATGTGAACAGTGAAATGCCGTAAAACAAGTATATTATTGTCATGGTATAATAAAAGCAATGACTGGCTTTCAGAGTTTACATTTTATTCGCAGACCTCAATACGTAAAACATCAAGAATGAGTGAACATAAATCTAATGAACTTTTATTGATAAATCATCTTTTGTAAACAATTATAAAGCTGTCGTGTGAAATAAAAAAAAATGTCATGCAAACTTTTATTTCATTTGAAATAATAGATTTACCATGAGAAAAAAAATGTAATGTCGGTAAAGCTAAAAAGTGAAAGAGAAAGTCTTTTTTTTTGCAAAGTGACCATATAGGATAAACAGGACAACTAAAGCGAAAAGATTACTTTTCAAAATCATCAAATAAATCGAGCATCAGTTCAAGACCGAGACTAACACAAATGAATCTTAGTTCAAGCATTTAATGTGTGTGTATCGTGTCAAATATTCTCATTATTCACAAAAAAGAGATAACTAAAAAAGTGATGAATATTTTTAAAAGCGTATACGTATTTACAGAAACACACATAAAAAAACGTCGTATTATTGTATCCCCAAAGTAAGCACAATAAGAGAATTTTAAAAATGACGGCTGAGAAACGCGCAATGAACTTTTTTTTTAAAGAAAAATTAAAATTACTGAAAGCTATCTACATAAAAACACAACAACTTAAAATTAATAACATCACGTATGAAACCAGTGGCAGCATTTTAAAATGCTTAACGTAATGCGATTTTATTCTGTGATGCCACTCCAGCGTCGCTGAATTTAAATCGTCAACGACTTTCCAGGAACAATACGAAAAACGTTCTCTGCGCGTTTGTCCACCGTCTTAAAAAAGAAATTCTCTTCTTTCTCTAGCTTTTTTTGTTAATTTTCTTTTGACACATGGAGATACTTCGACGAAGAATCGAAAACGCTCGTGAAACCTATTGGACATTTATTATTTTTAAAATTTTATTTTAATACAAAAAAGACCCTCTGAAAAAGTGAAAAAATAAAACAACCTTGAGGGTCACAAACGTTGATTAACTCACATATAGTATAATAATAGATATAAATTTCTCTTCTACCTTCCTGTGTTCCATTTGATTAATAACTTATGGCATAACACTCATACATACTACTACTACTACTACTACTACTACTACTACTACTACTACTACTAACAATAATAATAAGTCAATGTATCCACTTTCAAGCTGAAAAGATTCTGTGTTCTTTTCTCTTTCTTCTTCACTGTTCGTTTTACATACCATTTTATTTGTGGTTGTTGTTTCCCTCTTCATTTTCTTGTTTTGTATTGAATTCATCTTTTTTGTTAGTTTTTTTCTTCTTTTTTTTGCGCCCAGTCGTCAAAGGCTTCTTTGGGCGTGCCGGTTGGCATGTGATGTCGTTTTGTGTGAAAAGAAGAGGGCGCCCTCTCTCGGCAGCGTAATTGGAAACGCCAGGATGGCACGAGCCATCCAAGGAAAAAGAATAGCTCGGCATATTGATTACCTTTTTCTTGCTCCACTTTCCCGGCCGCTAGAAACAATCGTCTTTGACACGCACTGAATCTCGGCAACGAAAAAGAAGAAACGCCCCTACCTGCACGGCGCACCGACGCGGCGGGTAAAAGGTACGTCTGGATATCATATCTGGCACAAGAAGTGTTGTATACACAATGAAGACGTTTGGGTGTTGTTCGCGTATCTTCTTGTGGTCTTGAGTCGACGCTGTTGTCTGGACACTTTATCTTTCAGACAGCTACCTTAAACATAATCATACAAGAAGATTGACACGACGGCATGTAAAACGGCTTTCTCCTTGAGGAAAATTCTAGTTTGGATAAGCTCCTAGAACTGATATTGACCCCAAATCTAGAACGGAATACTTATATCCAATCTGTTGCTAAGATCGCTGGAAAAAATGGTTGGATAATTCTATCGCTCCAGAAAGCACCGGACCTCTGATGCAATCCTTTACCTATATAAGAGTTAGATACGTCCTCAGATTGAGTCGTGTAGTCACATCTGGGGAGGACGCCGCTCAGAGCACTATTAGTTACCCAGAGTTCAAAATCGATTTCAACAACTAGTGAGGATGCTCACTTCTGTTCTTAACAGTCCCTTTCTCACAGAAGATAATTTGGTAGTCTCTCTCTGTTAAGACACCTAACGAAAACGGAATTACCCTCCTTGAACCATTTCGGGAGTTAAGAGTTATCGCCATTGGAAAAAGGAGTGTCTGCCCAGAGAGAAAGAAAACAAGGACTACGGCGTCAGTCTGTGAATATGTCAATCGCGTCCAGCGGCCAATTAACTCATTAATTTATTCTATGTCTAGTTTTAATAAATCTGTTAAATGTTTCTCTTAATAGTTCATCCATTTATTTACAAGTTATTATTTATGATTAAGCTAAGTTACCAGGTTATAAAAGTTGGCGACGGAGGATGAGATAAATTTACATTTTTCAAAAACAAAAACAAAAAATGGAATGTACAATAACACAATTGCTGCAACAACAATTACGTTTGATGGAGTTATTTTCAGAGAGATTTTCCACGTCTACATCGTCAATTTCAGAAACAAATCTTAGGACGGCTACAGATTCAATTTCGCAGACAATAACGGAATTTCGTTACGATCCAATGGTAAATTCGACGTTCGAGACATGGTTTGCACGTTTCGAGCACATTTTTTTTACCAAAGCATTCTCGTGACTGTAGTTTCAGCAGCACAGTGGAAACCCTCAGTCAGATTTTCGGTGAGCATATTTCATTATTCAATATGCTGTTCAATTGCCTTAGCATAACGAAATCTTCCTCGACCGATTTTTCAACGTATGCAGGCCTTGTAAACAATGAATGTGAACGTTTTAAAATCCCTTCCATCACAGACGCTCAGTTCAAATGTTTGATTTTTGTGTGTGGTTTGAGATCGGCGGAGGAGGCGGATATTCGCACACGGATTTTATCAAAAAGAAAACAACAAGTTACCGTGGAATGCCAGTGTCTAGTGAATCTAAAACATTATTCAACTATGGTACGACAAGCATCAGCATCCATAGTAAACACAGTCCAAAAACAACGTCGGCCCACCTCACCGACTTCAAAATCTATCCAGTCCCCAACAGCTTGTTGGAATTGTGGCAACTGGCATTTTGTGCGAAACTGCACCTTCAAGACGCACCGCTGCCGCAGCTGCAATCGACTCGGACATAAAGAGGGATTTTGCACCCCTCCAAGACGAAAACCAACCCATAATAGGCAAACCTCACATAACAGGCAACGACAGCAGCACAGAACAAAAACAAACAGTCTGATAGCAACTTTTCTCTCAAACCAAAAATCCAAACGAAAATATGTTGCAGTACAATTGAATGGCCATCATATTCAACTGTAAATCGATACAGCATCAGATATAACTATTATATCACAAAAAACTATGGGAAGTCATAGGCCAGCTTTCATTGACACAAACAAGTCAGGGTGCACAGAGTGCTTCTGGAGATTGTGTTCACATCACGTGTCAATTACCCGCTACCGTCAAAATGAAAGGAAGAACGGTGTCAGGTACCGTATACATAGCAAACTCATGCCATAATTTGCTGGGACTTGATTTTATCGAATTACTAGGTTTTCTCGACATTCCACTCAACCAGATATGTGAGGTGGTGTCCAGATCGTCACCTCAGAGCAGCATTATCGACCAGACCAAAGACATCATGAAACAATTTTCTCTAGTCTTCACAAACAAATTGGGACGTTGCACTCAGGCAGAGGCCACACTGTTCCTTAAACCATTTTCTAAGCCTGTTTTTCGACACAAACGCCCAGTGCCATACGCTGCATTGCCACTGGTGGACCAGGAACTAAAACGACTTGAGGAAATGAAGGCCATCATACCAGTAACATATCCACGGTGGGTAGCACCCGTCGTGATTGTAAAGAAAGCCGATGGTTTAATTTGGTTGTGTGCTGATTTTTCAACGGGGTTTAACGCAGCACTAGAGGATCATCAATACCCATTGCCAATCCCCGATGATTTCTTCACCGTACTTAATGGTGGCACCTGCTTTGCAAAATTGAACCTCACAGAGGCTTATTTGCAAGTCAAAGTGGCAGACACCCCCAGGGAGCTGCTTACTATAAACACACACCGTGGATTATTCCAATTCACTCGTTTACCTTTTGGGGTAAAAACAGCCCCTGCCATATTTCAACAGATTATGGACACAATGCTCACTGGCATGGAAGGTACAGCTGTATACTTGGATAACATCATTGTTTTGGGGCAATCCAACCAGGAGTTGACAAAACGGATCAGCAAGGTCCTAATCCACATCCAAGACTTTGGTCTCTATCTCCGACCTGAAAAGTGCCATTTTTATTTACCTTCAATAAAATACTTGGAATTTATGTTTGTCAGGATCGTCGTCCAGATCCTGCTAATGTGGCAGCCATTCAACACATGCCACCCCCATCGGACGTTAGCGGTGTACGCGCATTTCTGGGACTGGTGAGCTACTACGGTAGTTTCTTGCCTTCACTCCATCAAATCAAATCACCGCTCAACAAACTGTTGATAAAAGACACAAAATGGTCCTGGCCCGAGGACTGTCAAAAATCATTTGACAAAATCAAAGCACTCATTAACTCGGACCTATTGCTCACACATTTTGATCCAAATAAGAAAATTGTGGTAGCAGCAGATGCATCAAATCATGGCGTTGGAGCCGTAATCTCGCATATATTCACAGATGGAACTGAGAAAGCTATCATGCATGCAGCCAGATCCCTGACACCCGCTGAACGCAATTACAGTCAAGTGGAAAAAGAAGCACGGGCACTGATTTTTGCTGTGAAGAAATTCCATAAGATGTTGTTCGGGCGTCACTTTACACTTCTGACAGACCATAAGCCACTACTGTCAATATTTGGCTAAAAAAAGGGTATTCCGGTATATTCAGCCAGCCGATTACAACGGTGGGCAATCATTCTACTGGGGTACGATTTCGCTATACAGTACCGCCGGACAACAGAATTCGGCCAAGCTGATGCCTTGTCACGACTCATTAGTGCACAATCAGTTACAGATGACGACACTTTCATCGCTGCCATCAACATCGAGGACGATTTTCAACGCACGCTCACAGATTGTATCCGGACAATTCCAGTGACAAGGAATGATATAAAGCGAGAATCACAAGATCCAACGATACAAAAAGTGTGCAGATTTCTTCAACATACATGGCCTCCTAACCTCACGGGAGACCTCCAACAGTTCAAACGGCGCAGTGGCTCTCATTCTGTCATTGATGATTGTTAGATGTTTACAGATCGTGTTGCTGTTCCCACTACGCTCAGACAAGCAGTCCTTAAGCAACTACATTCGGGCCATCCAGGCATTAACCGAATGAAATCACTAGCTCGCAGCGTGGTCTATTGGCCTAGCATAGACACATACATTGAGCATACTGTTAAACGTTGTATCCAGTGTATGGAAGCGTAGAAGAATCCACCTAAGATTGTTGATTCTCGCTGGACATACCCAGAGCGACCATGATCCAGAATACACAGACTTTGCTGGTCCTATCAATGGCCTTAGTTTCCTGGTGGTTGTGGATGCCCATTCCAAATGGCCAGAAGTTTTTCCAATGCAACAGACTGACACTCAGTCTACATTAACAGTACTTAGGTGGCTATTTAGTCAATACGGCTTACCCGAGACTTTAGTCGCAGACAACGGATCGCAATTTACGTCTGAGTCATTCCAACTATTCTGCAAATCGTGTTGCATAACACACGTTCGGTCGCCACCGTATCATCCTCAATCCAACGGACAAACCGAAAGATTTGTAGCCACATACAAAAGGGCACTACTAAAAGCAAGAGGGGAGATACTAAATGCTTTCCTCCTTTCATATAGAATAACACCAAATGGGGCTGTGAAGAATGGTCTATCACTAGCAGAGGCACTCATGGGACGAAAACTCCGTACCACACTGGACGCTTTACGTCCCCAACCACAAAGGCAACAACCAAGCCATAACAAAACAACAGCTTTTTCAGTTAGCACACCAGGGTTTGCTCTGAATTACAGACCTGGCCGGCCAAACTGGGTACCAGGCATCATCCGCAAAATAAATGGACAATTCCTGTATGATTTTCAAGTCGGGAGTCAATTCTGGGCACTGCACAAACACCAGTTGGGTCTCAGATACTCTGTAGACAACTTAGTGGACAACAGAACAACCATTCCGTTTGATTTGTTGGACACATTTGAACTGCAATCTCCATCACCTCCCATGCAGACAAATACAAATGAGAATTATCAAAGACCTCACAGGAGTTGGCCAAAGCGCAGTCGCACTAGAGTAAAGCACCTCCAAGTTGACCCCAGGTGCGCTCGATACAGTTAAAGACTAAAACAGGGGGATGTTAGGACACCTAACGAAAACGGAATTACCTTCCTTGAACCATTTCGGGAGTTAAGAGTTATCGCCATTGAAAAAAGGAGTGTCTGCCCAGAGAGAAAGAAAACAAGGACTACGGCGTCAGTCTGGGAATATGTCAATCGCGTCCAGTGGCCAATTAACTCATTAATTCATTCTGTGTTCAGTTTTAATACATCTGTTAAGCGTTTCTCTCGATAGTTCATCCATTTATTTACAAGTTATTATTTATAATTAACCTAAATTACGAGGCTATAAAACTCTCTCTCTCTAATCTATCGTTACTTCTATGGAAGGTGCACGACTGAGTCCCAATCTCTGTTTCCTCTTTGTAAGACTTCTACAGCAAAAACTTACTTTCTACCACAGCGAAAAGAAAACTTTGCCTTCTTTCTCTGTACTCGTGTTGGGCGGAATACCCATTGAACATACCTTCGTCACGGGGGATTTCTGTCTAAAACACATTACCACGGGACTGTTTCCCTTCAGATTACAACATGGCTGTCTTCAAATCCAATGTCAACAGATTATTGTCATGAACTGCATCAACTATTCTCTCAACGTTCTTCATCTTTCAAGTGAAAATCATACCGTCTTATTGACCTCTATCATCGAGTGACTTTTGGCTTCGATAAGTGGTGATCTATTAGTAATAAAATATCTTAAACTATATATTTTATTGACTTAATTATGGATCCATTTTCTTATTTATTAGTCGCTTCTGTCTGGATCATCTCTACAGGGGCACGAGTATCCCTATCTGACTGGGCCTGACATTTAACGTGTTTCTTCCCGAACTATTACATGAAAATGGATCTAACTTCAAATCCTTCTTTCTCGTCACATGACTAAACCCAACAAATCCGCTATCTAAAGCTATGGGTGAATTTGGTGTCTAGCATTGGCAATCAGACCTAATAACTCGATCTACTCGTAACTCTAAATCATATTACCTAAAGAAATATGTAACAGAAGGACTAATCAAAAGTAAAGGAATTTGTATTCAACTGTATAAAAATCGTAATGATTTTATTAATACACTTCTGACGATCGGATGTACTCTGAAACTGCAGTAAAGTGTTAATATAAACCAAATTTATTACTTATCTAATGTATAAAGAAAAGTCAGTCAGATTTTCAGAGTTAGGCCTAAATAACATTGCATCTGACAAATCGATATTTGATTCTGCTTAGCCAGTGAATTACGAAATTGTCCAGTGTTCTTTACATAAAAAAGAAATTCCAATCGATTTCATCGATTACATATTATATCAGACCCGATAAGTCTTTCAGTAATAGAAACTTGCAGATATTCACCATTAATCTTCAGAAACGAATTGTCAGAACGAACTATTTATCAAAGCTAAAATAGACAAACACCAGGAAAACATTAAATATAGACTCTGTGGAGAGATAAAGAGAGAGAGAGAGAGAGAGAGAGGGAGTAAAAGAGAGAGAGAGAGAGAGGTGAACGATAAATCTCATTATAATTGAATACAGAAAACTAGCCCCAGAAGAATATAATACAGACACGACTGTGTGGGAAAGGCAGTCCTCTGGGAACTGTGTAAACGTCTTCAATTTGCTCATGCATAAAAAGTGGCACATAAACAAACCGAATACAGTATTGGAATGTGAAAAGCACAAAATCCTATTAAACATGGGGATACAAACAGACAAACCAATCCAAGAAAGGAGACTGAGTATCATAATAGTCAACAGGAAGGAAAAAAAACTTTCCACAACGTAGATTTTCCCGCCCCAACAGATCACAGAGTGAAAATCAAGGAGGCAGAAAAAAACGAAGCAAATACACGAAGCTTGTCAGAACTGAAAGAAATATGGAACATGGAGAAAATCACTATGATACCAATAATTGTAGGAGCACTAGGAACAGTTCCGAAAAACCTGAAAAAAGACCAAGAAAAATTTGAATCGAAGGGAAGATTCAGACCATACGGTACAAGGCAACGATAAAAATTGCCGAAATCTTAAGCAAAAACCTAGAATGCGGAAATCAACCCATATAACGAACGAACGCTAATTAGCCACAGTTAAGTTTAGATAGAAATAAAACAAAAATATCGAAAGAACATCACATGAGTCCAAAGGAACTGAAACTGACAAAAATCACATAAACTGACGAACGTTTCTACCCACACACACATGTGGTAGCACCAGTCATGGCTAGTACCACACAAACTGCTCATGAAGGGTCAAGGAGGATGAAAAGACAGAGTAGCGAAAGCACCAACTGGAAGGGTGCGAATAATGCTGGAACCTTGGGTGTTTATTGTCATTCAAACTCCACAGATAACCAACAGTTGTTGTCAGCGAGAAATCAGTGGTAAACAGCTGGTTCAATAACGCAAAATGATTTGCAACAGTTATGAAAGTGGTGTAGAGCGCTGGAAATCTGTAGAGACTTATTGTCACTAAGACTCCAAGGAATGGCACTGGTTATTGTCCGTGAGAAATCACTAATAATGACTAGTGTCAAAATTCATAGTGAGTAAAAAAGAAATAACAGTGCTAACATTAATTTCATCTAATGCAATTGTTCATTTTAAATGTTAATTTGTTCTATAACTCACGTAATTTTACGAAATTAGCACTCTCGTCGACGATAGTGGTGGCAGTGTTCGCGCCGGATATCCGTTTTACTTGATTTTATATATGACAAAAAGTTTTGTCTGTCTATTCGTCTATGCACTTAATACTCTTCCCTATGCAATGCAGAGATAAAACCCATACGTATTAGTTTTGTTTGGTTGTTTTGTTTTACGGCATATCAACCCCTTTTCCGGATATTTAATGCCAAATCCAGTCATTTTGGTCAAATTTGTTATGCTTCAAGTTCTTTATGTCCTCAAATATTTATTCATATTTTTTGGTTTGGTTGTTTTATTTTACGACATATCAATCCTTTTCGGGTTATTTAAAAATACGGTCATTTTGGTAAACGTTTCTATGTTTCAAGTTCTTTATATCTTCAAATATTTATTTATGTTGTTTGGTTTGGTTGTTTTGTAGAGGAAACTTGTTTTTTGTTTTTGGCTTTGCATAACAGGATTGAGTTTTGCAAAGGGAAAGGAAAAACAATAACATCAATGTTTGGTGCATTTTAAGTCAGGACGCCAGTATTTTTAGACAGCCTGATCTGGTAGCACCAGACCATACAAATTATAAATCAGTGCAGCCTGAGCGTGGATTATAATAACAAACAAACTTTGAACTAACATGCACTCCGTTGTGGTATTGAGAGTTTTTCAATCTAAATACCACACCCTAATTTTAAGACCAATCACAAGCATAGGGAATATGAACGTCTTGTTTTTCTCTGTATAAAAATAAACTGTTGTTTGTTTTGCAAGGACTTTCCGGTAAATATGAACATTTTTAATATAAATGCAAACCATTACGTGATTACGTAATTTTGAGACATTGTGTTCGAGTGTCGTTTGGTAATTTAATAGAGTTATTTAAGTTATTGTTTCTGTGTGTTAAAACCAAACGGAACTTCCATGAACAAAATTTATTTCCAAGAACTTCCCACCTGTGGAGCACGTTTCCGGTTGAGATCTTTGTTTTCAAGTCCAACGTCAACAAATATCTGTCGATTCGGCCTGTGAATTAATCATTTCATAATACTGTTCCATCATCCAAATGAAAATCTCACTACCCCTTATCCTCGAGTGGCTTTTGACCTTGGTAAGTGGTGATCTATTAATATAAAAAGAAAACCATAAATCCCATCAGTTCATCTCACCAATTGTTCAGAGATTGGACACTGAAACATAGTGAATGAATGCAATAATCATTATGAAACAACCTGTTGGAGATCAGAATTCTGATTGGATAAGTCATGTGATAGATTTGAATGTTTAACCAATAGAAATCTCTCCAGTTCAATCAGGCCTCTTTTGGAGCCTACCCAAAGATATAAAAGGTTAGGATACGAAAATGAAATAGCAACACAGCAAGCACATTATCTGAAATAGCCTTTGGCCTTGATAAATGGTGATCCATTAGTATGAAAAGAAAATATGGGGAATGAGACAATCGGTAAGAGGCATGGGTTTGCACATTTTTGCTTGGGTTGTCCTTTTTACAGCATATCGACAATTTCAGTGCTATTTAATGTATAAGCATATTGGAAATGAATCATTGTTTTAAGTGCGTTGACCGTTTCAGAACATACACTCTTTGTATGATTATTAAATGCTGAAACACAATACCTATTGTAAATAATTCAATGACTGATACCGGTTGTATATTTTAGCACATATCCACTCTTTTTGGATAATCTAATATCCAAACACAATGCCTATAATAAATTATTCACTGATTTGATCGCTTTGTATGTTCTGTTGCATAGCAACACTTTTTCGGTTATTAAATGATAAAAAAGCAATCACTAAATTTATTTCAACGACGATATCTCACTCTCATGTGTTATCATTAATATACAATGACTCTTTTAAGCAGCTGAATATACATGTTCTTTAATATCCAATGTTGATTTTAAAGTGTGGAAACCATTGTCTTTGGTTACACAAACTTATTAAGTAATAAAAGTGCTGTGTTGAGTAATTCTCCTGTATGCCATCTCGGGACATTTCTGGTTATTTGGTAGCACCGATATCCTTCCGAAGTATGACGTCCTGCCAATAGAAATAAGAGATGCCATTTACTATCTTATGCTATTTTTCTTCCATGGAGGGGATTAGTGGATCCAAACCTTTCTCAAGGGTAATTGTTGAACAGTTACTGTAACAAAATCAGCGTCGATAATCGTTACGCGAACAGCCCTAATAAATCACATCTATGCTAAAATGCCTGATGTAATAAAAATTAACAACCCGACTTATGATTGGGGCTCCTCGGCGATAGGTCAATCCTTTTCCCGAAACAGGAGGTAAAGCCTCCTAGGACCGAACAGAACTATACTTCACTCTGATCAAAGAGCGAGGGTCCTTGAATGTCAATCTTAATCCTCCTGTCCTAGTATGGCATGCACTCTGTGAACCTTCAGCCGGTTATCACAGAGGAAGTTTATAGGAAATATAAAATTCACAAGCGGGCCTCAGTCGCATGTGCATTCCACCGAAGCGAAATGATTTTAACTACGTTAGTTTTTGTACTTTTATTGCAGAGGGGTGTCGTCATTATCCCCACACAGCGCCTGATATTCTCAAACGGTCACCTATCTGGTACTGACCAGGCTCAATGTTGCTTTAACGAGAACCGGTGTGCCACCGTGATTAATCTGCATAGTTATTCACTCTTAAACACTTAAGATTAATGGCTACGTCTAAGTATTACTATTCTCTATTACATTTGTAGTACGGCAACTAAAGGTATGAAATGACTTTACAGTTTGAAACGTTTTGATATGTGCATGCATTTCTGAAAGACATTTTGATCATATTATCCAATATTCTGTGGGCCCTCGAACTAGCTTAATCTGATCTCTATGTTCCATTGGATGAAATTATCTCGAATCTAAAATCAAATGGCGGAATGTAAGTTTTGAAATGTTTGCTAATGCAACCAGAACTAAATCGGTAACGAACTATTTTATGACCATTTCTTTTGTGCGGAGAGTTATTATATTGAGTTGATTTTGGTCATGTATGGACCAATCAGGAGACTCAGCGTATTAGTCCTCTTACCGAACCGTTTACAACTTTTTTTTACCAACAGAAAAGCAAAGATGTCCAATTGCCAGCAACCCGACAGCATCTTCTTTATCCCACTATCTGTCGCTAGGAGAGCGTTAACCACATAGCTCACAACATGTCGAAAAAGAAAAACCAACCGCCGCCCCCTCCCCCCTTTTCAAAAAAGGACAATTTACGCCCCGGACATTTGTGTATGTAACAGAAACTTTCAAATATTTCTTAATATGTAATATTAATATAAATGTTTTATTCTGTTAAGTCGTTTCTTTTCTATTAATATTTAATTATAGGACGGATTTTGTTATTCGTTCATATACAACGGGGATTCTCAACTGGGGTTCACATTGATATCAGGGGGCCAAAGAAACTTTAGGATGACTCACGAAAACCCCCAAAATATACTTTGGGGTCCATGGTAAGTAGTAAAGGATTCATATGGAAATCTGTTGAATATAAATAATAATAATAATAATAATAATAATAATAATAATAATAATAATAATAATAATAATAATAATAATAATAATAGTATAAAATTATATGTAGTATAGATAGACGCTGTTTTCTTTGGTTAGTATATATTGTAGAGTCACGCTGTCAGACGTACGATCACAGCGTATGTGGGACTAAACCCTCGCTATGCCTGAGCTTATGTAGGCAACTATTTCTTACTGGTGTTCATGCTTTGTATATCATTTATAACATTTTAATCTGCTGTAAATGGAGCTTTATGTTCACGAACACATTGTGCATATGTGTTAATAAGAATTTATTAGTAATACGTGATTTAAAAAAATATATATGCATATATTGGGTTCGCATACGATAAAATATTTTTAGGGGGCCACCAGCAAAATAAGGTTGAGTACAATTGCTATAGAATATCCTTGATACTAATGTTTCAATTTCTCTATTTTCTAATTTTTTAATAGGATAATTGTTTATTTTAGAAAATTTTAGCGAGGGATATTTTATTCAGAAAGTCGTCATTAAAACTTGCGCACGCGTACACTCGTATGTATTCGTGCGCATGCGTCAATGACTATGTACGGTATTGACTATTGCGCTGACCGTCGGGATACACGATTGTGTGTGCGCGTGTGTGTAAATTTATGGGGGCGTCGATGAGAACGTTAGTGACTATTCGCGTGCATCTCGCATTGACGTCATAGAAGCGAATCCTGAAAACCAGGAGGGAATATCTGGCCGCCCTCCCTCAGCACATATATCTATGATGGAAAAAAAAATAATGATGGTATAGAGGAGGAATAAGAAGAAGAGGAGGAAGAATAAGAAGAAGAACGTATGAGCTTATGAGCAAAACAACAAAGAAGAAAAAGTATCGAAATGACAAAGAAAGCAACATAACAAACTTGAGACTAAAAAAAAGGAAACAGAATGAGAACAAGAAAAAGAAGAAGAATCAGCTCGTTAATGATTACAGCTAAAATAGTACGAGATGTGAGACAGACATACAAAAATAATGAAAAAATAAAAATAAATTGGAAAAGTAATTTATGAACAAAAAATTAAATATAGAATGAGATAACGTATGTGTGTAAGAGAGAGAGAGAGAGAGAGAGAGAGAGAGAGAGAAAGAGAGAGAGAGAGAGAGAGAGCATCATAGAAATTATATATATATATATATATATATATATATATATATATATATATATATATTCAGGCACTGACAAACCAGTGGATCTGCCATAGGGGAACATTTATTAAAGAGCAAGTCCTGTGCCAAAGCTTACAGTGACGAAGCGTTTTCTGTACTTCAAAGAGCGCGATCTAAACATCACCTGAAAATGTTAGACACCGTAGTTATTAATATGCTGGGACTGTCTTTGTGTAGGCAGAAAAATATTCGCACAACCTTGAGTTGATGTGAATTATATATATATATATATATATATATATATATATATAAGTGAAGGTCAACAAGACTAAAATGGAGTATATGCGGACTAGAGTATAGATCTTTGAACTCCGATACTGCAGGTAATTGGGATGAGCTCAATGATCAGACTCTAAAATCAACCAGAGCTATATTAGAATTGGGTTCTATTGATGACCTAAGTATAAGGCGCTGAAGAAGACATATTGGAAATCATGTATTAAAAAAATAAGAAAATTAAATATGATTTCCAAAGTCTCATAAACGATCGTACACCAGACCATTTTTGACATGGAATTCTTCGAACTAATAAATAATGTTATACATCTTTTGATTTATTTATCACTATTCATTCTCTTTCTCATATATATATATATATATATATATATATATATATATATATATATATACATACATACATACATACATACATACATGGCTGTCGAATTTGTCATTAAGACGTTAAGCCCTCCTATTTCAAGACAATGCGTGGTGGGCACATCAGTACGCGCTCCGACTTCTGAGTTAAATATCACTTTCGTATTGGGATTCGAACCCTGTAAACGGCAGCGATTGTCTCATCTCATACTGATGATTGTAGGTTTGGCATGAAACACATGTGTATATAGGTTCATTTGAAAAATATTATTTATAAATAATTATATACATGTATATATATTTCCTCAAGTATGAACCGGAAACGTTTCTTTGTAGCTTACTTGCCACATGTATATCTTTATACTACTAAGCTCTACTTATGTATTGAGCACTATTGAAGTAAATACTGAGACAGAATCTATGCGCAATATATTATTTTATGCTATACTAGCTGTGCCAGAACTTTTTGGGGGTTTCTCTTAATTTCTTGTAAGAGAATATTTACACTTTCAGAATGATAATTCAATGAAGGATTATATGTATTGAATAAAAAATTGGTTTACCAATAAAATCGACCGGACGTCTTACTAAATATTGAAATTTAAATCGTATAAGTACTTCGAGTTTGTTTATATTTTAACTGTCCCTAATCGGCGTTGCCCTGGATTATTTTTATTTTCATTTTGATTCGCTTTTTTTTTCTAGACTATGCTGTCGTTTTTTTATTATTATTATTTTAAAATCTAACGAAATGATTAAATTTAAATCGCATACGAAGAAAAGTAATGTCTTATTGAAGATAGTTTGGGGTTATTAGTGGCACGTGCGGAAAATATTGTTTATCTTTGGTTTAGGATAATACTTGAATCATAATTCTTATTTTTTGTTTTGTTTTACAAACGTTACTGTAAGTTTCCCATAATTCAATAACCCAATGGCTAGAAAAGAACCGGAAATAATGAACGTGTTTTACTTTTTCTTTTTACTCAGGAAATTTTTGTTTTTATAAATTAGATTTCTGTTCTTCGCCGAAATCATTTGGTTCGTTGTTAGCGAAAAAAAAAAAAAGTTGGTTTCTAACAAATTCACCTGGCGTTTGTTTTTTCATGCTAAGGAAATTGGTTCTTAGAAGAGCTTGAAGTAAACATCTGTACCGTAACAGTAAGTACGCGTTTTGTACGTTATGTAAAAGATAACAAAAGTTAAAGTTTATAAAACAGTGGCGATTTGACAGTATAAATGCCTGAAAATCCTGTTCAATTATGAATGGCCACGAAGTATATGATGTGCCTTTTTGAGAAGTTAATGAAACAAAATAAGTACGAGCGAATATATTGGCAAATTTCCGTAAAGAAGCAGTAAGCTAATATAACAAGTTAATTTTTGAACACCACGTGACGTCAAATTGTGAATTTGAAAAGTTTCCAGAGATTAACAGATGTTTTTGAAATATGTTTCGATAGTAAAAATAATATTATATTATGTATTATTTATTAATAACAAATTCAGTAATGCACTATTATTAGTAATTAGTACTGGTAGTGATATTTTCTGCTGATAGCAAAGATGGTGGCCATTTCAATGTACATTTTTTTGCGGTAAAAAAAGATGGTTTTCTGTAAAACAATAATAAAGTAATTAATCTGATTACAATTTTTATGCTTAACAACACAGATCAACGCTGAAGAAAAAGAAAATGGCTATTCAAAATGAAATACTAATATTTTAGGACATAAGATATTTAGGTATAACTTCGAAAATCCGACCGACTTAGTTTTATATATTAAAAGAAAGTGAAATCGCATATTGCCATCGGAGTAAAGTGCATTGAACTTTGTGCAAACAAATGGAGCTCTCGGACAATTGACAATGATTTAGCTTACTCCCAGCAAATACCGAATGATAAGCAAGTAGTTAGGAGCGCTGACTATCGTCTAGACGGTGTAGTTTCGATCACAGCTTGAGGCATTTACCTGTCTAGCCACATTGAAAAGTTGTGTTACATCTAAACTGCCGGCTTGAAGCATTTGCTTGTCTAGCCACACTGAAGAGTTGTGATACAGCGAAACTGTCTGTTGGCGACATATATATATATATATATATAAGATTTTTGAATGTGAGATGATATAAATAATTATTTCCACAATCAGACAACGCCGCAGCCTACACAATCCTTGAAAGTTACAAACCAGAAGTCATAGACTCGAGTTTCGCCCTCCTTTGGGCTCATCAGTAGAACATATCCGAGTCACTTGCATGTGAGGCGAGTACTCTGTCACTGAGCCACCACGGCGCATACACGAAAGTCTATTAACTAACACAGATTAAGCAAACCGCGGCGAAAGCCAACTGTGGAATGTATGTACAAGAGATGTAGTAATCCAACTACTGAGAACCCAGGCCGATGTCTCACAGGTAAGATTTTATACTCGCTAGGACGCTGTCACCCAACAACCTACACACACAACGATATATATAACGATATAGCGGAAGTAAGAAAGAGAATATAAAGAATTAGAGGAAACAGAAGAGAATCATGTGTTATGTGACTAACTATAAGGCAAGGAAGGAGATTGGCAAAAAGAGACAGAGGGCATGAGGAGGAGAAGGAGGCGGGGGAGGAGGAGGAGAAGAAGTAATGAAAACGATAAAGAGGTTGAGTAACAAGAGAGCTGTGATAAAAAGGTAGAAAGAGAGAGAGAGAGAGAGAGAGAGAGAGAAATAAGAACTAGATAAAACGTAAAGGTGTTGGCCGAATGACGCATAAAAAGGAAGAATAACAAAACGTAGTGAAAGAGAGTGTTATATATAACGCATGCGTAGAGCAGAGCGCCCAGAGCCGGTAGCCTTGTCCCAAACTAGGACAAGTGAAAACGCCGAGTACAACGAATAAGAAAACAACATGAGATTGACTCTTTAGACACGGTGCGAAGATGGGGTCTTTGAGTGCACAAAAACGGATGGAAATAAAGGTTAATTAACGATACGAGAACGTATGCATAATAGAAAAAGAAAGAAAAGTCTTCTCTCTTTTCTCTGACCGCGAAACAGATCTGTCATCACTCTCCCCTTTCTGCCCCAATTACGTATGCCACAGATCGACAAAGATAAACTATAGGGAGTCAATAAAAAGAAGTAAAGGCTGATCCAAAAATATGTATCCATTTTATTATCGCTATAATCTCTATGTAAATTAACCCAGGACATGGATACTGTGACTTAAAAGCAAGGTGAAGCAACACCGAATTGATCCAATGTTTCACTCGAATACCTCCATCGTTACTTCTCTGAGGACAGGCGAACGGACTACCCTTGGCCTGAACATTCTCCAGACTTACTCCCTTTAGATTATTTTCTGTAGGCATACATAAAAGACAGTCTATGCTAACAATCCGAAATTATTTCTACGTTTAAAAATAACATTCAGAACAGAGATTAAGAGAATTCCCAATGATATGTTGGACAGGGTCATTACAAACTTCCATATGCGAGTAGCCACATTGATTCAGTGCTATTGAGCTTGGCTCAAGTACATCGTGAAATATTGAGCCGTGCTTGCAAAATGGTGGTATACACGGGAAAAAAACTTGTGCCACACAAACTTTCATTTCTGTAAGACGTGTCTATGAAAAACGAAATTGTACAGTTTTGCTTTCAATAATAAATGCTACTTTATCACAAATGGTTGCATGTTTGGGGACCACCACGTATCATTTAAATATCAAATTTATTAAAGAATAAAAGAAAGTGAAATCTTTCTCTACTAAAAAGAAAGATTATCTAAAAAAGAAACAAAAATGATAAAGAATAAGAGAAAAAGAAAGAAAAAAGAGGAAAACAGAAAACAGAAAAATGAGAACGAATTCATTCTTATGATACATTTGTACTTAGTATGTGGGGTCTCAGATCATGTGGCCATAGGGTGGTCACCTATTGGGTGATTTAACCACATGGTCATCGATATAAAAAACATGACTTACAAGTCTAGTTCCATTTTCTACCTTTTTGGGCTAACTGCTGAGAGGGTAAACATGTTTTCCATAATCTTTCTCTACATTTTCTACTTTTAAGTTAAATATTTTTTATTTACGTAATATTAAATACGAATAGTTCTTTCTTTCTACACGCCGAGCGAGCATTAAAAAAAAAGAAAGCTTAAAGAAAAAGAGTTGGCGCGTCCTACACACATTTATCCATGAAAATCAGACCTATTTTTACTTACTTGTATGTTCATCTGTCTCTCCTCAACATGAGCAAATCTAATAACACTAAACCAACAGTGAATGTAATAGTTGTATACTTTTAATACTGTCCTATACTAGTCTTTTTCACTCATTCCTTTGGGCAATGTTCTTTTCTCTTCGTTCATTCCTTCGCTGTCGGATCTTTTCAACACTCAATGATTTTTCTCTTACACATGTACGGACGCCTGTCGTAGCACCAGTTTTAAAAATCTATATTTGACGCATGTGGCCTTCCCGTGGCGTACCATGGAATCGGTTATATAGGGTTCAAATACGAACGGGATCCCTTATGGTCAGTTATGTGTAGAAGGAAAGGGAATATCGGAAGAAAGAATCGCAAAGTCTATCCATACAAAAGTAATGAATTTTTATTGACAACTTGTTAAGATAACGAAAAATAAGGAGTCTGTAATGAATGAGTGTTCAGAGTGTCCAAGAAACGGTCTGGTGAAAGAATAATTGTTTTGTCTTTAAGGTGAAATTGAGTATATGTGTTTATTTCGGCTGTCGGCTTGTGCGTTCACGTGCGTGTAAATGGGATAGACATACAGGTATGTGTGCGTATATTAGCGTGCACGTTTTGCCAGTGAGCGAGTTTATATACGAACTTGTGTGCAAGAGATTTCGGTTAACAGTGTGTATATGCTGTTGCTAAGTATATAGTGGTTCGTGAATATCTCTCATGTATGTGCTGCTTGTCGATGGTCTTTCGTTCTCCAAAAGCCCAGACTAGATTGTGACGTACGCTCGTGTGTTGTCTCTGAAGGAAGAACAGGGAAAAGAGAAAGAAAGACGCTGTATTTGGGGTTTTATATTACGCACAAGATTAAGAAGTGAATATCTTTTGTTCTGTGATTGGTTGAATGAAACTATTGATTTAAGCTTTTGTCTAATCGAGCGTCGATCCGTTAAAATAACATTTTCTGCCGCTGCTGCTTCTAACATACACACTAGAAACTGTAGTTTCCCATCAGCTATCATTTAACTGTTATCACAGTTTCAAATAACCTTATTCAACAAATAGTTTACCAGTAGTATTTTTCGGGATTAAATAACCCCAAAAAGGTATTATTTACCGTAAACAGACAAACTAAACTACAATCCCTCATTACCACTGCTGGTTTAGTATTATTAGACTGGGTTATTGTTCACGAGAGATGGAGAAAAGTTTTCTGTTATTTGGGTCATCCGTAACTCTAAAGGTCTAATTTTCATAAATAAATATCCGTAGGGTAATAAGAGAAATGCGGAGAACATAACGATGTATCCTAATGAGTTAGAAAGAGAGCGTAATAAAAAGAAAGAGGGAATAAATAATGCGATAGAAAGAAAGAGGGAGGATAATTGATGAAGGAAAACAATATTTTTTCCCTCGTTTTTTTTTTTCGCGCCAAACAGCTGCTGCTGCTGCTGCTTATGGTTCGTTGGGTCGAATGATAGAAGCCAAAGGCTGCAAGAATCCAGAAGAAACTAAATTTAGTAACAACGAGCACTGACACAGCATCCCTTTTTCTAAATACAACTTTTACAAATGTTATTCTTACAAACCACGTAGGCACTTTACCGCGTTAAATAGTCGAGACCCGCAGCGGAAATGAAGTCAGTTACTCTATTTAGATTGAGAACCACCGCCTTGGCAGCCATTACATCTAGATAAGGTTACTTAGGTGTGATCGACAGTGTTTTAGTGTCGTCATGTAAAGTTCTGATAGATAGGTGCGTTTAGGCGCATCTTGTCACTCTGAAGATAGCCAGATGCAACTTAGATGAGGAAATAAAGCCGTAGGAAGTCTAATAAAGTATGTAGTCGGATCAGATTTTCACTCAATATCGCATAGCAAAGTTTTCGTGACAGTACATGTATCTGACTTGTTTATTAGATGATATGAATCTAGATCCTGAAGCAGCTGTAGATCACGTTAATTTACCTTATCAGGTAACGACAACTGTGATAGAGTTTTTAATGTCTTTCTTTCGTGAGTGTCCAACCACCCGGTTGAGAGAAAAGCACAGCATCAATTCTGGACACGAACGGCATGCTTATACCAGCCTTAGACCAAATGGATATACAACAATACTTTAGTGGTGTTAAATACAAAGTTTCAGCTTCCTAGCATAGCGTAAAGCCAACAATGAGCACGTGTGACGTTATAAATACCAACTCGAGAACGTGTATTGGCAGGCTGAATAAACTCCACCAGATCTATTACGTCCACTGAGGCACTAATGGCATTTAAACCCCACTGTTATATAACCTCCCAATAGTAACTATGTATATTGTCCGTCTTCCGTTGTCCAGGGTTGACGATATTTTCTCGAGACCTTTCTCGGGGCGCGTCGTTGGAGCATTTCTTTGAAGAAAGACAACAGCAACGTTTTTAACTTACAACATATTTTATTTACACAACTACTTGAAATATCCACTTCGTTAACTAGGAGTCGCTTCTGGCTGGACCATCTCCGCATAGGATTTAAGCGCCTCTAATTTACCGCGCGTTATATTACTCCTTCAGACACTTCAACTGAAACTTCATATATTTTCTATGTGACAACCGATTACAAAACGGAAACAGAAGCCATTCAACTTTGTAATCAATTAAATTCTCCTTCCAAAACTTTTTAAATATATTTACATAACTATAAGACAGACGTTTTCATGTAGAGAGATATCCAAACGTATTTGTTAAGGCTAATTAAAGACGTTTAACGTTCCATTATTATTTAAATGATTTAATATCTTTACACTTTTGTCTTTGTTTTCGTAACCTTTTAATTACGTTCTATCAGCAGTTTATTTTAAACTTTGTGTTAATGTATTTAGGGTTAGGGTAAGGGTTTATTTTAAAAAACTGTCTAAATGTTTTTAGTGTTAAGGTTAAAGTTAGGGTTAGATACATGGTTAGAGTTTATTTTAAATGTGGTGGCAATGTATTTAGTGTTAGGCGAGGAAGCGTAAGGCATGTTACTGGCATGTTAAGCTACTGCCTTTCCATCTCTACTCGTCTAGCTTTACTCTTTTCTTTTTTTCCTTTCCTTCCTTCCTTCCTTCCTTCCTTCCTTCCTTCCTTCCTTCCTTCCTCCCTTCTTTCCCTTCATAAGAAGGAACAATTATAGGAAAAGGGAACTCGGATATACTTAGAACCATTGTTCACAACCACGTCCGCAAAATCGTGCCACACGGAACAGATCCGAATTAGAAAGTAAAATAATGTTAATTAACTAATCAAACATTTTCCGCGCAATATACCGAAAGAAATCTAGAAGATTCCTGATTTATATAAAAGAAAGAGATTGCTGACTAAGAAGAGAATATTCACAGCTGATACCAAAGCGTTGACCTAACTGAATGCCAGAGAAAACAGTGAGTTTCCAAAACAAAAAAGCAGAATGCTAAAGACAGCAGCGTACTTTCAAACCACCTACCACCATAACTGCTTCAGAATGCTGGAAACTACATAGCTAGATGTACATCTACACAAGTTAAACAGCCATGAACAACATAATTAAGATGGCGATATGAATCTTTACTACATAATAAAAATGAACAATACGTAAATCTCAATTCGTGTTGTTTCATTCCTCTTTTATTGGTAACCGTTCTCGTTACTTCCAACACACTTAATCTACCTTAGTATGTAACGACAGCTGTGGCGAATTAAAGTTTCTAAACAGTTTACTTTATCACGCCTAGTCTGATTTTATTTCCCTTAGCTCGGTTTTACCAGAATGCATATATTCATAATACAATGTGCTTATCTCATACAAAATTAAAAAGGCATATTACAGAACAACAAAAAAACAACATAACATAGATAATTAATTTCTGACATAGCATCAATCTGTCAAAGGATAAATTGGTCTTAAGCGCATACTTATGTGGTTTATTACTCAAACATGTTGATATGTTGGGTTTACGCCTATACGTATACATATACGTACATGTATCTCTATTTTAATAAACTTATGAGACAACTTCACGTGTGTATGTATTTATCACATAAACGTAACTTTGATAATTACACATTAAATTATTATTTTATTTACAAGTAATTGAATATTTCATGGCCTCCTCTAAGGATGGCTGGGCGTGTAATTGTGAAGCAAGTGTTACGCAATATCGAACCACATCTCTCCCGAATCGGCACTGCTTGATTCCAATGGCAAGAAGTCCATTACGACTGGAAACAATGTCGAGATATACGGAGAGCACATACAGTACCTGGTATACTTAAATGGTCAATCAGTTAGTACTGACCAGACTCAACGTCGCTTAACGTCGGTGATCTAAAGGGGAAACAGAAAAACAAAACAAAAAACAAACGAAAAGAATGTTACTTTGTGATCCATTCGAATTTGGAAGCATTTGAACTGTCAAATAAAGAGTCATTTCTGGCTTTAAAATTCTTGGCAAATCATCTTATATTAAAAGATTGAAACTTTGGAAGCTATTTACACACAAAATAATATATAAATAGAGATTGAAAAAACCCTATCCTAACAAAATTAGTTATCGTTTTATAAAAATTGGTTCAGTTAATAATTTAATGACCAAACGATAACCAAAATAATGAAATTTAACTTTTAAAATCCCATTAAAAATGATTAACAAAAACGAACAAACAACAGGCATTGTTTAAAAAAAAAAAGCGAAACAAAGATGAAAGTAAAACGACTCCTGGTTGGTAAAGTAAGTATCTAATAAAATTCTGATGAGCGAAAAATGAATATCTTACCTGAAACCAACACCGAAAAATTACGTTAGAATATGTACAACAAAATAGCCAGGGTGATCAGAAAAGCAGAATAGTGAATAAGAATTATAATCTAGATTGTAATGATATGTAGGCCAGGAGCGGTGTGTTGGTATCAGTAAAAGAACCGGGCATAACGTGACATATGCTCGACTCGATATTGTAGTAAACTAATGTAATTAACGTTCTGACTTGGCAGTGACACTGTTTTGATTCGATCCATCGTATGGACAAAAATAATTTCAAAATGTTTCCCTATGTTGTAATTAATAAGGTCTTACATAGAAATATAAGGAAATACTAGAGGGAATACCTGTTTCATGCCTGGTTCATAATATTGAGAAACTTGAATAAATGCAAGAGGTCGGACCTCCAAATATTTGAAAGCAACCAAATGATATGCAGCAAGATTGGATGTTGATGGGTAAAAATGTTTAAAGCGGTAGTTTTTTTTTTTTACATAAGGTTAGGTTAAGCAGAGACAGAGTAGAAAATTCTATCAGGAGTTAAAAGATTAGAATTTCGGCAACGTGTAAGGATGTGACGTAATAGACAGGAAGTCCAAAGTGACACGTAGTGATGAAGAGAGAAAGGGTGGTAAATTTGTACATGAGAACTCTATGCTACCCCCTAAAAGAAACCCTGAGATTCTACTTTTAAGGCGATTACATGTAAACACTCTGAAAAACAGGGTGGTAAAAAAATTGAATTATTTTAGAATTTAGAGTAGAAGATCAGTTTTGCATATAAATTCAATGCAAAATGATCACCCATTTCCGGGCAAGAAGCTTCTAACTGGATAGAGTTTTAAGGGAATATAACAAAGAGTGTGCACAATGAAATCAAAATCTCTACCGCATGACAAATGCCAAAGGTCAATGATTTCTAAAAAATAACCTGAAAAGTTGGCGAAAAAAACATATGCCATACATTAATCCTACCAGTAACTCTAAGCCCGAGTGGCAACAGACACGTCCCTTCCTTCAAATTTAAAAAATACGATTTAACAAAAACGAGAAAATGGTTACATGTCGTTCAAACGCTATCTGGTCGAGAAGTGGGTGATAATTTTATGTTAAATTTATATGCTAAACTGCCCTCTCTTCTAAAGTCTAAAATATTTTAATTTTTAAAATTTTACCCCCAAGATTAAGGTCAATAAGCATATTCTGTCTTTGCGTCAAACATCTTTCATTCTTTTTAGCTCCTTACATCAAGTGGCTTCCTGCCTTGTCTTGAGTGACTTTCATAAAAAAAGAAGTTTTTCAGGATGTTTACACGTAATCGTCAAAAGAAAAGTAGAGTATCATTTTCTGTTTGGTGAACTAACATAAGCTCTTAATGTACAATAATACCGAAAAGTCATTCTCTTTGGTCCGTGAAATGACTGAGTTCGGTCGTCTTTTTCATAGCTCTGACTTCACCTCTCCCAGAGCGGGTAATGAGAAGCTTACGTAATGTGTAACTTTGTAATGCTGTAAAAGAATAAAGCAACAAAGAACATGAGCCATTGAGCTACAATTTTGCTGGTCTGTGTTTTCATAACTGTTACTTTATTAGAGAACCAAAGGAAAGTTGAAATTTCTGATGCTATATATTCACCCGACTACGACGACAGCTTAACAACAGCGAGAAAGAATAAAAGGGAACAGAGAGACGTCACTATCCACTAAGCATCTATTTAATATTGTAGTCGAGATTCAAAGATGTTTTCTGCCAATGAGACAACGACGGACCATCTGATGTGTCCAAAAGGATCCCCCAACCGAACGTTACAAATGGCTTATTAGTACCATGTAACGTTACACACATTATACGGTGAAAACTGTGTGAAAATAGTTTAAACGTATAAAGTTATGGGAATAAGCAGTTTTGAAGTTGAGTCTCCGATAGACGGTCTTAGAATCGTCGATATAATCTTGGTTATAATCTCGTGAAAGTCTTGGATAAAAATGGAAACTATCTGTATAGTATTTAAACGATATGGTGTATTTAGAGTTGGTCTTTTCGTCTGCAAATAAAACATGTGATTTGTTGACAAAAAGAAATAGGCAGAGTACACATTACTAAGGTCGTAGTTTTTAAAGTGTTAAATTCAGGTTCGAATCTCACATAAGTCTTTTTAAAAACTGGATACGTGTTTTATGAATTTAAAGAAATTAACATAACATAATAACATAAAAAATTCATAAATATTAAAAAAAAACTGAGTGACCGTTTTTGATAATCCGTAAAAAAGTAGACATAAAGGGCACTATTTTTGCTTATAAACATAATTTCTAATGATCTTTTACTATAAAAACAACACGGAAAGACATTCATCGTAGTTACTTACTCTCTCATGAAAATACTAAGTAGGGTATTTTTTTTCAACAAAATTTCACAAACATTTTTTGGGACTATCTATAAAGCGGTAGAAGCTAGATAAAGATGGAAATTTACATACCAAGGTACTGTACCAACACTGCTCAAGGCGCAGTATGAACTAGTTCATAAGAAAAAAAAGATAAATATGAACAACCTACCCTTATGCCGATCTGTATAGGAAGGAGATTATATGTACCAATTTTCACGTTCCAAGGTCTAATAACATAAAGTATTTAAGGAACAAACAGGCAGACGGACGTTTCAAATTAGTATTGATACACGTCACATATTATTAAACAATCATACTGTCTATGCATCTTTCTATTCATCCGTCCGATCACTGCTGAAAATGATTTATCAGGTGACAATGAAGGTGGACGGAGGTGAAAAGAGGAAGGGGTATGTTAAACACAAAAGTTTCATAATCTGAAGGCTGTGAGTTTAATCCCTGTACACAGCAGAACATTTTCATTTTCTCTTCAACCACACCCGAAAATATTTTCATTTAACGGTATTCTAGTGTTAAATATCCAGGCCGTGTGTAGTGAAAGGTCATTTGACAGAAGTAGGTGCACTTGGCATAGGCACAAACCTGGCTGGATAAATACAACATACTATGATTGATGTTAAAGAATAAAATAATTGTTTATTAAAACCACCTGCTACAAATTAGCAGCAGAATGAAACACCCCGTCGCTGAATAAAACTATCTGGGAACGTGGCTACATTCGCAGTGAAGTCCCACAGTGGGCGTTTGCAGGTGGGTCACAAATTATTATATAATAACAACCCGAAATTGCTAGCTTAAGTTGGTTGGCGATATTCCTGTGTGTGCGTCTTCCTGCCTCACTGACCCAAATCGTTTTAATATAAATATGTTTTATTGTCATATAAAAATGTTGCCTATTTTTTTTATTTAGAATGTTTGATTGATTTATAACATTCCCCTTCACTATTTTTTACGGAAAAGATATTCCAGTTTTAGATTCAATAGACGCACCCACACAGATAAAACCCCGCTTGTTTGAAGGTAGATACACACGCATGCACATACTGTATTAACTGACTTCCTAAATGTTTCCTGGGAATTAATGAGGAACAATTTGTACTCCTGCTCGCAGTCCCGAACCCTATACAGTATTTTTTATTCTTTTTTGGGGTCTTTTGTAAAAGAGCCCAGCCACAAATAAAATAAATGAGTTTTGCAAGAAAAATAGCCCCGCCAGTCATGCGCAGTGCGCACACAAACCATTGACTTACTTCTGTGAGTCCTGTCTACACATGCGTCGGGTTAGGGTTAGGCTGCACAATATGCAGAAAAAAAGGCCACGGTGGAACGCATCGCAAAATGAAGGAGATGTATCTGTGTGGGTTTATGTGGAGGCGGAAATATAAGGGAAACGATCTTTTCATGCAAGTACTCAATGCCATGAATGGATTCCATCCTCTTTAGTATTACGTAATATATATTTTTTTATCTACAACCCGCATTTTGTCTGTTTTTGAGTGGTATGAGTATTTTTTGCACTCATATAAATGAGGCCATTCTATTTTCAATATCGTTAAAGAGACATAAAAAAAAGAAAAATAATCCGACCAATTCACTAAGCTAATCAAAATTAATGGAATTGATTAACTGAGTTTAATAAATGAACCTGACAAAAGGTTGTCACGAACACATTTAAAAAAGTACTCTACGCCACAGTGTTAGAATTTTAACAAAATAAGATGTTTATTCATTAAGCTAATGTGTGCTATTATTAGACTATTAGCAATATAGAGTTACCAGAAACAGGATTGGAGCTTTATATTGATACTAGCAGGAAGACCCGACGTTACTGAGGATTGAATGAGAAACACTACTATGCCCCTATCCACTATGCTCATAACACCATATTATTTTCTTTTTTTACTGACACCGTTCGCCCCCTAATACAGTCGAAAAAATCCCAGAGATTTTTGGAAAACTCTTTGAATTATACATATGGTTTAAACTTCTTTTTTTATTTATTTTGTAACTTAGTTCACCCCAAACAAAGCAAGTTGCCACTGTAGACGTAAGGGGCTACTGAGAATTAGGATGAAAGTTTTTGGGGGGTCATCCTAAATTGGGAGCTGTGCAGCTAGATGCTAGTTCACATTAGTTTTACATTTCTACATGTCGGTACAGTCGGGGAAACAGGGAGCAGGGAGAGAGTTCCAAAGACCGGTAACACGAGGAAAGAAGCTATTAAGGTAGAAGGCTCTCCGGCATCTGGTGACCTCCACGGTGAATGGATTGGATTTAGCTAATTGTCGAATTGGTCGAGTGTATTTACATCGAGGGGACACCAGAGCAGCAAGTTCATCGGAGCACATTCAATTGTAGTACTTGTAAAACAAGCACAAGGATGCAACATTGCGGCGATGAGATAGGGGCTAGAGCTTGGTGGATAGTGAGGGACACATTAGATAAGCGACTTTTTTCGACCTTGTCTACAAGGGAGAAACTATTGGATGATGCATCAGCCCAGATGTGACAACAATACTTCATGCATGGGCGAATGGTGGCTTTATATAGATATAGGTTAATGTCAGGTGTGATAAGTTTTCTATCACGGTAGAAGGAGCCCACCTTCTCTGCAGCAGCCTTGACAATGTCTTCTATGTATTTGTTCTAATTCATATTATCTGTGAATGTTAGGCCGAAGAGTTTGAACGTTGGACTCTCAGATAGGGTGTTAAAATCAGATATGAAGTTTTAAAGGGGTTCTGCCTCCATGGCTCAGTTAGGGTGGAGGCATGCAGAGATTCGACACATAGAAGGGAGGGCGTAAAGATTCAGGACCATTTCCATTGTCTTCCCCGGAGAATTTTATATATATGAAATAAATAACATCAAAATAGGATATATTTAAAGTTTTGACCTCCCACAAATCCATTAGGACGGTAATTAGAGATTCTAGACCACTTCTATTGTCTTCCCCGGAAAATTTTACATGAGAATGCATTTTTGAATTTTATATAGATTCTCTAAACTTTTTTTCTATAGGGAACACACACAGGAATTGACATATATTATTATTATTATAGGGCGGTGTGAGATAGATGACAACGACTCTGATTAGTTGAACAAGGTCACGTGGCAGTAGATAGTCTCATTTTGAAAAAGTCAGCCGTTCAGTTAATCGGTGAAAGGCAGCGCTAGCAACAGGTTTACTGTGAAGACCCCCCCCCCATTGTCAACCTGAAAATGAAAGCTAATAGTGTCAAGTCTAAAGAATTGTGGATGCAACCCATAACCCGGCCGGATATAAATTAATATATTAATAAGGTCTTCTTAATAATCAGTTAAGCCATTCATCCAAAAACCAACAAGGAAACATCAAGCACCATATTTGAGTATTTGATATGACTGGACCGAGGATTGAACCCCGGTCTCTCGGTCCATTACCGAACATTTCAACCATAATGCCAAATGTACCGGTTACTGATAAGAACTAAATGTTCAGATTATCGAAATAAAAAAAACAACTTATTTAATTTATTATTCACGAGGGAGCGTTCGTTTTTCCATGTAAGGTTATCGTAGAAGGAGCTCTCATTTCCGAACCGATGCAAACATGTGAAAATCACTACTAAGAATTACGGCTAGGGTCCGTCTGTAGGGGTGACAAAAATCTTTCAACGTTTACGGCAAGTTGGTTGTTCTACGATCGTCTTGTGGTAGGCAAGTGAAATGTTACTGGTATGCTAAGTCACCGCCTTTCCTTCTAGCCTCCTGTTTGCTTCATTATTGCATTTTCTTTACTTTTCTATAATTTATTTTCTCGTCGTAAAAACTACAGAAAAAAGTGGTTTACACCTACGTTCGCATAAACAGATCACGTGACCAGATTACAATTATAATTGTTTCCGGCAAGATTGCACAAAAGAACTCTGGGAGCCGATCAGTTTACATAAAAGCAATATGCTTGTTAACCGGAGTTTAGTCTCAGGGTTGCAAGGACATGACACGGAGGCTGGATATGAAATGCTCAACATCATCACGGACTTAAACGGTTCCCGTTCTAATGGCTGCATACACACTCTTACGGCAAAGCATATCGACACATATTCGAACTCACTCAGACAATGAGTATACACACAAATGATATGAATTGATAACAACTTAATAAAATGAAAATATGTCAAAGTCTAATTCCGGTGTTTCGTGTCCTTTCATTAATACACCGTTCATTGTTATCAATCCTAAGATAAACCCTTTAAACTTACATCGCAAAATGAACATTAAATAAGTTTCTTCTTTTTTTTTTTTTAAGTATGTTCTAATGGGGATAACCTGAAATTATGGGGCATAGTTGATATTAATCCATTGAAGTAAAAAAAAAATGAGAAAAATTTAAGAAAGTTTTATTCGCGACAGTAAACGCTATCAATAAAAAAATAAAATAAAATCGTTGTATTAAGATACTGGTAGAATGAAATGACAGCCACCCCCTCTAAAATATGTGTTATTCATTATTTTAAATTAGAAACGTTGCTATGCTCTTCTGTCAATAGCTAGCCCATAACACAATATTACATTTTCTATGTTTACTTTTTACATTTGAAAATATTCAATTTTATGGGTCGGGTGAAAGGCCGTCAAAAGATATATATATATATATATATATATATATATATATATATATCATAAAAAAGTTTACATATGATTCCTAATCGTCTCTGAAACGATCGTACGCCAGACCATTGTTGACTTTGAATTCTTGGAACTGTAATAAATAATGTTATACATCTTTTTATTTAGTTATTTACTCAGCACAATATATTCTCATATATATATATATATATATATATATATATATATATATATATATATCGAAAACGCCATTATAAAAAGAGAGGTATCTGCCATTTAATTCCGTCAAACACAGAAATAAATAATAATGAAGAAAGTATGAATTATGTGATAAAAATTGCTTCAAATTTTCAAGTTTGAAGTTATTGCTCTCCCGGACAGTGCCAGGTTTCTACGATAATACAAAATAAAATTAAGTAAAGATGGCACAAACTATTTCCAATAATAAAATTGAGCTCTCTGATAAAACAATGTCAGAAGAAATATACGATTCTATTTTTTAAAATTTGGTTTTATAGATCAAAATACGAAGTGCTAAAAGTGGCCAAAAAAGGGGCTTTTACCCCACCTAATAAACCGATATTGTCCGGGCCTTTGGGTCTGGATTTACGCCGGTCTATTGGGGGTTGCCCGTCCTGTGCAGTTCTAGGAGGTGCACCCTCCCAGGCTTTGCCTACCCTCTTTGGGGAGGAGTAAGTTTATTGCTTACTGTCTGAGGCACCCCTACCGGGGAATGCCGACGGCGCTGCCCAGGCAATTTTTAAATGGCCAGAGTGCTCACCTCTCGAGCGCTGGCTTATATAATCCCACTTTCCCGACCTTGTGTCACATCTTACCTTGTGGGAGGTAGATAAATAACTCGACGTATTTAGCGGCTATATTAGACGCACCTCTGCTATTTTAGTAGATTATACCCAAGAAAAGAAAAAGGCACGCTAGAAAAATGAGTGTTTTCTTTGGTTGAGGAGCATAAAAAAAACGACGAAAGATACTTGACTTTTGCCTTTAAACTTTAAGTCAGTAATTAATTTGTAATTGACAGACGTAAAGTATGAAAAGTTAATTTAAAATAATAAAATAAACATGCTAGTAAACACATATTGGAAGCATGCTGGGCTCATAACCTGTTAATGTACTGGAAACGTTGCTCATCCCAGTTGCTGTAAACTTATTCATATTAGATTAATTTGGGTAGAAACATATACGGTCTTAAAATTAAGTGAAGAGACGCGGTGAAAAACACATGTGGTCCGTATGATTTTTATTACTGAAATTGATAAGAAAATATAATTAACACTTCGCTCTAAAATCACGTTGTTGCTGGTAATACAAACAATAATACGAAATCTTACACACACATACATACATACATACATACATACACACATACAAACATACATACATACATACATACATACATACATATACATACATACATACATACATACATACATACACATACATACATACATACACACATCGTCACTGAAGCTGCTGCTTTAACGTCACATGGTTTACACAAAGTAAACGCATGCATTTCTTTACCACTAATGTTATATACGTCACCGCCGTTATCCTCGCCATCCTCTATGTAAGAAAGGAAAACATTAAATATATTCGAACGAATAATTCAACGCCATGTTTGTTAGGTATACCACTCGTCGGAATTAATAGAATCTTAAACGACTAAACTGTATTAACTATCACGTGGCATTATTATTGGTATCATAAAATAACTCTTAAGAGCTTAAACTGTCGATTAGAAAACAAAGAAAGTCAGTAATCTTCGGGCCGCCTTTATTCTAAAAAAAAATAACGAAATATCCTAACGTTAGAAAGTATTTATTGGTGCCAAGTGAAATTATTAAAAAAAAAAAAATCTTTCATGCCAAAAACGTAATTGTATTTATATTGAAACAGATAAAATAGAAGAACGAAAAGCAACAAAAAAAACAAACAAACAAACAAAAAACACTCTTACGTAAGTTCATTTAATTTTGTTTGTAGAAAACAGCCTGAAGAAAGTCAGTCATATTAACCGAGTCAGAGAGAGGTAGTATATGGAAGTTAACGGTGGGGCTCAGCATTTGTTTTACGCCAATTCTAAAAATATACTTCCTGTGTTTTTGGAAGGCAAAAAGAAACAAACAAAAAAAAACATTAGATCGTCGGTTCAATGAAGCTACTATTCCGTGAAAATAAACGTTATGAACGACACAACAACGCCACATTCATTTTAAATTGAACATACATTTTATTATTTTAACAAGGACTCACGGAACGCCCTTGAAACGACTGCAGGCAGATCACAAAATAAAGTTAAATATACCATTATTGTAGAACATGTTAAGAATAAACTGGATGAATTCAGAAATAATAGATAATAATGAATGAACAAGGACTTCTGGGTCTCCATCTCTAATAAAATATTTATTTATTAAATAATAAATATTAAGCTCCGATAAGTTGAGCACTTTCAGAGAAATTAAATTGGAGTTCTAAAATTAGCCACGCTGCGAGGTTCTCTCCCTTTAGGATATCGGAACACTATTAGAATCTAATTACTTGTGTTTACATCTAAAAAATACAAGGCATATTTCTCTCGCATTTCAAAACCGAGGTGCATAATCATTTCGTGAAGCCGGGTTCATAATACTTGGATGCAGGGTTCGAATCGTCCGATCGGCGGTACGATTACGTAATTCGATACTGATGAGTGTAAGAACACGAAACATGGATGCCTATGGATATTAAAGATTATATATATATATATATATATATATATATATATATATATATATATATATATGAAGAAGAATGGAAAGGAATTAGAGAAGCAAAAGCCAAATCAAAATTCAATTCAATTGCTCATAGCAAGATATGTTCCGCAAAAAGGCAATTTATTCAAGTTAAATTTTCCTTAAGCCAGGCTTTTCAAAGATCAAAATCTTATTATCAGAGGAAGTCGCTGGGATAGATAAGTTGGCAAAGGCCAAGATTTAAAATTTGAAAAAATAAAATAAAAGTTGTAGGGAAAGAAACACAGGGTAAAACTATGCCCGAATGCAAGCAAATGTCCGATTGCTTAAAAGTCCGGTGTCGAAAAGTCCAGCGGAGAGAATGAGATGTAGAAAGGTAGGTCGTTAAAGGCACGAGATGTCATGAGAAAGGATTCAAAGTTAAATTCCAAGAAGCCACAACTTCAGGTGCGGCGAAAATAGAAAATCCAAAGGGTAAAAAGTCCAATAAGAGGTACGCTCGTGGATGCAGGCAGGCTCAGAGAAGAGTGAGGTGGAAAATATTCGCCATTAAAAATACTCCCTGGGCTGAGATATCAAGGAAAAGTGTTTTAAAATGGGAAAAAAGGCAGCGAAAATATTTTAAAGCTAGCCCGTTGAGAAAGCCGGCTTGGAATGAAGAAAGGCTGAAACTCATATGCGACCATATCTACCTGCTCTATCCTGGATATTGAGCTGTATACTCTTCACAATAGGTTTTACCTTTCCTAAAAGTTCGCTTTTAGTACACCACTTATATATATATATATATATATATATATATATATATATATATATATATATATATTTATTTGGTTGTTGATGCTATTGTTTGGGCGAATAATATTACTAAACAAGCGATTATTTAGCTTAGAAGATTAATTATTTGTACAATTTCAGCTTTCGCTTGTCAAGTAGTCCAATACAACGCCCATATTAATCTGTTTCTCTTCTCAGGTACATGTTTGAATCCCGTATGAGTCCAATTTTTAACTTTTTGGTATTCTTTGCTTATTTCCAGCCCCACGGACTAAATAATCGCTTGTTCGGTAATATTATCCGCACAAGCAATAACATGCACGTGTTAAAATAAGGTCACCCATTATTTTGACACAACAAAGAAACGGGGATGGGACATTCTATAGAAAACAGAATAATAGAATAGGAAATAAGAAGTAAAATGAACCGAACCTTTGTTTGTGAGAAGCCCAACGATTGGCTAAGAGAATAACAAAGAATCTGATTGGTTAAATAGCTAGACTGGACACCACGTGTATATATACACTTGTAAATTTACTTGTAACTTTACTTTTTTTCATGATTCCATTATTTTCTATACCTATGCTCTATCCCCAATATCGAGCACATTTCCCTATCTCGATAGGATCTAATATAAAATAGTTATGTTTATATTATTTAATTAAATCAATATATATATATATATATATATATATATATATATATATATATATATATATTAACAATACACACAGTTGAAAGTTCATGTTTCATGCCCATATGTCCGGGCAGTAAATTGTTCTTCAGTAAAAAAGAGAAAGAGTAATAACTCTGTAAGAATAGTGTGTGTGTATGTATGTGAGTTTATACATGAGAATATATGTGTGCGCCACATGGCCGACATTGTATGATAGCGGTCCTTTGGCCTCGTTCGCCTATAGGCGGAATAAGGAGCGGGTTTGGTTGAATATTTTCTCATGGCAGGCAGGAGAAGAGTGAATAGTCTTATCTCGTTGCTATCTCTTCAGACTCAGGAATCTTTTTAGATGAGGATTGATAATTTGTATAATTTGGATTATTCGGACTACTGTTCTCATCTTGGGTGTTATTCTCACAACGTTTCGGTCGATGTAATCTCCGATCTTCTTCAGGTGCGTCTTGTCGAACTCGGTAATCTATATGGAATTTCAAACTGAACTATTTATTTAATTCACGGGGATATATTGTTTTTATTCCGTCAGCCATGGCCGGATAGAAGTCTTAAGTAATTCATAATCGTATTCTTAGTATTGCCCGAACCTCCAACCTCGAGAAGACTGTCACTTTAAACTGATTATTATTTAGCACTTTTATCCGTTGCACCACTGGTGTGGGCAATACTAAGAATACAATTACAAATTACTCAAAATGTTTACCGAACATGGCTGATGGAACCAGATCAAGTGAGCTACGTAGATTAAATAAAGGGATCCGTTCAAAATTCCGTACAGATTCCAGAGTTCGACAAGATGGACCTGAAGACGGTCAGAGGTTACATTGGAAAAACATCCAAGATGAGAATCGTAGTCCGAATAATCCAATGTAATGTATTTCTTGGATATAAATTATTGTATTGGTTCATATACACTTTTCGGTACTTGTAAGGAATGTGAACATAGAGGATTTCAGTTCTTATGGAGCCAGTTCCGACGGAGTATCTTCAGTCAGTTCCCGAAAAGACCGAAGCAGTTTACGATTTGAAAGCCACGAAAAAAAATGTAAAATGGCAGATGACATTACGCATGCGAAGAGTTAGGTTATGGTTAACCCCTAATATATATATATATATATATATATATATATATATATATATATATATATATATATATATATATATATATATATAAGTTGAAAAAATCACCCCCTTCAAAAAAAAGAAAAAAAAAGAAAAGAAGTTGGCTTTCAGATTATAAACTCCTTCGACAGTTTCCAGGATTGACACGGGATTTTCCGTCAATAGACGTAACTGACTTCATAAGAACCGAAATCCTTTGGGTGCCCATTCCTTATAAGTACCCACTTTCCTTTCTTTTAACTTTATTCTTGCTCATTACTTATCTCTAAATACCTAAAAGCATTCCCCATAGACATAAACAAACACGTAACGATATGTTCGCATTATAATTGTAGTTTTTCTTAAATTACAGTTGAAATAAAACAAAGTAAAACACGAGTCAATTTTCATGGTTTTTAAAAATGTCATTTTATTAATTAACTATCATTTGTTGTTATTTAGAACTAATTTGCATCCTACAATTTTTTCTATTTTGTAAATTTCAGATGAGTAAACCGTTTTTTTTTATCGAATCCATTAATATGTACCGAAAAAAAAAAACAACTTTAATAGGCGGCACCACGAATAATACTAATAAGAGTGGAGAGGGGGGGGGGAGAAATACAGAGATAACGAGAAAGAAAAAAGAAAAAAAAGAAAGAAAAAGAAAAAAGATAAGATAAAAAGAAAGAAAAAAAAAAGAAAGAAAGAAAAAGAAAAAAATATGAAAGAAGAAAGAAAAGAAAAGAAAAAGAAATAAAGAAAGCCTGCAACAAAGATTAAGTACAAACTCGAGATAAATAAATAAAAATAAAAAAATGAAGAAGCTTGTAACATTTTTTAGATGGAAGCCATCCGAGGCTTTATCTTTTTACGAGTTATTTTAAAAGTCTGTTTAATGAACTAATCTCCCCGTCCCGCTTTTTTCATTCCAACTCTTTATCTTTACATTTGCTTTTTTCAAATTAGTTTCTCGTGAAATAACAAAACACATACTATATTTTCCCTCCCAGACTCCCATCCCTTCCCAAAGACTTCCCCTTCCACCATCAAAAGTAATTCCCTAAATCTGCGCACCTTCCCATGCTGTATTTCCCAGGTGGCATAAACTGTGCCACTTCTCTCTATCCAAATCTGTCTGCTCAGGTTGTTGGGCGCTTGATCATCGCCGAAATGAAAACGAGGCAGCCATGAATGATTCATTCATTCTCAGGCTGACAAGATGGCAGCCCACGCTCCCGCCTCAACCCAGAAGGCTATTGCAAGCGCGGAACGTCCGTAGATACTATGAAACTGCAGCACTCCCTTTTAATTGTCACTAATATGTATTTTCATGACTACCACATGACTTTCACCAATAGTCTTCGGAAAGCTATGAATCCATATATCCTCTTTCTAGCTTTGGATTAAATAGTACGGTAGACTAGACCCTCAGTCCCTGACAGAACTAGAACCTGGTCCGCGCCTGTAACCTCTACAATAATTATATATATATATATATATATATATATATATATATATATATATATATATATATATAACATTCAATGAGTTAAACCATTACAATTGTTCCAAGAATTAGAATATCAAGTTCAGTATGGCATACGATCGTTTCCAAAATATTTTGGAAATCCTTTATTTTATAAATTAATAAAGCTAATCCAACACGGCACTTCATCAGCGCCTTTAGCAACACGTCTTACAGAAAGTCAAAGAAAAGAATATATATAGTAAGTTATGAAAATATACTTATGGCAATTAAGCTACACAGAGGTTTCCACGTTTCATTTCCGGGTGAGCCTCTGTAGCTTAATTGCCATAAATATATTTTCATAACTTACTACCTAGCTCTACTTCGTATCGAGCACTGTTAAAGTAAATACTGAATATTGATACATAAAAAATTATATCTCCTTATAACATTTTATGTGGATACATGAAATTATATATATATATATATATATATATATATATATATATATATATATATATATATATATATATATATATATATATATAAACTGATTTTATATAGTTAAATATAGATTTTAAACTTTAGGATAAACTATATGAATCGGATCAAATTGTCGTTTAGAAACTCAATATTTCATATATAAAAATCAAAGTTAAAATATATATGCTAAACGATTGAAAAGATCAAATATAATGCAATATATAATATCATTTAAATCAAATTTCGGAATGAAAATATTTAGACGAACAAGAGTTTTACGTACGTTTCTGGAAGTGCAATAGTGTTCATAATTGAGTCATCATTTAACTTTAATATGCGCCCAGAACCCTTTCTTCAGAAATTGTTTTTTTAGCGGTAAGTCGTCCTCATTTGGAGTTATTAACAAAAACAGTTCAAGAACCAGTATCATAATTATAAAAATATGTAGTAATTATTACAAACGTAATATATACCAATAATGTTTAAAACAAGTCAAAGGGACAAGAAAATCCAAGAATTCTGGTTATTATTCCTTTAGGAGTTTGAAAATATCCGGTGTGAAAATACTGACCTATTCGCTGTTGTCATTTTTCATCAACATGTCTTTGAGTTCCAAAGATATCCAGATAAATATGCGAAGCACAGGCAAGTGTAGCCCATCAGCTCATTAGTGACTGGCATATCAGAGACAACATCCAATTCATATGTTTCGACAGAACTGCAAGAAACACTTGACAAATAGGGCGGATGTATTCATCCTACCACAATAAAAGCGAAAAAAGTCATGCATCAGTCTCCCATGTCGTCATCACGTCCATGCGTAGATACTTGCAGCGTTTTTTATTTATTTATTTATTTTTATTTATTGTTAATGGCTACTTTAAGTGGGGCAACAATTAAATTATTTGAACGATTTCGTCAAGCATGCGATCACATTAACAGAAAGTCCTGAAAGCTGGATGAGCGCCAGGTCACTTGTTGACATTCTCTGTCCACATCCACAAATGGCAAGCCTGGCCATTTTTTTAACGCCAGCTAGAGAAATTCCAGTCTCAAGATAACGACAGAGAATTATTGATTTCGCAGATCATGGCAATGACGACCAGTCAAATGATATTCATATAAATGTTCCTGGTAGTACCACATTAACCGTTGGATGGCCAAAATCATCTACAGTCTGAAAATTTACCTTGCCCGGTCACAATTTCATTTGATAGAGGCAGAGTTGTCTGGATTCCAACTTGCAGCTCTGATTTACCTCGGAGAATGGTAGACTTGTACATCAGAAAAAATCTTCCTCACAAAGTAATCTACAGCTGCTTCAGGAGTTAGATGAATGCAGTATAATAAACAAGTCAGATACGTGTACTGTCACGAAAACTTTGCTAAGCGATATTGAGTGAAGAACGGTTCAACTATATTTCTTTGATTATGAAGTTTCTAACACTGACAAGATACAGATGATTGCAGCACATTCTACACATGGTGTAGATATTCCCCCCTGCTTCTCGAATATATATATATATATATATATGATAAAAATGGAATTGTGTATTATTTTCTTCAGAACAATCATCCTGGGAAAGTCTTTAAATAAAGACGAAACGTTGATGAATACATAAATAATATTTTTTGTTTTCCCGTTTTTTCATTATATATATACACTTACGGCAAGTGATCTACACAGAAAGGTATGTATTCTCGACGGAATTCATCAGGCTAAAAAAATCCAATAGTGATATTGAGTTTGTATTAGATATTTTTACAATAATATCGTGGGGGCTGCGTCCGCACCGGAAATCTACAAACAGCAAACACGACAATTTACTTTATTTTATTTATAACAAAGCTCTGTAAAAAGATTAAACACAACTTTTCTATGGTGGGATGTTACGACGAATCCAATCATAGTAATTTTATTCAATCCTAGTGCTTGATTCCCTGAGAATTTTGATAAAATTTACTCAGAGAATAATGAAGTGTTTGAATGTTTAATAGACGTCAGTAACAAATGTGAAAAATAAAGAAACTTTCACATGTTTTACAAATTGATATTTTACGTTTTGTTTTCATCTTTCAATTTCTATGCCGGACAACGCACTCGAACTCGACTGAAGATAAGCTTCACGCAGCCGTAACTATTCAGAATGTCAACTAAAACGTCCCGGAAAACAGCACACACCGACGACTTTCACAACACAAGAGATACTGTTCCGCGAAACTGTGGCCATCGAAGAGCCCCATAAAACAAGACGAGAAAGTTTGATAGAATGGATCACATGAGTTGCGTAGAAGGATCTGTTTGAAACAATCTCCTAACCTATCTCTGGACTTAAACTACATTTTCCAATTCTAAGTGGCAATTAAGTATAGTTTTCTTTTCATCGAACCCAAGTGTGGTTGCCATCATCATTTACTCGACTATTTACACGATTATTTCACGGAAGCTAGAAAATGTATTTGAAGAATTAATGGCAAAGAGACTTGCGGAGGTCATTTAAAAGAGATCCGCTTACGTAAATTACCATCACTCGTATTCAGAATGTTCCGGGAAACCGCAGGCATCGAGGAGTTCCATAAAACAAGAAAGTTTGATAGAAATATATCACACGAGTCGCGTTTTTTTTTTTTTTTTTTTTTTTTTAACATAGTTCACCCCAAACAAGGCAGGCCGCCACTGTAGACGTAAGGGGCTACTGAGAAAAAGAAAAGGGGAGAAGGTAGGGGGTGGTCAATCTAGATTGGGATCAGCGCAGCGAGGTGTCTGTTTACATTAGATTTAAACTTCTGCATGTCTGTACTGTCGGGGAAACAGGGGGCAGGGAGGGAGTTCCAGAGGCTAGCAGTACGAGGAAAGAAGCTATTTGAGTAGAAGGCTCTCCGACATCTGGGGACCTCCACAGTTAATGAATGAGATTTAGTTGATTGACGGGTTAGTCTAGTGAATTTCCGTCGAGGGGGCACCAGAGTAGCCAATTCATCGGAGCATAATCCATTGAAGTATTTGTAAAACAAGCACAAGGATGCTACATTGCGGCGATGGGACAGAGGCTGGAGCTTGGCTGACAGTGAGGGACCTATTAGGTTGGCGATTCTTTTTTGGACTTTGTCAAGGAGGGAGAGACTAGTAGATGATGCACCAGCCCAGATGTGACAACAATACTCCATGCATGGGCGGATGGTGGCTTTATAGAGATACAGGATAATGTCAGGTGTGAGGAGTTTACTAGCACGGTAGAGGGAGCCAACCTTCTTTGCGGCAGCCTTGGCAATGTCTTCAATGTATTTGTTCCAATTCATGTTACCTGTGAAGGTTAGGCCGAGGAGTTTGAATGATGAACTCTCAGGTAGGGTGTTATTTGTCATGACAATCGGTGGTTGAAAAGGTTCCTTGTAGTTGTTGAAGGAAAGGAGTTTTGTCTTTGCGGCATTAAAAGTTACCAACCATTTATGACCCCAGTCCACTACAGCCTGGAGGTCATTTTCTAAAGATTCAGCCATTGCATCGGATATAATTGCGTCGGTTTTGCCAACATGGCGAGAGTAAAGGGTGGTGTCATCAGCAAATAAACAAATCTCAGACTCTATGCCATCAGGGAGATCGTTTATATAGATCAGGAACAACAAGGGTCCAAGGATAGAGCCCTGGGGTACACCAGCATTTATGTCATGTTGCTTAGATGAACGGCCATCGAGGACAACCTGGATTTTTCTTTTGGCGAGGAAGGATCTAATTATATTAAATAATTGCCCAGTAATACCGTATGATCGTATTTTCAGGAGGAGCCCTTTATGCCATACCTTGTCAAAGGCCTTGGATATATCAGGCGCTACTGCCCTAGCTTCACCTGCCTTGTCGAGTGTGTGACACATGCGTTCAGAGATGACCGTTAGAATGTCTGCAGTAGATCGTGATTGTCTAAATCCATACTGGCGGTCAGAAAGAAGTTTAGCATTAACTAAGTGTCGTACTATTGCTAGATTGATTAAGGATTCAAAGATTTTAGCAAAGATCGGAAGCAGACTGATTGGGCGATAGTTCTGGGGATCGGTTCTATTTCCAGAATTCTTGTAGACTGGTACCACAGAGGCAATTTTCCAGCTATCGGGGAAGCAAGATTCAGCTAGACACTTATTGTAGAGTTTGGAGAGAACAGGGGCCAGTTCAGCAGAGCATTTCTTTATTACTATTGTGGGTATAAGATCAGGCCCACAAGCTTTGGAGGTGTCAAGGTTTTTTATGATGTCTCTAACCTGAGATGGGGTGATGACCAGGTTATCAAGTGTGGCTTCGGTCAGCAAAGGGAATTCGGGGAGGGGGTGGTTATCTGAGTCCAAAGTAGAGTTAGAAGCGAAGCGCTGGGCAAGTAGTTCAGCCTTATCAGTGGCCGTGCAAGCGACATCATTGTGGTTTGATAGTGGGGGAATCGTTGATTGACCATTATTCACTACACTATTGTAGATTTTCCAGAAATCACGAGTACCTAATTTCTGTGTCTGGATGCGTTTTTCTGTTAACTCATTAAACCTTCTCTTCGCTTCACCTATCACGGCCTTGCAGTTATTTCTTGACTCTATAAATTTATTTCTATTAGTAGCTGACTTATGTCGGCAAAATTTACGGAATGCTTGTTGTCTCTCAGAAATGGCAGCTGCACATTCCGAGGTGAACCATTGAGGAGAGTGAGGCTTGCTAAAGTATTTACGCATGGGGACATAGGCTTCAATGCCTGCTTTGACCCATTCAGTTAATTCGTTTGCACACTGATTGGCAGGGAGTGAGAAGGTTTCCCTCCATGGGGCATCACTGATGTGATCTCTGATTGACTCAAAATCAGCCCGCTCGTAGTATCTTATTGTTTTGAGCAACGGTTCATCAGCTTTTGGACGACTTCTTAGGGTGATATGTATCATTAGCACAATGTGATCAGCATTCCCGAGTGGGCTATGAGCTTTCGTCACACAAGCCTCGGGCATTGAGGTCAAGAAAAGGTCTAGAAGTGAGGCTTGTTGATCTATTCGATCGGGGATGCGGGTCGGAAAATCGACAGTCTGAGAGAGGGAGTGAGCTAAGGAGAAATTATACGTAGAGTTGCCGGCTGCGTCAGTAAGGCTGGAGAATCCCAACCAGTCACGGTGGTGGGCATTAAAATCACCAAATACATGTATGTGGGCATTCGAGTCAATTAAGAGTGCTCTATCTATGCTTACAGAGACAGAGTTTAACAGAGTACAGTCCTGGGTCGACGGGGAGCGGTATAAGAAATATAAGTAACTGATGCTGTGATGTAAAGTCAATCTAAAGCACATGTAGTCGTGGTCAACTGATTCAAACCTATGTTCTCTAGTCAGGGGGAGGGTGTTCCGAACATAAACTCCTAGCCCGTGCATATGTTTGTCAGAGTCTTTACGGTAGAGTGGGAGGTAGTCAGTCATGTCAAAGTGGTGAGAGGAGATTGAGGATTGGAGGTTAGTTTCACTTAGAGCTAGGATATCCGGGGAGTTTGTCAGGAGAAAGGATTCTACGTCGTTGATATTGGTTCTAAGTCCCCGGATATTTGTGAATGCGAGCCTCAAGGGCGGAGGCGAAAGTGGACGATCTATTTGAAACTCTTCTAACCTACGTCTGCTCTTCAACTACATTATCCAGTTTCCATTTGCAAGAGAGTATACTTTTCTTTTGCGACAAGAACAAGAACTTTTTCTATTACATTTTCTCCGGTGCCAGACTTATCCAAATCCCCAGTAGACGCGTGCATGTGTTTCACGTTCGGATGGTTAATTATTGGTGAAAACGCATGCAACGAACGAACATTCTTTTTTTTTGTATCAGTAAAATTAAAAGAAAAAAAAAACTTTTCGTTACCATCTGCCAAAGATAAAAGGTATTTAATTTAAACTCCCTTTAGCTGAACTGTTTGAGAACACAATAACTCATCTTTCAGTTTCCCTATTTCGGTTGGCTCAACTTGTTCGAAAATCTCTGGCTTGAAGCCCTTTCAAATACAGACATCTTATGAATCTAGAAAACATGTTTTTTATGGTTCATCTTTTTTTCTTTTCGTATTTCAAAGATCCCTAGGCTCTTTCATTTATGAGTGACAACAATAAACGTGTGTGATTTCACCCCACCCCCACCCCACCCCCACACACACTAAGAATATTCCTCTCAGGACGGGTAAAATTAATTTATCTGAACAGAACAGTTTTGTACTACTTTTATGTCCCCTTACAAAAATTAAAATCAAGATATAATGATGCTAAATTTTATGTCTAGAATCCTTATTCTAATTTTGATCAAACTCCATTACATAATTGTGTTTAAAATTTATGTCTTAGGCTTAAAGTCGCACTTAGGAGAAATTAAAATTGAGGGAATGTTATTTATTTAGTATCTAATGACCATGTATCAAATACAAGACAAATCTTATATACTTGCATTTTCAAATGAGAGGTTGCGCTTATATTATGCCTCCTCCAAATATTTTGAAATACTCAAAAGGAACTACAATTTGTGTACTATTTATTAATTGATGTCTAATACCTATTGATAAAATTTCACAAAAATTGAAGGCATCTGAATTTTCACTAATGGCTTCGGCCCCTTTTGAATGAAACTAAATTAAACTATGGACCCCTTACGTCTTGCAGTTGTGTTCCAAAATTCATAATAATCGAATAATTAGTTTAGGAGTGGATCCTGTACATACAAATATATAAACATATAAAAATACCTAACTTGATAAAGATAAGCAGACATCTTGGCCTAGGAATGGATAAGGATTTCTGTCTACTGCTCCTAACACTAAACTCCATATTACAATCTTTATTCTTATAATATTTACTTTTCAAATTATAAATAAGATAAAATAGACTAAAACATCGTATTTTCTGTCTATGGATTTCCGATTGGAACGGGCACCCAATGCTATATTATAATTTTTTTTTTTTATTTGAGATAAGTTGTGTTTGATTTTAACATAGGGCTTTGTTTTCAATTACACCTCCAGACAGAGATACTATACGTTAATATGTGTGTGTGTGTGTGTATGTGCATATGCATATGGATTTAAAATAGCATTTAAATCAAGTTTCGGAAATAAGGGTTCTGATAAGGCTAGTTTACACACGTTTCGAAGCGTTATTTATTATTTTCAAGGCAAAGCATGAAGTAAAACGATCAGTTTTTTTTTTATTTATTCAGTCGTTATATTTCGATATCTTGTTTATCAGGAAAATATATGTTTTCGGAATGGGCAGACAATTGTTTCTATTAAAGTGTTTTTTAATCAAATTGGCGACATCTTTTGAATTATTATTATATTATATTTTGAGCTCTAGTACGCTATTGAGCTACTATCTGAACTTTTATGTGAACTTAAAGATATATATATATATATATATATATATATATATATATATATATATATATATATATACGTTAAGTATGTTTATATGTTATATGTTTAAATATTTGTATGTACAGGATTACCTCTTAAACTAATTAACCGGTCATTACGAATTTTAGAACACACATGCAAGCGTAATGGGTCAAAATATGGACTATGTTTAGCTTTATGCAAAGGCTGTATAAAGGAGGTGGAAGCCCTTCGTGAAAATTCAAATATCTTCGATTTTTTGTGAAGTTTTAACACTAGGTATTAGACATCAATCAATAAATATTCTCCAAATTTCAGTTTCTTTGGAGTATTCAAAAATGTTTTTAGGGGGAAGGCATAAATATGGGCACAACCCCCCCATTCAAAAATCCAAATATTTCAGATTTACATTGAAATTAACCCATAGTCATTAGACAGCATTTCAGCAACATTCCGTGAATATTAATTTCTTCTTTAAGCTTAAGCCTCAAATTCAAGACATTTCATAGAATACAAATCATGTAATGGATTTTTATTAAAATTGGAATAAGGACCCTATACATAAGGTTTAGTATAATTATATCTTGATTTATTTTTTTAACATAGTTCACCCCAAACAAGGCAGGCCGCCACTGTAGACGTAAGGGGCTACTGAGAAAAAAAGGGGAGAAGGTAGGGGGTCACCCTAAATTGGGATCTGCGCAGCAAGATATCTGTTTACATTAGTTTTAAATTTCTGCATGTCTGTACTGTCGGGGAAACAGGGGGCAGAGAGGGAGTTCCAGAGGCCAGCAGCACGAGGAAAGACGCTATTTGAGTAGAAAGCTCTCCAACATCTGGGGACCTCCACAGTGAATGAATGAGATTTAGTTGATTGTCGAGTTAGTCTAGTGAATTTACGTCGAGGGGGCACCAGAGTAGCCAGTTCATCGGAGCATAATCCATTGAAGTATTTGTAAAACAAGCACAAGGATGCTACATTGCAGCGATGAGACAGGGACTGGAGCTTGGTTGACAGTGAGGGACCTATTAGGTTGGCGACTCTTTTTTGGACCTTGGCAAGGAGGGAGAGACTAGTAGATGATACACCAGCCCAGATGTGACAACAATACTCCATGCATGGGCGGATGGTGGCTTTGTAGAGATACAGGATAATGTCAGGTGTGAGGAGTTTACTAGCACGGTAGAGGGAGCCAACCTTCTTTGCGGCAGCCTTGGTAATGTCTTCAATGTATTTGTTCCAATTCATGTTACCTATGAATGTTAGGCCGAGAAGTTTAAATGTTGAACTCCTAAGTAAGGTGTTATTTGCCATGATAATCGGTGGTTGAAGAGGTTTCTTGTAGTTATTGAAGTAAAGGAGCTTTGTCTTAGCGGCATTAAAAGTTACCAACCATTTATGACCCCAATCCACTACAGCCTGGAGGTCATTTTCTAAAGATTCAGCCATTGCCTCGGATATGATTGTGTTTGTTTTGCCAACATGGCGAGAGTAAAGGGTGGTGTCGTCAGCAAATAAACCAATCTCAGACTCTATGGCATCAGGGAGATCGTTTATATAGATCAGGAACAACAAGGGTCCAAGGATATATCCCTGGGGCACATCAGCATTTATATCATGTTGCTTAGATGAACGGCCATCGAGGACAACCTGGATTTTTCTTTTGTCTAGGAAGGATCTAATTATATTAAGTAATTGCCCAGTAATACCGTACGAGCGTATTTTCAGGAGAAGCCCTTTATGCTATACCTTGTCAAAGGCCTTGGATATATCAAGTGCTACTACCCTAGCTTCTCCTTTAATCTTCGTAAGGATTCATAAATATGGTGCAAAACTGTTCTGTTCGGGGAATTAATTTTACCCGTCCTGGTACGGCTATTTTTCTAGTATAATATATATATATATATATATATATATATATATATATATATATATATATATATATATATATATATATATATATATGGGAAGAGAAGGATGAAAGTAATCCGACGTGATGGGAAAATGAAAAAGGAAAACCAAAAAATGGATGTTTTTTATGTGTACATCAACGTTTCGTCTTTATTTATAAGACTTCATCAGGATGATAAAATAGAGAAAAAATGTCATGCAAGCACAGATACATGTAGGGTAGACATATTGGGAAAAATAGAATGAAATAGTGGCCAACTGCTGGGTGGACGTCCGTATTTGTTGGAGAAATAGAAATGAATGTAGAAAAGAATAAGTGGGGGAAAAATGGAAGGATGGGTTGAGCCAGGACTACTGTGGCTGGTGCTAAGAGAAAGAGGTGGGGGATGAGCAGGGGTAAAGTGGATGGCAGAGAGGGAGGTGAGGAAGAGGGGGGAGGGGGGTGTTTGACCAGATGGCTGCGGTTCAAGATTGAAGGGGAAAAAGTAAGTTGGAATGTTTGTGTATGGGGGGTGTATGCAGGGAAAGGAGGATGGGTAGAGAGGAAATCCTTCCTCTCCCCCACTCAACTATTTTCTCCCATACTCCTTCTTAAATTCCCTCATTTTCTCAAAACGCTCTCTAAGACCATAACTTTCGCCCATCCACCAAAATCACAGCCCCCTTCCTCTCTACCCATCCTCCTTTCCCTGCATACACCCCCAGTTATTAAGTAGCAATTAGGAAAGATTCTCTGAATTTCAATTTATTAAGTACTCCTTAAGCTTAAGCCTTAGATTTTAGACGTTTTCTAGAATCAAAATCATGTAATAGATTTTCATCGAAATTGGAATAAGGATTCTAGACATAAAGTTTAGTATTATTACGTCTTGATTTTAATCACCGTAAGGTGATATAAAAGTGGTGAAAAACTGTTCTGTTCGGGGAATAATTTTTACGTGTCTCGTTACGAGTATTCTTACAATAATATATATATATATATATATATATATATATATATATATATATATGGGAAATGAAAAAGGATAAACCAAAAAGGATGTATTTTTATGTGTTCATCAACGTTTCGCCTTTATTTGTAAGACTTCTTCAGGATGATAATTTTAAGAAAAATGTCATGCAAGTACGTGAACATATTGGGTTTACATGATGGGAGGAAATAGTAGCACCTACTGAAAGCAGTAGGAACAGTGTCCGGGTTTGGTGAAGTCAGTCGGACACTGTTCCTACTGCTTCCAGTAGGGGCTACTATTTCCTCCCATCAACCATCATGTAAACCAAATATGTTCACGTACTTGCATAACATTTTTCTTAAAATTATCATCCTGAAGAAGTCTTACAAATAAAGGCGAAACGTTGATGAACACATAAAAAATACATCCTTTTTGGTTTATCCTTTTTCATTTCCCATTGCGTCGGATTACCTTTCATCATTTCATTTCCTTTCCCATATATATATATATATATATATATATATATATATATATATATATATATATATATATATATATATATATATATATATATATATATAATGTCTATTGGTGAGACAATAAGAAGGAGGAGAATGATCTCTGACCTTTACCGCCATTTTTCATAACTGATTAGAGCCGCCACTCGACGCTAAACAAAATGATAATATTTATTCATCTTTTGAGGCCTTTTGTGTGTAAGAAACGCATACAACAGTTGCCAGCGTTCATCTCGTTTTCTCTTTAACCCACTTCAGTCTTATTTTGGCAACATCTCTAAATCACATATTATTTTCGCTTTACTCACCATTTTCAAACGATCGACCATCTCTCATACTGTTCCAGAATAGGGCTTAAGTCTCATTCTAGAATGGATACATAAAAGAGTAGTTGAAAGTGCCACAGATGGGTGATTGACAGATGTGAGGTCAAAATGTGACCTCGGTAGATAGTGGAAGTCGAATAGTGATGTCAATTCCTTCAGAAGGTTTTGTTTGTTTGTTTGTTTGTTGGGTTTTAACGACCTTTCAACTCTTATAAGGTCATCTCAGGTCAACCCATCAGAAGGTAACGTGATCTCTTTCTTCTCCAGCAAAATTGGATTGCTATCGGACGGGTGGAGCGATAACTCGCCACAAGCCTCGGTACGACGAGCCATGAAGTGTTTCTGGTAACTTTGACAGAGTAAGGCCGCTGATGCCGTAGCGGTCCACTCCGTAGAACTGATTGTTTAGAACGTATTCTCGAGATTTTTAACACAAAAGGTAGCATCGCAAATCAACGACCCTTTCCCGATTTAAAAGGGAAATGCTTAATATCTACATTATAATTCAATAGCAAATTTGATAACGCAGCAATTTTGGTCCCTTTCTTTTAAACTTAAAAAATGTTATTTTTTTTTCTTAGAGAAAAAAAGTATAATGGACAATGAGACAAATTTCGTTTGTTCTTTGACTAATTTTTAAAAACCTTTGACCCCACGGGAAATTAAAAAAACGAAACGTTTTTATTATTTTTTTTATTTTATCAGGTATTTTCCAGGGTGTTGATATGTAATCACACGAAAAACAAACACAGACAAAAGAATCTCATTTTTATTTTTTCGTTGACAGCGTGGGGCAATAGTTAACTTCACCATTCTGTTTGTTTTCATAAACCAAAAAGAGCGTTTATGTAATACTAACTTTATTTACCCGGTGTTACCCGGGTATAGATATAATTAGAAATATAGTTACGAATGTTGATTTTTTTTTAATTAGTAAAACTAACAGATACACGGGGAGGACAAAGTACTAAGTACAATTCAGTTCTAAGTGATAGTCATCTGAAGGTTAAAGGTTCAATCCTCAGTGCGGGCGATACGAAGATGGATTAAATAAAGGATTTCGTTCGAAATTCCGTCCAGATTCCCAAGTTAGACAGCAATATTCCCGAAGAAGGTCGGAGGTTACAGTAGCCGAAATGTTGTGATGATAACACTCAAGATGAGAACAGTAGTCCGAATATAGGAAATAATGAAATAATAAAACAAAAATAAAGTTACATTCTTTACGAGTTTATTATAATCAAATATTTCATCAAAGAGTAATTTATGAAAAAGTCTTTTAATCCATGGATTTTCAAAGAAATAAGGGGAAAACCAATTAATTACAAATTATTGGTAAATATTAATTTGATAAATTTACAGAACGATTTTGAGTTATGCAGAAAGTAAAAAAGAATAAAAAATATTTTTCACGTATTGATGAGTAAAAAGTCTTTGCAATTATGAATGTCCCAATAGATCACGAGTTGCTGAAAAATACATTGGAGTGGTGTATTGTAAAACATAATTAGGTTTCAATAAAACAAAAGTATTAGAAGATTAATATATATGTAGATGCATCATGTCTCAATATGTCTTCCTTGGCAATTATTTTAAATGTGATAGGGTAAATTCAGCGTTAAGTTAATTATAAGGAACACACACACACACATATATATATTCTTTTTTAAATATTAAAGTGTTTTATACCTACAGACGACATCGTTTCGGGGTTTCTAGAGGAGTGGCGGTTGCAAGCGGTCGCATGGGATCGAACGCAGTTCGTAGATTCAGCCTAGAATCACAAGCCTAACGCTCAAGCCCACACGGCCGCGAGAAATCACCACAGAGAGTAATTGAAATTAACGTACACTTACCCGAGGGACGGGGGCAAGCGTCATGTTGTCGATAGTGTTCAACGCTCGAGCGGGACTTTACTTAATCGCAGGATGACAACAATCTTGTAATTTTAAACAGGACTCTACTATTAAGACTATTAAATCTTAGAGGGGCATTGACTATAAATATTTGTTTAATATTAAAGTGTTTTATACCTACAAACGACGTCGTTTCGGGGTTTCTAACCCCATCAGTGCAGGAGTGGCGGTATCAAGTGGTCGCATGCTCGTAGATTGCGTATATATATACACACCTTAGGCTAACAATACATAAATAAATAAACAAACAAATAAGTAAATAAAACTAAACTAAACTAAAACCTAAAATAGAAAATCAAAGAACCATTATATTGAAACAACAAAGAAACAGAATATACGCCACTCGATAGAAAACAGAACAACAGAACAGGAAATAAGAAGTAAAAATAACAGGATCTTTGTTCGTGTGAAGCCCAACGATTGACTAAGAGAACAACAAAGAATCTGATTGGTTAACTAGCTAGCCGTGTATATAAAAACACCCGGCAAAAATAAATCCATGCATTTTAGCCTGAAGATCCCCCCGGGGATGAAACGCGAGAGTCTTTGTATAGCTTAATTGCCAAAAATATATTTTAATAACACACACACACACACATTATATATATATATATATATATATATATATATATATATATATATATATATATATATATATATATATATATATATCTTGTACATGTGTCTATATGTACGTGAAGGCATACTGGTTTTGTATTTGTTTGTTTGTTTGAACTTATCTTGATTTAAGTTTTCTATTTGGCAGAGTAAGTTTATCAGGTTTTATGCGGATATATATTTAAGCACGTATATATTAAGGAGCACGCATATATGTGTGTAGGCTTTGTGTGCGTGTATAATTTCGTATATATATATATATATATATATATATATATATATATATATATATATATGTCTGTCAGTTTGCATATACTGCGTATGTACATGTATGTATTATGTAATACTTTTATTTTATTTCATTTTACTTCAGTCGGAGTTCTCAGAAATCAAGGGCTCTCTTCCTGGGGCTAACACTTGATCTCTATGTGAGATACATAGATATCCGAATATTTCATTGAAGTTCTCCTCTCCATGTCAAACGTTGAGTTAGTAAAGAGGGAAGAAAATTAATACATGTATGTGTCTGTGTGTGATCTTGGATGCAATTGGTTTTACTCTCATCTGGATTTTAATTTGTGGAATATATTTTTAATTTTAAATCTCAACTTTCTATTTTATTATTACTCATTTATCTTTATCCGAGTGGTAATATATATATATATATATATATATATATATATATATATATATATATATATATATATATATATATATATATTCATATGTCTGTATTTTTAAAGCCCAAACCGTAATTAATATATGTTCTTTAAACAAATTATATATTTTAAATTTTTTTATTCATTCTATCTTGTTTACTTTTATATTATTATTATTTTAATTTTTTTAAATTTTATAGTAGATCGCTTATCCATTATATTTTATCTGAGTGGTAATAAATATTTATTTGTTTGCATTTTTTAAGCCCATAAAATTAATTGAGATATGTAGTCATAAAAAAGTCTTATATAATTTATTTTATTTTATTTGTATATATATATTCCTTTATTCTTTATATTTTGTCTGCTCTGGGCTGGCGTCTGCGCGAGTGTGTCCGTGTATATGTATGTATGTGTTCCTTGGATAGTCTGGTTTAAGCGTTTGCATATCGATTCAAAGGCGTCAGGTTTTGTAGCCGACAGTATATTGGGAGGAGTCACATGTGTATGTTTGTGTCAACCTCGACTCGCTCATTTAGGTTAGGCGGTCTAGCCGATTAAAAAAAAAAACTTATTTAAAATTTAACGGATAGTAAAATTTTAGGTGATTTGTAATTATTTTTTATGAGCTGAACACATGTTCAGTTTCAGAAAGCAATTTTATCTCATTTCACAAATTGACCCGAAGAGGTCTGGCTATCCATAACTCTAACGTTTCTTTTTCAGTCGTTAATTTTTCATTACAAATCCGAATCGCTAATTTTCCGTTAAATATCCGAATAATTAATTTTACATTAAAAATTCGAGTATTTAATCTCCCATTACAAAATCCAGTCGTTAATTTTCCATTACAAATTCGATTTGTTAATTTTTCATTACAAATTCAAATCATTAATTTTCAATTACAAAAAATCTATTCGTTTGTTTTTCATTACAAAATCTAGTCATTAATTTTCCATTACAGATTCCAGTAATTATCATTACAAAGCCACATCGTTAATTTCCCATTACAAATTCTATTATTTAATTTTCCATTACAAATGCCAGTCGTTAATATTCTATTACAAATTCGAGTCGTTAAGTTTCATTTACAAAATGCAGTCGTTTATTTTCATTTTATTTTTCTAGTCATAAATTTTCCATTACAAATTCGAGTCGTTAATTTTCCATTAAAAATTCCAGTCGGTAATTCTCTATTACAAATTCGAGTTATTAATTTTCCATTACAAATGCCACTCGTTAATTTTCAATTCCAGATTTCATTCATTAATTTACCATTACAAATTCTGATCGTTTATTTTCCATTATAAATTTCATTCGTTAATTTTACATCACACATTACAGTCGTTAATTATATATTGCAAATTCTGGTCGATAATTCACCATGACAAATTCTAGTTGTAAATTTCCCATTACAAATTTCAGTATTTAATTTTTCATTAAAAATCCGAGTCGTTAATTTTCCATTACAACTTCAAGTCATTAATTTTTAATTACATATTCGAGTCGTTAATCTTCCATAAAAATCTAGTCGTAAATTTTCAATTACAAATTCTTGTCATTAATTTAACATTACAATTTCCCATCGTTAATTTTAAATCACAACTCTCAATCGTTAATTTTACAATCAGTAAAGTAAAAAAAAACAAACACGGCCATATTTCGAAGTTAAAATCATTATTTCTTATTTCTACATTTAAAAGGTTTTAAGGAATTAATGCATCTCGAACTGCAATTTTTAAATGTTCCTTAGCTCACAGAAGGAGAAATCTATGTAAGAAAGAGAATTAGTAAGAAAGTCCGCTTATATATTAGAAAAAATACAAATTGACTATTACAGATGGGGTGAACTTGAAATATTGTAGGAATAATCTACCTCTTCATATTCCCGTCCTCTTTTTCTCTCCTGAACTTTCCACTGAAAATAGATTTTAATTAAATTGAAACCATATTAATTTACACAAAATATGCCGATTTCCAAAATTTGCGCAAAGTTTAATCATTTTAATACGCCCTAAATTTACATTTTTCAAACCCCATAACTATAGTAATGTAAGCTCCATTTTGACATAGTTTTCGCTATAGCAAAATATATTTAGATTGTAGCATTTCGAAAACGGGCTTCTTACACCTTTAAAAGGGTCTCTGATAGGAATTACTACCTCACACTGAATTGGTTTAACCTATATTAAAGACAAACGTGTATTTATTTGTATATAAATGAATGCACTTCCATCCCGTCACGCAAAAGTTAGCGAGTTAAACCACGTGCCCTTTTCTAGCCACCGGACAAAACCATTTCAAATGGTGAGGAGAAACGTGAAAGAAAATAGCAAGTCAGACGTCTACCTCAGATTTACACCGCTGCCTGAAATGAATTCGAAAAGAAATCACTATTCTGGAATAAATAGTCAACGGTGGGTGTTTTTTTTCATTTAGTTCATCAGAAATGATAATAATAATTTATATATGAAAAATTAAATTACTGCCGTAATTCTATGATTTTATATGAATATTTTAGTAATATATCTAAATAAATATCGAGCGCGAACACTGGCGAAGCATAATTCCCCCCCCCCCTCATTTTTGACGAAGAGTTCATGGATACAATTCTACAGAAATGTGAGAATCTCTTGATGATTGTAAGACTTCTGAATGGGAATTTAATTCCACAAAATTAAAATATTTCTAAGTCAATAACTTTATATAAGTTCTGTTATGTTTTGGAATTTTTTTAGATGGGTATTGATAATTTGTATTATTTGGATTATTCAGACTACTGTTCTCATCTTGGATGTTATTTTCACAAGGACCTGAGGTGTAACGGATATAAGTTATAAATGACAGTCTTCTGGAGGTTGATGGTTATATCCTCGGTGGGGAAATACTAAGAATACAATTCCGAATTACTCAAGACTTCTCCCGACCATGGCTGACAGTACGAGAGCTACCCCTGTGTATTAAATAAAGGGTTCCGTTCGAAATTTCGTAGAAATTCCCGAGTTCGACATAAAGATTCCAGAGTTCGACAAGATACACCTGAAGAAGGTCGGAGGTTATATCGCTCGAAACGTTCTGAGAATAACATCCAATTTGAGAACAATAGTCCGAATAAACCAAATAATCTAAATAATCTCTATTTTCTACACAGTTTTTACCATAACATTATTGGAGTATTTAGCGCCCGGACGATTTCGCTATTTTAAGGGTTCCTCGAAGGTGCATGACTTTTTACTTCTGATTTTAATGATATTTAATCCATAAGTAACAGTTATATTGATTCTAAATACCCGAGAACATTTTGTTAGCGAAATATACCCTAATGGGGGCTTAAATCCACAAAATGAAAACATATCTAGTTCATAACTTCAGTCGTGTAATCTCTATGTAGGTATGTGAGCATGCGTGTGTCTGTTTAGTGTGTAATTTTGTATTTGTAAGGGGTGCACTATTTCCTTATTATTGATTATACTAATTTCTTGTTCTATTACTGTTATCTAGTATTTTTTTCTTTTTCTCTTTACTTCGTCTTATTATTATGAAGAATAAAGAAATTAGGGGGTTGGGCGGAAGAGTACCTTATAGGCAAGTCCCCGTCCAACTTAACATTTGTATATTTTTTGTATTTGAGAAAAATATTAAATAAAGAGTTATTTTTATTTATTTATTTATTTACTACTACTACTACTACTACTGCTACTACTACTACTACTGTTTACCATAGAAACAAGTGTTTAATTCATTTGAAGTATATTTTATTTTGATGTCTTGCGCTTATTGAAATGTCCAAATGTGTCTCATAATTATAAACCCGTTCCAGAACGAATATTCTGCTTCTTGAATAAATGTTAGCGACATTGTATCTAGATGGGCCCCAACTCTGTCAGCTACGCACAAGTAGCATATCTGCAAACGTCTCACGGCCTTATGTTTTTTTTCTCCTCTGTTTTACGGTATATCAACACTTTTTATAGATTATCTAACGTCGAGACTCAATACCCATTGTAAATGTACTAATTATATACGATGCAATGTGTTGCGTATTTACATTAATGCGTGAGTAATAATTAACGGCCACGTGGCCTGAATAAGACACCAAACTCCGACCCCTGTCCAATCGCCGATATGTTGCATCACTGTGCTTGTTTTACAAGTACTTCAATAGAATGCGTTCCGACGGACTTGCTGCATTTATGCCCCCTCAACGTAAATATCCCTGACCAACCTGACAATCAGCCTCCCCCACCCCATTCACTGTAGAGGTTCCAAGATACTGGAAAGCTTTCTACTCTAATATCTTTTTTTCCTCGAACAGCTTACCTTTGTAATTCCCTCCCTGTTCCACCGACTGTACCAACATGCAGAAATTTAAATATAATGTGAACAAACATTTTGCTACCCCGAATCCCCACTTAGGATGCCCCTATAAATCTGACCCTAATTCTCAGTAGTCACTTACGTCTCAGTGGCAATAGAACTTGTTTAAAAAAAGATATTAGATTTATGTCTCAGTGTCTTGTCTGTCTCTCCTCGTCACATCTCAGCTTTGAAAGCTCCACCTCTTTGGAGCCAAGAATTGCCCCCCCCCCCTTGGGCCCTAGTGGTTTTATAACACCACATCTCCGTTTTTTCATTTTTTCCCAATGTTGGAAAGAGTCTACAGCAATGGCGTTCAGGGGTGGGAGCGAGGAGGTGATCTCCCCACGCATCCAAATTGGGAGAGAATCCAATCATATTAAAACTATCTCCTATTCTAAATATTTCTCAGTACTAGTTCTTATACCTGGGTCTTTGGGACATACAATCAAGGAATTGGCCGAGCCATCACCAGGGCACCACCAGACCTCTGCACGCCACTGGTTTACAGGTTCAGTCTCTTTGGTTTAATAACTGGTCTCCCAGGTCTCGTTTTGATTGTATTGTCTGCACCAGCTGTTTCTTACTTTGATAGATATCTCGTGTATGTAGATGTATGGACACCTGCGTGTTAGTCAGGCTACTATTGCAGTTGGTTAAATTCATTGGAATCAGAAGGTGTGTATTCTTTCATATGATGCCATTGGGCACGTTGATTAAATACTAGTTGTTTCATAACTCCGCACACTTACCACAAGGAACTCTTTTACCCATAGCCGTGTTCACGTCTTTCCCAAACAGTAATTGAACTCATAGCGGATCCCATAATCGGCGAGTGTATCCATTGCACCAATGATGCGCCCCGCGAATGTATGAGTAACTAAACCGTTCAAAAGTTCTCTCCGTCATGGAGGATACTTCTTGGTTTATTTTTAGTTCGCATCTTTCGGCTTGTTTTCCTTTCTGTCTGATTTGCTTCCTAATGGAAATACGTTCTCAATTCTGCGATTAAAGCCCTCGGATTCTAAAAATAGGTTCATCTCGCTTACGGAAGACCCGAGGAGGAAAAAAAATCAACAACATACAAACACAGTTTCTGTTCGTGTAAATATTGGGTAGAAATAAAAACACAGCACGGTTTATTTTGCATCTTCTTTCTACATGGCTAAAAGTTATAATAGATTTCAATGTGAGTTAGCGCGCGTAACCTAGAGACCAATCCATTAGTAAAACAAGTATGACCTACTCTACTATGAACTTTGCACATGACCGATTGCATCATATGAACGTTATATATATATATATATATATATATATATATATATATATATATATATATATATTAGTCATTTATAGGCTTCAAAACTACTCGTCACAATTGCACTAAATTTTGCATTAATGATCCTTGAGATGGCGTGTGTATCATAGATAATGAGTTAAACTATTGATACTGCTACTCCTACTAATACTGATACTACTGCTGCTACGAATGCTAAAAACAAACATTTATAATCTCCAAATCGCACCAGGTTTTGTATGATGCATCCCTGACGTGTCGGATGTGTACTAGGATGAAACCAGATTACACGATGCGAGATTTTCAAATAGATAAAACATTTTTTTAAAATTTGAATCCAAATATTTCGGCCAGTGGTGTACAGACATGTTTTTCCATTATCGAGATCTGTCGGCGTCGCCATCCAAGATAGCAGATGTCTCACGATATACTAGTAGAATACCCTCCTTCAGGATGCGTATGCGTATTAAATACTGCATTAGTTTTAAATTTTAATGTTTTTTCTTTCTTTTGGGATATGGTAGGGTTTCGGTGGCATGCCCCCTAAGTTTACAACAAAATAAATAAATAAATAAATAACGTGCCCATGTTTCTCACCCTGTTGCCTAGAATACATATTCCATAATCCATAATGATAAGTTCAATAGTTTAGGATTTTGCCAAGCACATACATATTATTAACGCTCATACGCCCGAACATCGATCATTTTAAAAACGTATTACTTAATATAACCCAAAATTTTATGTAGAGAAATTCTTTTCTCTATTAAGATTTTTGTATGAAATTATTAAAATAAATATTGGCGGTGGGGGGGGGGGGGAGTTTGAGTAGGCGCATCCCGTAAATGATAAAATTGACAAAAGAATAATGTGTCCATTTTACACACCGGGTTACCGAGAATTTATTTTTCAAAATTCATTAGGGTCGGTTCATAAATTTTTTTTTTTATATATATTCACCCTTAAATGTTAAAATTTACAAAAAAATAAAAATAAATAATAATAGTGTGCTAATGTTAATAACCATGTTGCCTAGAAGATATATTCCAAATTCCATAATGATTCGTTCGTTAGTTTAGGAGATTACTATATCTAAATATAAGTTAGGTATGTTTATATGCTTATATATTTGTATGTACATGATTCACCCCTAAACTAATTAACCGATCATTTTGAATTTTGGAACTCTGCTGCTTTGTGTAAATGGTCCAAATGTTGGCTATATTTAGTTTAATTAAGTTTCATACAAAGGGGTAAAAAGGGCGTGGAAGCCTGTGAAATTTGTGCAATTTACAATAAAGATTAGACATCAATTAATAAATATTCCCCAAATTTCAGTTTCTTTGGAGTATTTTAAAGTGATTTAGAGGGCATAATATAGGCACAACCTCCCATTTAAAAATTCAAATATTTCAGATTTGCATTGAATTTGATCCATGGTCATTAGACACCAATTAAGCAAGACTCCCTGAATTTCAGTTTCTTCTTTAGACCCCTTAAGCCTTAGCCTTAAATTTTAAACATTTTCTAGAATCAAAATCATATAATGGATTTTGATCAAAATCAGAATAAGGATTGTAGACATAAGGTTTAGTATCATTATATATTTACATTAATCTTCGTAAAGGGACATAAAAGTGGTAGTGGTGCAAAACTGTTTTGTTCGGGGAATTAATTTACCCGTACGGAGACGAGTATTTTTATAGTCTCTCTCTCTCTTTCTCTCTCTCACTCTCTCTCTCTCTCTCTCTGAAAGTTTCTCAAAACGCGAGGAACAAGCACCCACTTGACTGGAATAATTTTCAATTGAACGTTTGCTAATCATATTATTGACGTCTTTCTTTTTTAATTACCTTAATATATTCTACTTTATAATCATATGGACCCCGGCAGTTTAGACTGCTAGTAACGGATTTCGACTTCGATAAGCTCTTACCTACAGAGGGATATGTGTCATTTATCAGAAGCTGAAATGTTATCAATTACTTGTGAAGTGGAATGAACCCCGATTTTCGTTACTAAAGTTTTAGGTGTATATTTATTTTTCTCACAAGTCAAACAGCAAAAATATACATACGCATACACGCATGTATTTATATATAGAAATTTGCCTCTGTGGTACCAGTTTTCAAAAACTCAGATTAAAGAATTGACCCGTAAAATTATCGTCCCATAAGTCTTCTCCCGCCCTTCGTTAAATTATTTGAATAATAAATCAATCTAGCGATAGTCCACCACCTCGAATATGCTAAACTTCTTTTTGACCGACAGTATGGATTGAGGCAATCTCGTTCTACCGCGGATATCCTAACGGTCATCTCATGCACTTGATAAGGCAGGTGAAGCTAGGGCGGTAACGCTTCATATATCCAAAGCCCTTGACAAGGTCTGGCATGAAGCTCTTCTCAGGAAAATAATTCTTACGGTATTACTGGACGGATATTTAATATAATCAGATCATTCTCAGCTAAAAATAAAGACCCAGGTCGTCTTAGATGGCCGTACATCTAAACAAAACCATATTAATGTGGGTGTTCCCCGGGGGGGGGGGGGGGCAATCCTTGGACCTTTACTAGTACTGATCTTCATAAACGACCTCCCTGATTAAATCACGTTCAAGATAGGTATATTTGCTGATGACAGCACGCTCTGTTCTCGACATGTGGGCGAATCAAACCAGCACATTTTATTTACCTCCCCAGGAGGTTAGGCACAAGGCCAGTTGTATCTTACTCCCACAAGTAAGATGTGACCCAAGCTCGGGTCGGAAAGTGGGGTTTTAAAAGCCAGCGCCCGAGAAGGTGAGCACTCTGGCCATTAAAAATTGCCTGGGCAGCCCCGTCGGCATTCCCCGGTAGGGGCGCCTCAGGCAGTAAGCAATAAACTTACTCCTCCCCAAAGAGGGAAGGCAAAGCCTAGGAGGGTGGACCTCCTAGAACTGCACAGGACAGACCCATAGACCGGCGTAAATCAAGCCCCGAAGGCCAAGATGATACCAGTTTATGGCGTGTATCAATCAATAATCAAACCAGCACATATTCAAGGCAATAGCCGAATCCTGATAACATGACCTCTAGTCTGCAGTAAAATGGGGCTAAAAAACGAATGGTCACATTTAACGTTACAAAGACAAAGCTATTTTTCTTTAACACTTATGAGAAGCCTTTTCAATCACCGATTGTCATGGCTAATAGAACCCTTCCCGAGAGTCCGATGTTTAAACTCCTCAGCCTAACATTCAAAGGAAACTTGAATTTGAATAAACGCATAGAAGATACCAGCAAGTCTGCTGCAAAGAAGCTGGGCTTTCTCCCTCTACCTGGCTAGAAAACTCTCACATCTGTCAGTATCCTATATCTCTACAAAGCCACCATTCGCCTATGCATGGAGTATTGTTTGCCATATCTTAGCTGGTGCATAAACAACTAGTCTCTCCCTCTTGGTCAAAGTGCAAAAAGAGCCTCTAAACAAATAGGCCCCACCTAGCTCCAGACCCTGTCCCATTGCCGCAATGTTGACTCCCTGTGCTTTTTTTTACAAGTACTTCAATGGAATGTGCTCCAATGAACGTAATGCACTTGTAACCCTTCAACATAAATACATCGGACTAACCGACTATCAGTAAAATCTCACTCCTTCACTGTAGAGGTCCCCAAACTCGGAAGACGTTTTATTCTAAGATTCTTTCTCCGGACCACTTACCGTTGGGATTCCCTCCCTACTCCATGTTTCCCCGTCTGTACCAATATGCAGAAACGTAAATGTTATGTGAACAAACATCTTGCTACATAACTCCTCACTTAAGATGACCCCTACAAATGTGGCCCCTAATCACAGTAGCCCCTTAAGTCTCAGTGGCAATATGCTTTGCTTGGAGTGAATAATTTATTTTATTTTATGAAATATTTATAAATGTATACAGACGTTCACACATACACAAGTTAACGCACAAAACTTTCCTACATTCATATATACATACACATACATAAATACATCTATGTAAACATGCACATATACATACATACACAAACACACACACATATAGATATATAAAACATTAAATTAAAAATGGTTACAGTCTACGCCAATTAATCAGCGTTTCTACCATTTAACATCTCTTCACAGTCTTTGAAGAGATGTGAAATCGTCGAACCGCTGATTAATTAGCGTAGACTGTAACAATGTTTATAAAATTTTATAACTGCTCTACTCATTATTGAGCACTTTTGAAAACATATTGGTTTTATGTTCATTTTATTAATATACTTGAACTTGAGTAATATATATATATTAAATTCCCGAAACAGTTTTTCATGGTAAACAACTGATGATCCCTTAAAATAGTGTTAGAAACTAACTAATATAATAACTGTAAAAAATAAATTGACTTACATGAGTGATTTTCCACTGGAAGACTTGAGACTATAAGTTTTTTTTGTTTTTGTTTTTTTTATATATATATTTTTTTTTTTTAATTTTTTTTATATAGTTTTAATGGTTGAGAAACTTCCGAGATATATATATATATATATATATATATATATATATATATATATATATATATATATATATATATATATAAGTAAGCAAAGTTTATTTATATTCAAAAAGCCAAGATTTTTATTTATTTTTCTTACAACACATTTTTCACAACATACATTTAAGTTCAAATTATTTTACGAATTGTTTCGCTTAAAGTAAACCAAACAACATTATTATGCTAATATTGGATATGTTCACCTCACGTTCATCAGAAAAGTATATAAAAGTTCTTAATTTGAAAAAAATATAAAACGTATTGTGACATGATAGACAGACGCCCAGAAGAAAAACTTTAAACTCATGTGCGACCCTCATAGGCCCGCCATCTTGAAACGACAATTCAGAGTTAGCAACATAAATAACGCAACCTATTATATCAATTTAAATTAAGTTTAATATTTCTATTTTAGCAAGAGATGCTTATTGTTTATCTATAAAATACTTAAATTAACTCAAAGATAATTCTTATTGCATAATTTACTTAATTAATATTGTGAGTATATATTTACTTCCATTGAATACGAAACTAAGTGCAGAGTTAATATAAATTATATTATATTTAAATGTTTTTTTAATTCCCTTATTCACTAATAATTACATTGGTTATAATACCATATTGGTTACTATTTTGAAAAAGGTTCATTTTCTAACCTTTATGTAAAAATTCCTTCACAATGTGGTATAATTCTAAGATAACAGAATTCTAAAATTACGAATACCGGCAAAAGCTGTCATGGTATATATGATATTTATAACGAAACAAACCTATTTTATATATTTTCCCTGTCGGATTCCGTTACCTACTAATAGTTAGCGTTTTGGCATCAGATGAATATTTTTCAACAAAACATATTTATTTTATTACTTCTAAAGAACTAGAATTAGAACATATATTGGGTTCACATGATGTAGTTGCAAGGACAGATTTCGAAACGATGTACACCTATTTAAGGAAACTAGTACTAAATCGGTGAAGACACCCATAACCTTAGCTAAATTCGTAAAATAAGTTGCATTGAAATGTATCTGTTTTGAAAAATGTTTTGTAAAGAAAAAGAAAAATGTAAATGAACTTTGCTTACTTGTATATGCTCTGTTGTTACTGATTGACATTCATCGAGCTTAAATTGGAAGAGGTTGAAGTATTGAAAGTATATGTTAAAACACATATTTTTTACAATAATATATATATATATATATGTGTGTGTGTGTGTGTGTGTGTTTGTGTGTGTGTGTGTTACATTTGGTTAAGAAAGAGTTGATATTTCATTTAGCGCTGCGAGAGAGTCAATGGTTTAATAACTGTTCTGTTTTTGAATCTCCGAAACAGTTACATGGTAAACAGCTAATGATCCCTCTTTTTTCTTTGACGTTTTAAGGTTAGCCCCTTTCGTTTATGTTTAACGACTCATATAAATGGGTTCCCTTTTTATATTTTGTGAATTTCCCAGCGACAAATACGGCTTTTACAAGTTCTACGTCTGCAATATTCGGATTTAGGTAGTATCACTAGGTTTTAAACTTCTTGGGGACCATATATTAGTGTTAGGATAGTACCGGTGTTTCAATAGATGACATTTCTTAAGGATAGCCGATATAAATTGTTTTCTGGGGATTATATTGTATTATTAATGTTGTATATATAGTATATTTGTATATATAAATGACTTGTAATATATATATATATATATATATATATATATATATATATATATATATATATATATATTATTTTTTTGTATATATAAATGACTTGTAATATATATATATATTATTTTTTTGTATAAAAAAATTATATATATATATATTAGAAAAAAATAATATATATATATTAGAAGTCATTTATGACTTCTAATACATATATATTATTTTTTTGTATATATAAATGACTTCTAATATATATATTATGTTTTTGTATATATAAATGACTTCTAATATATATATATATAGTATTTTTGTATACTTAAATTACTTCTAATATATATATATATATATATATATAGTATTTTTGTATATATAAATAACTTCTAATATATATATAGTATTTTTGTATATATAAATGACTTCTAATATATATATATATATAGTATTTTTGTATATATAAATGACTTCTAATATATATATATAGTATTTTTGTATATATAAATGACTTCTAATATATATATATAATATTTTTGTATATATAAATGACCTCTAATACATATATATAGTATTTTTGTATATATAAATGACTTCTAATATATATATATATATATATATATATATATATATATATATATATATATATATATATATATATATATATACTCGGCAACTAACACATATATATCTATATAGCCATAAATGCGATCCTAGGAACAACGCGCACAGAGACTAATCCACACACATATAGCAGAGGTTAATATCGGAATATATGAATAAAAATAAATATTTTAGATATTTTGTAACTAAATAAATGGGGTTACAGATAAACTAATGTATAGCATATATATATATATATATATATATATATATATATATGAATACACATACATATATATGAATACACATACATACACAGACAGCCCCGCATCCTCACTCATATATAGATATACGCACACAAATTATATATATTTTTCAATTTACAAGTGTCTCGTCCAAATGATATATTGCACAGTCAGTAAAAACTTATATATATTATAAAAACAAAACAAAACAAAAAACACTTCAGAGTTCATACCTGATTTATGTGTGTTTAGTCTTAATATCCATTTCGATTTTTTTTGTTTGCGTGCATATGTGGACGAGAATTTTATATTATCCAATGTATTGTATCTCTACTATCTGATTATTCAGTTGTGTGCCGATACAACATATATATTTTAAATATAATTATCTACGGACACGTGTATCGTTTTTATAGATGCTATTTATTTGTTTATTTTTTATTTCGATACTTTGAACGAATTCAACTATTTACACAGAAAAGCATTTGACCTAAATGCTATGTGGGAATAATGTTTCTCTTCACCAACGCTGCAATATCGCAAATAAAAATAAACAAATAAATAACATCTATAAAAGCGATGCATTTCACCCACTAGCGAGGATTCTCAGTGGTAGAGAATGCGTCTTCAGTCTCTGGGGTAATGGTTTCGAATCTCGCTAGTTTCAGCCACGCTGATGAGTCGTAAGACGACGAAACGCCTGTCCAAGGATAATTATATTTAAAAAAAGTATATGTTGCTCCCCATATGGAAGCATCACATTGGTGCAGGGTGAAATTATTCCCAGCTAACAATTAGGTAAAATGCTTTTCCTTATAAATCTTTCAAAGTATCGCAAATAAAAATAAACAAATAAATGCCATTAGACACGTGTTTCGTCTTTTGGGGAGTTGTTAGTGTGGCTTTATTCAACCAACGCATCAATCTCGCAGCTTGAACCTCCACTCATCGCTCACTGTGAAAATTCAACGTCTTCGCTGACTCAGGCTGCTTGCTAGTTGTTATAATGTAAGAGAATTTTTCCGTATTTAATTACGCTAATCGAGTTCAGTACAGGATGACATTCTGTCCAGGGAAGAATCTCGCATATTAGCTTATGTAGAAACTAGTGATAGAACGATTCCAATATTTTTCCGATTCCGATAAAATTTCCGATTCTGTTCTAAATTTCCGATTCCGATACAATCACCGGTTCAGATTCCGATTCTTTTTAAATCTCTTAATATTTATCTATAGAGTTGCTTCGTTTTTTTAAATTTTCGGATTACCGTAACAGCCTATACAATAAATGCATATATTTTCGCAAACAAAACATACACTTGGTGTGTGTGTGTGTGTGTGGGGGGGGGGGTGATCTATAGATTTTAGTTTTGCTGGTAGTTTAAAATCAATAAATATTTATCATTAGTACCAGTAATGGAAAATTAAGTTTTGTAACAAGTACAAACAATTTTAAAAAAAGAAAAGAATCGTATTTGACATCGGAAAATAGGCACACATTTGTCCGATTTCGATACCCCAAAAAGTTCCGATTTTTCCGATTCTCGATTCCAATTACTCGTCCCAACACTAGTAGACAACTTTTTTTCTTAAAGCAGACTGCTATCCCATACGGAAACAACTCGATCTACTCGATTATTAAAATCTTCAGAAATCAGGTCTGCCCACAGAAAGTCTTTAAAAATCATGTTAGAATCTGCAAAAAAAAGATTTGTTAAATCTTGAAAATGACTCTTCTGAAAATGAGGACGATGAAGAAACAATGAGTGAATCCATTCCATTGAGTCGTTTAAAAGATTCGTTTACTGTAAAGAGTTATTTCTCTAAACAAGAGGATAACAAAATTGAAACTCGCTCATCAAAATTATCCAGAGAAATTACCCCCACAAGACGATCTAATAGGTTAAAAAGTAGCACATCATCTCGAGAGACCACTCCGACCCGTGAGGCTGTCCGGTCTCGAGGGACCACTCCGACCCCGCGAGGCTGTCCGGTCTCGAGGGACCACTCCGACCCGCGAGGCTGTCCCGTCTCGAGGGGCCACTCCGACCCGTGAGGCTGTCCGGTCTCGCGGGACCACTCCGACCCGTGAGGCTGTCCGGTCTCGCGGGACCACTCCGACCCGTGAGGCTGTCCGGTCTCGCGGGACCACTCCGACCCGTGAGGCTGTCCGGTCTCGCGGGACCACTCCGACCCGTGAGGCTGTCCCGTCTCGAGAGACCACACCGACCCGTGAGGCTGTCCAGTCTCGAGAGACCACTCCGACACGTGAGGCTGTCCTCTATATATAAATATTATCATCCACGTATACGTGTTTCGTCTTTTAAAGACTCATCAGTGTGTATTTATCCACCCAACGCATCGACCTTGACGCTTGAACCTATATATATATATATATATATATATATATATATATGCTTTTCTCATCACTTTGACGCAACAGCCTTTTTCAAGATCTGCGGCAGGATGCAACAAGACACCGATTGCCATGGTTACCTGATCAAACCGGCTGTCTGCCGCTCCCTGGCGTAAACAAACGCTGTTCTATTTACTATTATCATTCATTTGTACGACGACTGAGGCGTCGTGTGTGCTGATGGCAACAATCAGATGGCCCTCCAAACTAGAGATGCCGAGGGAGGGGTCTAGTGGGGAATGGGGCGATCGCTATATCGTCACAACAGCTGTAGGTGCAAATTATGTAAGGTTTCAGCTTCTCGTTCATTTCTTTCTCCTTTCTTTCCTCCCCTTTCATACGCCTACTCGTTTTTACCACACTCTCTCATATATATATATATATATATATATATATATATATATATATATATATATATTTATAAGGATAGATGAAAGAAGAGTGATAAACATGTACGAATGTCCAGATTTATTTCAACCTTCAATGCAAGGTATATTCTGTAATAAAATTATGTTTATTATTCTTTCCTTTTGAAGTATATATATATTCCTATTGAAGTAATATATATATATATATATATATATATATATATATATATATATATATATATATATATATATATATATACACTTCAATAATAGTGATAAAATGATAAAATGCCTATTATAACCATCACAAGGTTCCCACCCAAAACTACTAATAAATATATAAGAATACATGTTCTTTACCTGATAACCATCCCTGAAGATGGATCCAGATTGATCTGAAAGTACTAGGGCTCAAAACGGGTACGGATGATACATCAGCCAATTTCGGAACTTAGAACGGATCAAAGCAAAAATATGCAGACTTAAATTGTCCGTGATTTCTACCGAAATAAGTCTAAAAGAAAGAATTGCTGCCCGACACGCACACACATATCTCTCTCTCTCTCTCTCTCTCTCTCTCTCTCTCATATATATATATATATTACGCTATATTTCAAAAGTTAACGAAACCATTTCAAGTGGTGAGAGGAAGCGAGAAAACAAATAGCAACCACCTCAGACTTATTAAAAACGTGTTAGACAGTGTGGATGTTAACTAACAAGAATTCGGAACGTGCTGAGGAATTTCTCATTCCATTTCTTCAGAAAATGTTTCGTTTTGTTCGTCTGTTTCGCGGCATACGAGCATCTTTCGATGAGTCATATTCAAGATTGCGAAACCTAGTAATTATTCTAACCATAAAACCAGCAAATTTTGATCATAGTAAGAAATACCATTATTTTAATTATTTTGAAAGTTTCAATTAAATAACCCCTATTTCTCTCTCTAGTAAAGTAGTTAATCCTAATTGTTCCAATCTCTTCCAGTAACTTTAATCTTTAACTCTTTTTAATAATTTTGCCACCTTTTATTTTTGATATCTTCCAATATCGATACTACATGGCGATGTCTATATATAGACACTGGAGCCAAGGCCTGAATGCAAGATTATAAGAGAACTCGTAGAGATTTATATATCTTGAAAACAACGTTTGCCTTATTTGAAATAATAGCCATGTATCCAATCATTGTATTTGCCATCGATGCAATATACACATGATTGTTTCATTTAAAAGTATCGTTAAAACCAGTCGTTAAAAAAACGTTATTGATAAAGGTATGAACTTTCGATTTCCGCGACAGCGATGGGTAAATTAACAACTCGTGTTCAAATAATTGTATGCATTATGTTTTGGCATTAAATATTCCCAAAATATGTGCCATAACTTAGATTCTACTTTATTTCATAATCCTCAAGGGATCTTTTTACCCCTTCTTGGATACACAGTCATTGTATGTTGTCCCGTGTTTTGCTAATCTTTACAAAGGAAGCTCTACATCGCTGCAGATCTTGTCAGTCCAACGCTTGAATGCTCGCTATATATTGCTTTCAGTACCTGCTTCTGATGACGTGACCAAACCAGCTCAATCTTCTTTTATTGAACCCCTTGATATCATTAATTTGGGGTCTCTTACAGCGATCTAGACGAGGTTTTGCTGACTATGGTGCTATAACAAAATATTAAACCGTAAACTTATGGGAAATCTGTCACCGTTCACGCCATTTATATACGATTTAAACTTCATTAAAATAATGCTAAGAATATTTTAAAAGAGGGGTTTCAGGCCGGGGCCCATGCTTCTCTGAGAATCTATTTATAAGAAAACCTAAAGTTTAAATCTTATTAAAATCAAAGATAAACAAAAGTAACAATGAGGGTGTAAGTGTCTTAAGTGCATTATGGGCCATGTTGCAAATGAATACATTGGGTCCCCATCAACTTGGGCTCAAATACACACATAATCTTAAGGATTAAAGTTGTAATATACTTATCTCCCCCCTGGCTGAAGATTATATTTATCTTGTTATCTCCCTTACTGCCGCTCTCCAATACACACATGGGTTAATCAGGGAATATCTTATTTAATAAAACCCTGTTAAAGGAATACCCATCTTGTCAACTCATTTTAAAATTATACATAATTGCCAGATTTAAACCGATATTTATAAGCAGTTTCGATCAATTTTCAATAATCAGAAAACCTACCATAAATAAAAAGAATAATCCAAACATCCAAGATGTAATCGATGAAAAATATGCTTTTTCGTTTCTAAGAATGGCAATATAATGGCGATGAGGTATTCATTTTTTTAAATTAACTGTACCTACCCGGTGTTGCCCGGAAATCTTTTTACTTTCATTCTTGCCTCGCTTTTACTTTTAAAAAAAAATTATGCTGTTTTTTTATACCAAATTATATTTATTAAAATAAATTAAGATTTTGAAAGCTATATTTAATTAGTATCGTTTTGTTATTAAATAATTAGTTGAAGCACATTGTTATACAACTATAACTAAGTTTGTAATGTTTTAATTGCTATCTAAAAATGTTTTGGTGTAAATAGCTTGCAAAACTTTGAATCTTTTAATACATGAGGATTTGCTAAAAATTTTATAGCCAGAAATGAGTTTCTATTCGACAGTTTACAATGCTTCGAAATTTCTTTCAAACTCGAAGGTTCACGAAATAATACATTCTTTTTTCAACTAATAACATAAGATTAAAATTACTGACTTGTTTATGAATAAACCGAAATGCATTCGTGTAGATTTGATTTCATAATTAAAAAAAAGAAAAAAAAAGGATTTCTAAAAAATAACTACATAGACACACGAGACGTGGTCACACAGTTTTATTAATATAAAGATTGACAGTAATTCATCTTTATGTGCACACAAGGGTGTTAACATTTATACATATATTTCAATTCTGAAAATTTGTTTGAGAATATATTTGTAATAATAATAAAACAAAAATCAGAAATGTATGTTTCTGTTATTTTTTTAGATTATTTTTTTTTTTAGCTCACGTTTATCTTGATATTATTGACCCGTCTTGAGATGGGTACTCTTACTACTACGCAAATATAGTTTCATCATCATCATCTAGTCATAGTTGAATCACAGATACTCTCACGCCATCTCGCTTTATCCTCCATCACACTTAGTAGGTCTTCATAGGTGAATTGTGAGTCTTCTGTTCGTTGTTTAATGTAGGTTCTATGCCGTCTACCCACTGAGCCACATCCCTGTTTCGGCACCCACAGAAGAACATAATTCATAATTTCATCCTTAGCCTTCCAGCAAATCTAGTTTTTCTCTCTCTGATCAGGGCTGAAATCTGAGGGCGATGTCCATAGAGTTGCTCTCTCGTGGGGTTCTGTCTCCAGGAGATGTTAAGAGCAGCTCTTAGCATTCTGATGTACACACCATCAATTTTCTTCTCCAATCTTTTGGTAAAAATCCAAGTGCTACTTGCATATACCAGTACCGATGCAACGATGGCTTCAAAGAAATCACGTTTCATCTTGGTAAGAAGACTTGACTTCCAGATCGCTTTCATCACAACACAAGCAAATATAGTTTAGAGAATCTTTTTAGCGGTGGGGGGGGGGGGGGAGAGGTCGAGCACTTTCTTAAGTCTTAAAATAGGTATTTAAACCCCTGAAATTGGTATTTTAACTTCTTACCTATAAGAATATATAGTGTAATGAATTCGGGTTTACGTTAACTCTGAAGGTATACCTATTGAAAGCGTTACATTGACACTGACAGTTACTTTGTACTGATTGAAATCGTTGATCAGGGCTGAAATCTGAGGGAGGTGTTCATAGAGTTGCTCTCTCTTGGGTTGCTGTCTCCATGAGATGTTAAGAGCAGCTCTTAGCATTCTGGTGTATACACATCAATTTTCTTCTCCAATCGTTTAGTAAACTTTCAGAATTGAAATATTTATATAAGACTCGCCGAAAAAAAGATAATTCTCAAAACCTAGTTTAAGTTTTAGTCATTCTAAAACCGATGTTTAACCGGTTTTGGCGGACATCGAGGAGCACCTTCGCCCTTTCAACTTTTTTTGTTCATTTTTTTCTATTTTTTAATGAAATGATATCGATTAGATGCCAAACTGCCAGATTATCGCGAGAACATTTGAAAAATGTATTATTTTCTAAGTTTCCGGTGGGTATTGAGGGTGAGGTGGGGTTATTGCGCCATTCCAACTTATAGTGAAACGATACCTTAATGGAACCGGTACAAACCTTTAGAAGTTAGGGGTCTAAACATTTATCTCATTTGTGTACCGTTTTTAACACCGGGTATGCAAGGGTGAACACCTTTAAAATGTAATTCGAGTTGTAAATATTCACACCATCGCTTTCACTTTCCATGGTAAAAACAATGCACAAATAGAATGAATTTAAAGATGTAATATAAGAAAAAACATTAGTAATTATAAAATTAATTTGTTATTGTTAAAATAATTAAATTGAGAAATATTTTTTATTTGTGCGCCATTTTCAACATAGAGCAATCGAGTCTAGAATATTAATTTTTACACTATTGTAACCTACGACATTTGACTTATTGTAGAGGAATGAAAGTACATCAACATTTTGTTACATCAATCACCGTAACAGAAAATTTATTTTGTAAAAACAATGCAACCAAGATAGGAAATTGATATGTTGCGATCGATTTCAATGAAACAGACAGTACTCAGCTAGCTAAAGGCTGACCGACTGCAGTTATAACTGCATATTTCTTCAAATGAAAACAATAGAGAAATGTTTCACAGAAAGCAGAAACTCAACATTAAAATCGGTTTTGGCAAATCGGTTTTGGCAAATCAGTTTCGGTTTTAGTGATTTTCATATGAAAACCGGTTTCAACCGGTTTTATAAAATCGGTTTCAAGCTCTAATTAGAATTGACAGTTCTAGTGTACTAATTGCAAGAGTTACAATGGCACTAACAGTTTCTGCATACCCAGGTGTGTAAAAATTTATTAATATTTTTCGATTCAAAAATATATTTTTAGTAATAATCAACAGAATAAGTTAGATTTTTTGAGGTAGTGTTGTTCTTCGTTTATAGTATTTATCAAACCGCGTAATAAATGTGGTAACCACTAACCCAACCCTGCTAGAAAGTTAAGGATCGTTTTGACATTCTATTTATGTTGCAAACAGAACCCATCGGATTTAAAATCATAGCAAATTACAAAGTCGCATGAATCTTAACAAAATAATAAATAAACAAGGAAATACGATGCGTTGGAAAGTCAGAGATCATCGTTCGTTAGCACCGATTGTAACGACAAACCAACATAATCGAGAGTGTATGTAATTTCTGTATTACTAAAGTTACCACTTCTTGTGTAACTGCATGTGTTTGTGTGTGTTTTTCGCCTCGACGTGACTTACGCATTTTTATTTTTTTAATTTACTATTAATCCATTATTTATTGCAATAAAAAATACAATAACACAAATTACTAAAACGAACTTAAAAATTCCTATTTCAGAAATAATTTAATTATGGAATTAAATCCAGCACAATGCATTTCAGTTTCTTCGTAAATAAATCAGCCATTTTAATATTTTGTTAATAGTTGGAAAACAAAAAGAATCAATTACCCGGTGACTCTTCGAAATTTGAAAGGAATTTGTACACATTTAAATTCTCGAATAAAAAGTTATTTTGGGCTTGAACATTTTTAAGGAATCCTTATGTATTAAAGATTGAAAGTTTACATACAATAATTTTTTAAATAGAGATCTGTACTATTTGCATGTGTCTTTAAATCAAGTAGTTTGCACAGCTCCCAGTGGACTACCTTCCTAAACCAAGTATATCCTACTTTCATATTACTTTTGGACCAGTTTATGTCATGTTTTACTATTACATAGCAAAATGAGTTATAGTTTCATAACAACTTGATTAAATGAATAATTTAATAACAAAACGATACCGTAATAATTAAATGTAATTTTCAAAATCTTATCAAAAAATAATTTGGTGAAAAAATAGTATAGTTAAAAAAAAACAGAACATAAGCGAAACAAAAATGGACGTAAAAAGACTCCCGAGATTTTTGGCTAGAGGCAAAGTGTAGTATCTGTTCTGATGATAAATCTTTTCTGTCCTCGGTCAATGAAAAATAAATCCTTCTAGACTGAGGCAATTTAAACTTTTGTCCCAATAAAGAGTGACCCTTCTCGGAAGCTTAATTTTCATCATGTTAAAAACTGACATTGTGTCTAACTCTGTCCTCGCTGGGCAAGTACAGCTGGTTTACGATAAAGTCACATAACCAAATTAACCCCAACTCGTAAAATAAATAAATAAATAAATAAATAAGTAATTTTGCCAAATTCATTTTTGATAATCTTAAACTTATTCGTACTTAATCGATAAGTAATTAAAAAATATGCTGTGACCAAGAAGGGACGACTTGCTGTCTTAACTACATCAAAGACTGATATTTTGAAAGCTACTTTCAGCTATCTTAAAACTATCGGATATTTTATTTATCTACCTCCCACAAGGTAAGATGTGACACAAGGTCGGGAAAGTGGGATTTGAAAAGCCAGCGCCCGAGAAGGTAAGCACTCTAGCCATTAAAAATTGCCTGGGTAGCCCCGTCAGCATTTCCCGGTAGGGGCGCCTCAGGCAGTAAGCAATAAACTTACTCCTCCCTTAAGAGGGGAAGCAAAGCCGGGGAGGGTGGACCTCCTAGAACTGATCAGGACAGATCCATAGACCGGCGTAAATCAAGCCCCGAAGGCTAAGACGATACCGGTCTATGGGGTGCAGTATCGGATATATTCTGTTCGATTATGCGCTAATACCGGTGGGAAAGGTATTAACCCCAGCTATGAGTTATAGAGAAACATGTGTTCAATTAATCGTATACAATGAATCGTCTCTGTTTCGGTATTAAATAGCTCAACAAGTGGGAAAAGTTAGGTACAAGGTCAGTTTTTAAAGTGGGAAAATCTAGCCCCCCCCCCCTAAAGGAACAAAAATATCCTATAGTGCCGTCGACAGTCCCTCGTAATTGTATTCTTCGTATCGCCCGTACTGAGGATTGAACCTTCAATCTCCAGAATCATGTCACTTAGAACTGATTATAACTTAGCACTTTTATTCGGTGTACCACGGGTCTTTGCGGATCGCAAAAACCCGTGGCGGTTGAAGGTTCAATTCCTAGTGCGGACGACACTAAGAATACAATTAAAAATTACTTAAGATTTCTACTCAGTCATGGCTGACAGAACGAGAGTAAGTTAGCTTCGTGGATTAAATAAATGGTTCCGTTCGAAATTCCGTACAGATTCTCGAATTCGACAAGACGCACATGAAAAAGGTCAGACTTTACATAGGTCGAAACGTTGTGAGAATAACATCCAAGATGAGAACACAATCCAAATTATACAAATTATCAATCATCATCTCAGAAATTCTGAAACATAAACAATCGACTATAGATATTTTTAGGGGGGAAAAATTGAACGATGAAGAGGTCCTTAGGTGCCGGAAGATTTTCTAATAGTTTCTTCCCGCGGACAGCTTGCCTTTGGAATTCCATCCCTGCTCCCCGTTTCTCCGACCGTATCAACACGCAGAAAATGTAAATGTAATATGAACAAACATCTTGCTGTCCAAATCCCTACCCATGTTGCCCCCTATAAATCTGACCCCTGTCACGCTTCAGTAGCAATATGCGTTGTTTGGGGCTCACTAAAGAAAAAATATATAAATTCGGAAAAGAAGTAAAACAACAAAAAACAAAAATGTCTTTTTAGTGTTTTGTATAGAAATTTGAAATATCAACTTACAACTGCTCAGTAAAAATCTTTGAACACCATTTCTGGGGACGACAGTGTTGGTTCCATGCGCAGAGCAACAGTTGTACACCGGCGATCGTAATATCGGTTGTATTCCTTAGTCTCTCCCTGTCTTTTTACCACCTCTTTCTTTTGGTGGGGCAGCGGTGGTTCTCCCTCTTCCGTGTGCGCTCAGCCAAGTAACTTTTTCTTTAAAAAACCTTAAAACTTTTAAATGTTTTTTTTTTTTTTTTTTTTTTTTAGTGCTGCACGAAATCCAACAACAAAGAAATGGCAAAAGCAAAGAATAGACGGGACTGACTAAATAACGATTGCAACAATTTTTCTACTTCCAAGCGGACCGCCTCTGCCACCGCCGCTGTTGTAATGTAAATAAGTTGATGGGACGCTGCCCCCCCCCCCTTCCAGGTTTGGCAGCTCCAGCGCAAAACCAGCTGCTACTGGTAATAAGTTATGATGCCATAATACACTCATTACCATTGGCTAGGATGATGATTGTAGTGATGATGGTAGTGATGACTAGGCTGCTGATGTTAATAGAGGAAGCAAGTGTAGGAGGAGCGAAGTTGGCGGTGGAACACAAAAAGGTTAGAAAACTAAGTAGGTGGGTGGTGGCGGCGGGATGCGGGGGGTGGGGGCGGGTGGTCACGCTAAAAAATGGAACCAACGACGAGCAATTCTATAAAGTTTGTCTCTATCAAGAATGCATACTCCGCAACGTCAGTGACATAGGATCATGCTTCACCCAATATATATATATATATATATATATATATATATATATATATATATATATATATATAAACAGTCTAAAAAACTGAAGCTTAAGGATCAGTGCCGGCATGACCTACCTTCGAAATATATGATTTCTTGAAGAAATGCTTTAGATTTAATTAAGATTCGATAATTTTCCGATGTTTGATCGGGGAAAAAATAATGCATAGGTTTGTTTACAAATAGTCGTCTTTTAGTGAGTGCTGGAGACACGAAGGGTCATTTTTTGACCTCCTTGTAAGATATTTACAGCAAGAACTCGTTTTTAACCATAACGAAAAAAAACTTCCCATTCTTCCTCCGTGTGCCTAGCGACAGGCTGAATTTCCACAAATAGAGCTTCTTCGCAAGGGCTTACCGTCAGTGGAACACATTACCACAGGACTGCTTCTCTGCAGATGACAACATGGTCGTCTTCAAATCCAATGTCAACAGATTTCGGTTTTAACCGTCTCCACAAGTATTCGAACTTGGTCCATTCCATTAATCATTCTTAATCCTCACATAAGGTTCTTCATCTCTTAATTAAAACCATTCCATCACATTAACCCTTATTCTCGAGTGGCGTTTGGCCTTGATAAGTGGTGATACATCAGTGAAAAATGCGTTATTTTTATTAACCAAAAGTTATCCAATTTTAATAAAATCTTCAGTATTTCTTCAATAAATCGTATATTTTATAAGGAATACAAGTTTTCAAATTAAAATTTTTAGAAATGGAATCTTATTTATTAGCAATTTAATTTATTATTATTTCACTAAAACAGGTTTATATTGTCAAAATTAAAAAAGTAAAATAAAACAAGTAACTAATAACAACACTTTTTGGTTTGGATAAATCCATACACCCCCCCCCCCTTGTCACCTCTCAGTTTTTTTCTTTTCTTTAAAAAAAATAAGAATCCCAACACTACTCGTCAACAAGGATAGCACTCAAGTTTACCAGGACAATGCTCCAGAGATATTCCTTAGTGCAGCCATTCGCACTCCCTATCTTCCGTCTTCAAAATGACACACAATTGTATTTGTGTCCCCAAATCTCAAAGTCCCAACAGGTACTGGTTGGAAAATAATAAATATTTTTTATTAAGGCTGAGTATTTAACAGTTTACGCCCCCCCCCATCCCCAGGAAACCGTTCCTAGGTCTTTTAATGGCGTCCCAGGCAATATTTTTACCGTTTCGAAAAGGGAAAATGGTAATATCCACGGACCGTTTACTGTCACCTCAATCAAGGCCCAATAGTTCCAGTTGTGCGGGAAACTCGACCGACTCCAAAACCGCGCTTAACATGACAATATTGTTTAGAGCAACATGTCGTAGAAAGTGACATGCACGAAGTAGACAGCAACGGTGATGACTGAACACATCTATTGTAGAGCAGCATCTGCATCAGTGAACTTTACACATGTTCAAGCCCAAGTGGAGAGCGACTCTTACACAAAGATTCCGTTCGATGGATAGGGTAGTGCGTTGCTATGCCCCGCAAATAGGCTGAACGTTAATCTCAATTCAAGCTAAGCGGTGTTAGTTGTATGGGATTCACATTTGAAATCTTTTTGAACCAAAAGATCTCGTCTTACACGCCCTGCATCGATCTAACCCTAAGAAAAGGTAAATCCTGACAGGATCACGCCTCGCCACATCCTAACAACGTGCGTATTACATCCACATCTGATTCTTCTGAGCAAGAAAGAATAAATCTCAATGTGGAGTGAACGAAAGATAAGCGAGTAAAGCAAGGCCCGAACAGGTGTGCAAATGAGTCCCCCACACTTGATGGACAGTTTAGCCGTAGTCTAATCCGTATCACAAAAACACCGCATGTCATAATCACGATTGCGTTGAAGATAGAAAGCTGTTTGTTTGGATTTTTATAGTACGCGCGCATTTTCGGCAGTGAATGTCTTCGCTTCTCTGATTGGCTGAAAGAAACTGATGTTTGGAGATTTTGTCCAATCGAGAGTTAATACATAAAACAACATTTGCTGCCGCCGCTACTACTGATAATTGAATCGATGTTATGTTTCTGGGTAACATGAAATAGATACGCGTTGGTAGAGCAAAGCAATTTTTAAGAATAAAAAGAATATCGGGTGCCTCGTTCAATTTAAGGCGGTTATTAAATCCTTTCAAATTAACAAGTATGTCAACCAGACACTTGCGAAATTCTTTTGATGAGCACATAATTACAATAGTAATAATGGATTTTTTGTTGGTGGTTTGTTAGAAACATTTCAGTTTTATAGTTAATTCTGATTATTAAGGAATACAATATTCGCAAGAGCTGGAATTGTTCTACGAAACCAAGATCCTCTACCAGGGAATGAACAGCTCCTCCCCGAATCGTGGCGCCATCAAAGTACCAAATGTTGAAAGGTGAGTGTATCAATCTTGCGATGCCATCGACAGCTAAAGGATTTTCAAAACAGTGAACGTTTGATAGAATTTAAGTTGAGGTAAGATTAACGCACATACACAGTAACGTTTGTTTAAAATATGATGTTAAAAATGACTACACACATTGTCAAAATTTAATTATTTCACTTAAGATGGCTGAAGCCTGTGATGTCAATGTGTCGTCAGCACTTTGTGGATGGTGTAAATCTGAAAAAAAAGTCCCCTCTAGCCGGCAAATAGTAATATGTTTTCTGTTTTCTTAATGAAATAACTCGAAACAATTAGATTTAAATAACTTTTAAAACAAATTAATTCAAACAAAGTGTTTCGGATTATTATTATTATTATTAAGTTTATTTTATTAATTTTATAAATAAATATTAATAATTAAAATTCAATAAATATGCGAATAGTAATTTGTTTTCTGAATTTTTCGGTAAAAAAAATAATATAATAATAAAAACACTGATTTATTTACGTTGTATTTTTTAGTAAATTTGTAAATTAATACTCTTTGTTGAATTAACCCCCCACCCCCACCCCAGCCGGTGAATAGTTATTTGTTTTCTGTTTTCTTAGGGAAATAACACAAAACAATTTGTTTTAATAACTGTTTGGGTAAAATTGAAGCTTTTCACGCAAAAAAAAAAGAGGGAGCATTTTCCAGATTTCACCGCCCATGAAATGCAGACGACACATTGACGTCACAGTCTGCAGCCATCTTAGGTGAAAAAATTCAATTTTACCAATATATTTTCTGATAGCATTTTAAGTAAGGCTCAAAAATAAAATTAAAGCGGCCTTGAGAACCTGGCTGACACCCCCCCCCCTTCGCCAAGTCGGTGGGGAATGCAGGGTGTATCTCTATCAAGAATAGATCGACAGAAATTGGTTTCGGTACTTTTGTAACTTTATTCTTAAACTAGTTGCAATACTCGACTGATGACGCACAATTGCAATCTTTAATAAATTCAAGAAACCACTTTAAAGCAAGCAAACAGATAATTCTATGGTAAATAGTTTGTGAAAATAGATATTACATAACTGAACTTATGGACTTAAAAAGTTTTAATTTTCTGGAGTTCATCCTGTGGTTATTTAATGAAGGCATGTAAAAGTAAACAGAAATATCTTCTAATTTACTTAGCAAGATCAACTAAATGTTACATTTTAAATTGTCCCAAAAGAAACCAGACAAAATAAAATTGGCCAGCAAATAAAAAAGTAAAATATCTAAAAATGAACTTTTTACAAGGTAATAGCTATAAGACTCTCCTAAACGTGTCATTTTCCCCCCACTAACAGACATCAAGTGCCGTAAGACTACTAATTTGTAATAATGAATCTGACACATTGGAAGAACCTAGACATGCATAACATACACACAAGTCACACCGCAAGCTTTACACTTTTCTATCCTTCCCTTACCCTCGCACGCCCAGACATTACCCACACTCGAACCAATAGAAAGCAAGTTCGACCTAGATTCACACACACAAACACTATATCGTCGGCAAGACATGGATAGAAAACCCACCGCCCACACATACATCTCAAGATATATTAACTGTTTACATACACAGACTATAGGGAAACAATTTGCAATAATGCACACACATTTACTCAATTTACATATTCAAACATACCTCTGAATTAATAAAATTATATGTAGGTTTAAGGAAAAATTCATCTCAAATTGCACAGTCATTTAAAAAAATTGAAGTTTTATTATATTTAACCGAGGCCTGTCAATTAGAAGATTTAATCGGTGTTAAATAAACCTATTGGTTTCATACTAAAAAGGATAAATAAATAAAATAATATTATAATCATGCCAAATCAAAATTCTGTATATATATATATATATATATATATATATATATATATATATATATATATATATATATATATATAATTTGCATGCATCAAAGAGTATATTCACAAATCATATAACGCTTACTTAATTATGCAAATTAACGCTAAAATCAAACAAGCCGCACAATATGATAAAACTTATTAGTTCATCCCGACTAGCGTATTAAAATAGTGGAAGTGAGAAAGGTATTATTACATATATTATATAGATATATTATTCATTAATAGCAATTTCATTATTAGCTTAATTCCTAACTATAGTCTTGTTAGATTGACTTACTGAATTCCCCAGTTCATACAACCTTTCACTACAGTTTATAAATTTAAATTGCATATAAATTTGTTATCTTAATTTAATTACAATCATTAAAGGATTTAAAGTAACAATAGTTGTATGCTTAACTGGGAATGTTTTAATTGTTATGTCATATCAGAAAGTATGCTAAAGTTTCCTTATGGAAATTTATGGAGAATTCACTAGGTTATTACTATATTTATTTAGAGATGTACTGTTTGAAGTGTATATAGCTAATATATATTTCATCTCTTTGATTCAGAAATTTATCTTTATCAGGGAACATTAATAATAGCTAGTATTTCATTTAGACAAAGAAAACCAGTAGTTTGTGTAGTGTAGGATTGAAGTTTTCTGCAAGACACTCCATTTTCCTACAGGTACCTTATGATTATCCTTTAGGGATCATATGTGTTTTGAGAATGAAGTTTCCTTTTTCTTATCCAGGTTATTAAAATATATTTTATGGTTTCTGTACCTAGCCTTAAAATCAGTAACTGTATCTCCTATGTAAAAATTTTCCAGACTAGGATTATTTTTCGGGAACACAGTTTCTAAATAACTATACTTTTAGTTAAACATTTTTCTTGTAGCGGACATCCATTTTTATCTCTACAGTTACATTATTTATTATCGTTATTATTATTTTGTGTATTATTAATTCTATCATTATTATTACGATTTAAGATCTGTCTTTTATGGCTCTTAATTAATTTTCTAAGTTATTGTACAGCTATAGCTAATTTAAACAGTATTTTTTTTAATTAAATATTTTATGTAGAAGGTTGTTTGTAGGAAAATGCCGACTTAAAAGATTAAGAAACATATGTTCAATTTTAGATTTAACTAACAGATTAAATGGAGGATAATCCAAATAATTTCCCGGTTCCTATTTTTCCTTCTAATGCTCCTGTTATTTCTATCACGATACCCAATCTTAATGTTAACGTAACCTCTGTTTTGAAGAACGTTGTTGTATGTATAACTAGTGTTATTAAAAATTCTTTATGAGAGGAATTATTGCTAATTCTACGGCTAATTGATATTGGATATACTTACTAATAGAATGGGGTGATTTGACTTGAGATTAACATATTGTTGTGACCCTGTTTAGGGGCCGAAATGAGGAAACGGAACACGGGGTTAGGTGAACAATATATATTGAAGAAAAGATATGCACAGAGAACAAGAGAAGTGGGAATATCAGTCCTGACTGCCTGAGTAGACTGAATTCAATCCAATTACTACGAGAAGCCTAAATGCTTCCAGTCTTTTATTAGGAATGGGCGAGTCCACTGTTCGTCATATAGGTACGGCACCATAACACATATATTGGGTCATAATTTTCTTTTATATATGGTTTATATGTGCCATACGTAAGGTTGAATGTAACATCTAGGAAGTTGGTAATCTTAATTCCTGCCATGATTTCAGTTTTGAGACCTACATTTTTCATAGTTTTGTGTATAATTTTAAATAATCTTGCGTGGAGTTAGTGGCACTTCTTACTATAGTCAGGCCATCATCCCTATGTAGCCCTATATCATTAACATTAGTCACACCCGATTCAGTAATTTCATATAAAATAAAGAGTCCTACTAAATCAGACATCTTAGCAGAAACCAGTGATCCCATCGCCACGTGAAATTAATCCGCAGAATCTTTTTCCACCAATTGTTCATTATTACAAATTATTACTGCCTTCCAGACTTATAGATTATGTTCACTTCTTTGTGAAATCCAGTACCTTGTGAAATAATTTCTTTTGTAATTGAAAGGTAGTAATCCATTATATTGAATTGGATGAAGACACAATGATTCTTTTCTCCGATCTCATTAGACTATTTAAATTTATAATATATGTATATATATTTATATATATATAGTATAAATTTTTATTTATGCAAAGATTTTGGCTACATATGTACATACATATTTCACCGACCAGTCTTATTAGGCTAAGCTTCCTCATGACAAGTTGTTAAAATGAAATTGGGAATAATTTTCGACGAAAAACTCTTAAATTCATAGTCGACACGTGACAAGAATAACAGCAATTCGCATTGACTCTAATTTCATAAAAAAATCTCTCTTTCAATTTAGAACTCACATTTGACACAAAACCATCAACGAGATTGATAAATTCAACACGCCAAGGAAGTAGAAGGATTAATAAATACAATACCAGTAAGAGTAATCAACAAATTACGAGCACCTAGCTTCAATGGATCAATGGATCAATGGATCAATACCATGGATACTGTAAATTCGTTCACTCGTATTACCTACAAACTATGGTGCGCGTTCATACAATTTTACAAACATCTTTTTAAAAACATCTTTTTGAACTAACCATTGATTTGTTAGATAACTCACTGAAATCCCTCAGGATAAAGTAAATATAAGTAGAAGCTGTAGAGCAACAATCATCATAGGCAATAAAGGACAATGGACAAAAATAAACATGTACTTGTGTTTATAACTTTTTTATTTCTCTTATCCTGAGGAAATCTTTTCTTGATGAAGACGAAACGTTGATGACTTTACTGATAATTTAGTTTCTCCTTTTTTCATTCACACACACACACACACACACACACACACACACACACACACACATATATATATATATATATATATATATATATATATAGTACATGTATTGTATTAGTTTCTGTAAATGTAAATCCGTAGAAACCCAAGTGTTTATAAAAAGTGCTCAATAACAAGTAGAGCTGTTTATGAGTCATTTTATTCTTATTTCGATTTTGATATTCATTTCTTGTGTACGTACACGTTGATGAATGCACATAGTTATGTGCCTGGGTGTACTTTAGATAGTTGTATGTATTTGTGTGTGTGTGTGTGTGTATACATATATATATATATATATATATATATATGTGTGTGTATGTGTGTATGTATATGCATGTATGTGGACTTGTGCCTGTGTATGTTTGTGTAAGTGTACGTTGTGTGTGTGTGGTGTGTATATCTGACTATGAATATACACGTATACATTTGTCGGTAGTTTATATTTGCATAGTCTAGTTCTTTTATGTATATTCTAGGTATGTGCTTGTATATATTAATTTGTGTGTACTTTGTATAAGTATAGGTGTACATGTATGAATTTGTATTCGTATATATGTATAGGTGTGAACTGTCGGCGCCTGTGTATATGTGTGTTTACGCGTGTGTACGTATGTATGTGTATATGTGTATATGTGTATGTATATATATACATGTGTATGTGTATATATTTGTATATATATATGTCAGTGTGTGTGTATGTATATGTCTGCTTATATGTACGTATTTTTAGGAACTATTTTTAGGAACTATTTATACTAAAAGTGTATGTGTGTGTGTATGCGTGTATATCTATGTTACGAATATGCTCATGTATGGTTTATGTATGTGTATGTATATGTATATATATATGTATATATATGTATATGTATGTGTGTCTGTATATATGTGCATGTATATGTGTGTGTGCGTGTATATATATGTATCTGTATATATGGGTATATATATATGTGTGTGTATTGATATGCGTGTGTAGGTGCATATAGCTGTATATGTGTGAGTCTGTGTAGACGTATGGATGTGTGTATTGAATATATATCTAGAATATTTTTATTTTTGTATTGAATATACATCTAGAATATATTTATAAGCACGTATGTATTTTGAATATATGCTTGATTGATAGTGGATCTCTGTGTGTGTCCATGTTTAGATGTGTATGTATATCAATGTCTGTTTATTTATCTGTTTGTTTATTTACGTGTGTTTGGGTATCTATTAGAGTCTGTTTATATATGTGTGATTCTTGGCATATAGATAAGATATTTATACTGGAGTGAGTTTGTAAAACTGGGTAGGCCAGAAAGTAGGGAACAATAAAATAAGGACAGTAAAAGGTGACGGAGACGACATAAAGGGTAATAAAAGGGACAACCACTAGCAGAAAAGGTCAGCGAGTGGAATAGGTAATCCGATACTAATTCATAAGAAATAGAAAATACGAAATCCCAAAAAGAGTTATTTAGGAGAGAAAATTCTTCAAATCCATCCATTTCTCGAAAATTCTTGGTCTGATGAGGTTGACTTTCTGGGAAAAGTGCAACCGAAACATGTATGCACATATGTAACCAATAATGTTTGTATAAATAAAAATGTATACTTATATATATATATATATATATATATATATATATATATATATATATATATATATATATATATATATATATATATTAGTATTTCATTTGTCCACATAAAATTTTATAAGGAGATATAATTTTTTATGTATCAATTTTCAGTATTTACTTCAACAGTGCTCGATACGTAAGTAGAGCTAGGTAGTAATCTATGAAAATATATTTATGGCAATTAAGCTACACAGAGGCTCCCGCATTTCACCCCCTGGGGAATCTTCAGGCACTTTAGCCTCGGTGTAGCTTAATTGCCATAAATATATTTTCATAGATTACTATATATATATATATATATATATATATATATATATATAACTTCTTTGTAGAATGGTAGGAAAAATCCCAGCAGAGTGCTCGATTAATTAAGAATTAAAGCTAAAAATTAAGAGCATAATATTTATTTATTCTGGTACAGAAAAATTAGTACAACATTCGTACCGTCGGTTTCAAGCTGACGGTACGAATGTTGTGCTAATTTTTCTGTACGCTCTTAATTTTTAACTTTAATTCTTAATTAATCGAGCACTCTGCTGGGATTTTTCCTACCATTCTACAAAGAAGTTACTCAGCCCCTACCAGGAATTACAGTTAAACCCTGTTAGCCTCGTAGTCGAGCACTCTCGGGAAAATTACCAACACCACGGAAAAACTAATTAACAGGGATTACCACCTATACCCTGGGAAATGGAACTATACACTCTCGGATATTCTACCAAAAATATCCCAACCCCCAAAAAACAAACATATACCAGGATACTCCTGACAAAAATAGTGGACGTCATAGGAAGAATGAGGTGGAAAGTGTTGAATACAGAACAGAGGCAAACGGAAAAAAACTACTACGGCTTAAAATCTGGTAAATACCCGCCAAAAGTAGAGGCCTTAGACAATTTCGAAAAAGACCTACTCAACATTACTCACAACCTAGTTTTTACAAACAAGCAAAATCCATTTCAGAAGACACTTACCGCCGACATAAAAAAAACTTAAAAGAGAAAATAACGCACTTGTATTCTCCGACAAAACTAAAAATATTTATAAAATGACTAAAAAGGAAAAAACAGACCTAACAATTAGCTCCATTACCGATAAATATCAATTAGCCAAGGCAGATACATATAAATCTATTAATAATGATACTACTGAAATAGCTACTAGACTAGGCGTCGAATATAGAATTAATTATTTAGATAAGAGGAAGGCCTTTGTTACTTTAAAAGACCACAAAGAAAACTTCACAAATAAACCCTCATGCAGACTTATCAACCCAGCTAAAAGCGAACTAGGACTAGCAAGCAAATCCATTGTTAAAAATATAGTTAATAAAATTAAGGAAAAAATAAACCTAAGTCTGTGGGGCAATACTAACTCAGTCCTAAATTGGTTCCATAACATACAAGATAAACACAGATGCAAATTCACACAATTAGATATAGTAGACTTCTACCCATCCATTACAAAAGACACCCTAGATAAGGCCTTAACATTTGCACTTTCACACACAAACATCAGTCAACTAGAAAGGGACACAATACTGCAAGCAAGACAAACCCTTCTCTTCTTCGAGGGAAGGGCTTGGGTTAAAAAATCAAACCCAGAGGACCCATTTGATGTTGCAATGGGGGCCTACGACAGTGCAGATATCTGTGACTTAGTCGGCTTGCTTATATTAGATACACTCCAAAATAAATTTCCAGACCATTTCTTTGGTCTCTATAGAGATGACGGACTTTGTCTGTCACGCAACCACAACGGAAACACATTAGATAGATTTAGAAAAGAATTAACAAACACCTTCCATAATCTCGGCTTCAAAATTACCATTAAAACAAATTTAGACCAAGTAAACTTCCTAGATACCACACTGAACCTTAAAAACAATACACACAAACCTTTCCACAAACCCAATGAAACACTCCAATACATACACAAGGGATCCTGCCACCCCCCACCATCTTTAAAAATTTAATCAATAATATTAGCCAAAGAATTTCAAACCTCTCATCCAGTCCCGACATTTTCAACCAAGCAGCACCATATTACAACAAAGCACTCCGCGACAGCGGGTTCAGAGAAGAAATCTCATACACCCCCAACCGAGACCAACCACGGGGGACCCGCAATAGAAGGAGATCGGTGATCTGGTTTTCCCCACCCTATTCGACCAATACCAAAACAAAGGTAGGCCAACTTTTCCTCAAGTTACTCGACAAACACTTCCCACCCACAAATGAATTACACAAACTTTTTAACAGAAATTCTGTTAAGGTCAGCTATTCCACTGCCCCTTCAATAAGAAAAATTATCTCTGCAGAACCCAAAACAATTACAAACGCAGGCTGCTCATGCCAAGACAAAAACAACTGCCCCCTGGAGGGAAATTGCAAAATCAATTCAATCATATATGAAGCAACCGTCACAGACCAGAATACCAGTAATGCAGAAAAATATATTGGGATGACGAAGGGAAACTTCAAACAAAGGCTATACGCACACAGAAACTCCTTCAGATACAAAAACAAGGCTAATACGGCACTCGCGACCCGAATATGGCAGCTTAAAGAAGAAAATACACCCTTCACCATCAAATGGAAAATAATTGAGAGAAAACCATCCTTCTCTCCAGCCATAAACAGATGTCCTCTATGTGACGCTGAAAAATACCACATTTCAAAGGCCATCATCGATCCGAATACAGCCTGTTTAAATGTCCGCGATGAAATATTCAGGGGGTGTGTCCACAAGAGACAAGCATTGCTTATAAACTGGTCTGACCGATTCACATAATGTCTAACTACCCCCCTCTACTAATATAAACACAATAAAAACGAACAAATACCTCATCAACCTATATCCACTTAAACTTCAAGAGCAAAAACTCCGACCTTCACAAAAATACAAAAATATTTAATTTATTTATCAGTCACTAGATTACTCTACAAATCCATTTAAACAAACTATATCCACATAAATTCCAAGAGCAAAAACTTCGACTTTCACCAAAATACAAAAATGCAAAAATATTTAATTTATTTATCAGCCACTAGATTAATCTACAAACCCATTTTAACAAACTCAAATATTTCATATTTCCAACTAAGTTACCTCCCTTAGATCCGAATTTCTTCATTAAAATCACTCCAATCTGGGAAAAAGATTTTTACACACTAACGGTTTTTTAGAACGCATACCTTAAAAAATATAACGGCTAATGATACAAATTCATAATTTGGCTCACGGGAATTTCAGAGAAACCCTTTCTTTATTTTTGTTTTTAATTTTTAATTTTTAATCTTTAATTTTTAATTTTTAATTTTTAATCTTTAATTTTATTTTTTATTATTATTATTATTTTTTAATCTTTAAATTTATTTTTAATTTATTTTTATTTTTATTTATTATATTTTTATTCTTTCTATTTTTATTCTTTCTTTCTCTCTCACTCTTTTTTATTCTCTACATTTTTATTCTCTATATTTTTTTCTTATTATTTTTTTTATTATTTTTTTAATTCCTTTTTTTTATTCTTTTTTATACCTTTTTATACTCTTTCTCTTTTTTTATTCTTTTATTCTTAGTATTGAAATGTTTTTTTACATATATATGTTTTTTTATATTTATTTATATATATATATTTTTTCATATATATTTTTTTATTTTTTACCCCCCTTTTTTATTCCCTTTAATCTTGAATTCCCTCGTGTTTTAAATCTCAACGGTCTTATTACACTAAATTCAAATTTAAACAAACACACACAACACACTGAGCAAATAACGCGTCCCAACAAGAGTGTCATGTGACCTCACATTTCCAAAACAGATGACAACAGAAGCTGAAGAGAGCCGGATGGGTAAGACCTTCCGTGCTTGAAACCGACGGTACGAATGTTGTACTAATTTTTCTGTACCAGAATAAATAAATATATATATATATATATATATATATATATATATATATATATATGTATATATATGCTAAAAGAATACCCGCCCCAGGACGGGTAAAATGAATTTCTAGAACAGAACGGGTTTGCACCACTTTTATGTATCTTTTATGAAGATTGAAACCAAGATATAATGCTACTAAACTTCATGTCGATAATCCTTATTCCAATTTTCATCAAAATCTGTTAAATTATTTTGATTAAAAAAATGTCTAAATTTTAAGGCTTAAGCTTAAGTGCTCGTAATACAAAATTGAATTTTGCTTAATGAGTGCCTAATGATTATGGATCATATTTTATGCAAATAGAATTTGTTTTTAATTTTAAAATTGGAGGTTTTACCCATATTATACCCACTAAAACCTTTTAAAATATTCCAAGGAAACTAAAATTTGAGGAATATTTATTGATTGCTGTCTAATATACATGTAGTTCAACTTTCATAAAATCTACCTCTCGTCATCATAAAACTAAATTAAACTAAATACAGCACAAGTTACACGCCCTTACGCCTAGGTGTTTATCAGCCCTAATTTTAAAATCGCCTCTGAGTGAATATGTTGTGTCAGCGTTTTACAACGATCGTATATAAAGGATTTCTGTGTCAGCGTTTTACAACGATCATATATAAAGGATTCCTGTGTCAGCGTTTTACAACGATCGTATATGAATGATTTCTGTGTCAGCGTTTTACAAAGATCGTATATAAAGGATTTCTGTGTCAGCGTTTTACAACGATCGTATATGAAGGATTTCTGTATTCAGAAGTGTTTTGATTATGAAAACCATTTAATATTCAGGTTCTTAATTTCTCGGAATAATTTAAGCTTTGTTTTATTAAAGTAAATTCCAACCATTTTGAAGCCTGTCTTGTCCAATATATAAAAAATTGAATCCAGCTTTAAAAATATATATCTTTGAACTTTTTTTACATTATTTTCTCCACTTACTGAGCTTGTCGTAGTGGGAAAAGAAAGTTAGTGAACAATTAAATTAAATATTGCCTTATTGTATTGAAAAGGAAATATTGTGCTGATACACAGATTCATATAATTATCAATCTTCTACCCTGCTGTTGATTTGATAATAAAATGGAAATTTCGGAAACATATGTACGCAAGGACACATATTGTTGGTGTTCACTTTTTTCGGAGCATGATCATTACAAAATATTAAATATATCATACATTTTGTATCCTACTGAATTATAATATATGAGCTCTGTTTGATTTTAATGGTGAACCATTGAGCTCAATTTTACCAGTATTTATTTGTATCCCTATTGATCTGTAGCATTTAATTAATTTTTTATAGAAAATAATGGGTGTTTAAAATCTCTTTGGAATATAACTAAAATTATACTTATTGAACGAAACTTTCTCTCTATCTCTCTCGCTTTCTCTCACACGCACACACACACACACACACACACACACACACACACACACACACACACTCACACACACATATATAATTTGAAAATTGTTTTTTCTCCTTCTCAGTCTTCGTGAAGTTGATGTGATGACCATAGGAAGCTGAATCTCGGACGAGATTGCAGCTGTAACATATGTAGCCAGTAATATTTGTAAAAATAAAAGAATTTATTTATATATATATATATATATATATATATATATATATATATATATATATATATATATATATATATATATATATATATATAATGCGTGTGTATATATTGGGATGTATATGTATATTAGAATATTTGTAAATGTGGCCGTGAGGATAGAGTGAAAGCGTGCAGATCCAAAGGTGGTTCTGTGAACATGGTTCGCGCCTTATGACCATCTGAAATTATCACTTCCCAACACTGAAGAAGAAAATAAGCTCGAAACAACATGTAGGCAAAAATATAATATATATATATATATTCGTAAGTGTACGTGTATAAGTTTCGATATATACTATCTGTAGATGAGAGTACATGCGTGTGTGAATATACATCGAACATATTGTGCGTTTGTTGGAAGTATTTACTGATGTAATATTAATATACATATAATAGTATATGTCTTTTTACTAATCATTTTATATATATTTACATCTTTTTATACATCATTATTATGATTATTTATTATTCCTTAATTTTCATTTTTATCTTTTATTTCTATTTTTAATTAATTCTTGATTTTTTTACCTGTATTTGTCTATTACGTTTGTCTGTATATGTTTGTATGTATCTACGTCTATGGTCATGTGTATGTATCTGCATGAGTATATGTGTGTGTATATATGTGTTCATATATATATATATATATATATATATATATATATATATATATATATATATATAAACTCAATTTCTGTATGTATGTGTATGTGCCCTATAGAAAAAAGTTAGAGAATTTAGATTAAATCTAAAAGTGTATTCTTATGTAAAATTAACCGAGAAAGATAATGGAAGTATTCCAAAATCTCTAAATGCATACCTAAGGGGCTATGAGGAAGATTTCGTCGGGGGGGGGGGTCGATTATTTCAGCTATTTTCAGTTTAATTTCAATTTAACTATGTATTAATTTAAAAAGAAAACAATTATATTCAATAGTAATTTGTAAAAAAACTGAAAGTCATTCCTTAAAATTTAACCGGAAATGACACTATAGGGAGGCTAATTCTGGGGAAATTCTGGAACCGTCCTTCTGTCGGTCTGAGTCGAGTTCTAGGATAGAGGAGGTCCACTCTCTCAGGCTTTACCTTGATACCCTTGTCATTCCTACAACTAATCGGGAAATGACGTCATAGGAGGGTGGAGCACGGGGTGGGGGAGCAATTCCAAATCCGATTGATATACAGGTTACTTAGCTTCTTTTGCACAACAGAGGCGCGTCTCTAAATATTTGATTTCTTTTGTACAACAGAGGCGCGTCTCTAAACTTTTGATTATTTTGTACAACAGAGGCGCGTCTCTAAACATTTGATTTTTTTTGTACAACAGAGGTGCGTATGTAAAATTTTTATTTTTTGTACAACAGAGGTGCGTATGTATAATTTTTTTTTTGTACAACAGAGGTGCGTCTCTAAATTTCTTCTTTTTTTTTGTACAACAGACGCGCTGCCGTAAACGTTTGATTCTTTTCGGGGTCTTGTGCAGTTTAGCCCCCAATGGTAAACGGTTTTCGGGGGCTTGTGCAGTTTAGCCCCCCCCCCCTCCTATTGAAAACGCTTTTAGCGGATTTGTGCATGTTAGGTCACCTATGGAAAACGCTTTTCAGGGGCTGGTGCAGTTTAGGTCAACTATGGAAAACGCTTGTCGGCTGCTTCTGCAGATTAGGTCACCTATGAAAAACGCTTTTAGGACTACTGACTTCATCAAAATTACGTATTTTCTTAACATGTTAAAATTGAGTGGGGTAAGACATTAGGTATTGACGGGATCATTTGGTCTACTTGGTGTTGCCCGGGATCCAACATTGTATTACTTTTGGTAACTGGTATATATTACATCTCTTTGGACTATTGTCTTCATCAACATCATTTATCTTCATATTATTCTGAAATGAGGGGGGGGGGCAAAAAATTAGGTATAGACCGGGCCTGTTTGTTTTACTCGACATTATCCAGGATAGATAATTATTATAAACATCATTTTTCTTAATGTTTTGATTTTAACGGTACTTTTGGCACTTCTGTGAAGGCCTCCTTACTAACATTACAGTATTAAAAGAGAAAGAGAGAACGATAAAGAGACGGCTAAAGAGAGAGAGAGAGAGAGAGAGAGAGAGAGAGAGAAAGAGAAAGAGAGAGGGAGAAAGAGGGAGAGGAGGGAGGAGGAGATAGATAGAAGTTTTAATATGAAAATGTTACACATGCTATTTAACTTCTCTTCTTTTATGTCCCGGAGCAATAAATGTAAGATTACATTATTACATTTAAACGGGGAAATGAATTGTATTATTATTAATTTTAACACATTAAAACAAGAGAGGAATCAGATGTGAAGAGAAAAAAGAGAGGGTTGAGAGGGAGGGAGGGAGGGAAATAATGGATACTAAGGAAATAGAGAAGGATAGAGGGACGGCTAGAGAGAGGAAGAACGATTAAAGTTTTTATATATAGATGTTACACACACTATTTAATTTCTACTACTTTGTTTTTTTTATCGACTCGGGCAACGCCGGGTATCTCTGCTAATATATATATATGTGTGTGTGTGTGTTGATGTTGGGTGTGTGTATGTATATTGGAATATTTTAAAGTTGGGTGAGTACAGAAATGACGTATATGTATTTTGATGCGAACGAATATTTAATATCTTAGATTTTACGTTTTTAGTCACCACGTGTTCTAGTGTATCTCTCCTGAACACGAGGCCACCATTTTGTTATCCACAATAACACATAGATCTCAGAAGAAACGGAAAATTACTATAGTGAAGAAACAATTAGATTCATATACATACACGTTTTTCTCACATAAACAGTTTGTCGAAGACACATGTAAAAGGGGAATGTGGAATATGTAAAGTGGTACACATGACAACACACAAATAAAAGAACTACAGACCAAAACAAGAATCAATTACTGTCCCAATTACAATAAGGAAGACTCATGTGTTGCTAGGGTCGTAGATAGAGCAAATATGCGTGATCAATTGATAATAAATGTCACTTACTTCGTTATGGTATTGTAGAAGTCCATGCGACTGCTACCAGAAAAGACGCCTGACGGATTTGGTATCAGAATTTGTAAAAGCCATGCAAATATGGCAGCCGATCCGACCACGTTCGACTGTTTTAAAGGGCCAGTCAGTGATAATTCGATTAGTCATATTGATACCGGCGGTTTCAAAGGGCGTAAGAAATCACTACAGCTTCAGCCTTAGTCAACAAACTGTTAAATATTAAGAGTACGTTCGCTAGTACATATTTTATGGTTTAAATTTGCAGGTGAAAATGTTAGCCCGTAAATAGGAAATAGAAGTCAAACTGGGGTCAGGTGGCTAGCTTTTGGGACATTGTGTCCTGCGAGAACACGAGCTAGAGGAAATGACGTCACACGAGATAGTATAGGGCTAAGAGAAAGGACTCTCTGTTGCAAGCTTGAAGCGAGGAGACATGATAAGAAATGACTTGAGAATTGATTATAAACGAAGGGGCCACCCTCGGAAACCCGTCTCCCCACGCCGCTACCAGAGAAGAAATTTACAGCAACAGCCTAATAATTCGGGATATAGTTCTTTTCTTTGTGTTGCTGTGCACACTTTGATTCTAGAGCGAGACTGCACCCCCCATGGAAAGGTAGCCACCATGGAACGACGAGAGACGATCTTGGATGAAGTGTCTCCAGTCTCGGAGGACCGCTGTGATTGAGCGTTGAAGACACAAAGCATGATTTAATTGTACTCTAATGATTTGTTAATTTGTATGTTTTATTTGATCGTGATATACGAAACATCAGACCTTCTCGTTAAGATGTAATGCAACAAAACTAATGGCGAATATATAAATTCAATGACCGGTGGACATGCACGTATGGTTAAAAAAAACAGGAGTACGGGGATGATGAATAAGGGATAGGTATGAAAGCGTGAAGGCAATACTAATATTTAAAATAAAGTGCCATTCGTAAGAGATTTATAAATGACTAGCTGTCCCTATCTAGCGAAACTGCAACGATAATGCAATGTTGTTTTAATATGTATTTATAAAATTATTGGAAGTAAATAGCTTCCAAAACTTTCAATATCTTAATACATTAAATAGTAAAGAAATGCAAAGCCATAAATTAAATCTCACGAAGTAACTCAATGTAAAAATGTAAAATGGCTGACTTGTTTTCTAAGACACTGAAAGTCATTCTAGTGGATTTTATTTAATAATTAAATTATTTTTGTAAATAAATATTTTTTTCTAAATAGAATTTTCATTTCACGAAGTAACTTATTAAAAAGTAACTTTTCTAAAAACCGAAATCCATTCTAATGGATTCAATTTCTTACCTATCTTTTGTAAAAAGATTATTTTTTCTGAATATGGCTTTTAAAAGTTCGGTTTATTTCAATAAATAAAATGTAAGTAACGTAAGTGTTCGCTTTGACTTGAAAAGGGTAAGCAATGAAAGTAATTACTTCGGGGTCGATTCGAACCAGCAACCTTTCAATTAACAGCCGAACGCTTTCACCGTTGCGCCATGAAGGAATTGAAATGATGAACATTCACTCATACTGAGGACTATTACTGTGCCGTAACGAAAGCATTGCGCTGAATAACGCTAAAAACAGTATGTGAAATATCTAATGAATTTCATTATTTTAAAAGATTTATTTAAGGCGCCGACATGTTGATTTTGGTGAAAGGATCGATTATGGAATAACAAAATAACGGAATGACTGGTAATTGAGAAGGATAAACTGAAGTATGGCGATTTGTTAGTATAAAAAAACACTCCTAATATTGACTTGATTACAAAAAGGCGACCCACTAAATATCGCTTAAACAATATAGTATGAAATATCTAATGAATTTCATTATTTAAAAAGATTTATTTAGTACTGGCCTTAAAAGAAGCCGACGATATGTTGATTTTGGTGAAGCGATCGATTATGGAATAACAGAATAACAGAATGACTGATAATCGAGAAGAGCAAATCGAAAGACGATTTTATTGAAATAATAATCATATTTAGTTAAAGGTTAAATATTCAAATTGTACGTATTAAATAACATTGCAATTCAAGATTTCAAATAATAATAAATATTTTATTTAAAATAAATTCCATTTTAAGAGAAATTATTGCTTTTTCTCTGAGTAATAGAACTTGGTTTGGTTACTGTTTAATTGTGTTTGGATAAAGAAACCAAAAAGTGCGTCAGTTATTTATTGGACATTTTGTAATACTGGTGTTTTGGTAAGTGAGATTACCAAACGCAGTTATTCGTCAAATGTATAAAAAAATATGTGCATTATCCACTGAAAAACGTGTATGGAGGGGGAACGTACCTTGTTTTGTATGAAAATAAAGAGTATTTAACTTACAATTGCAATATTGAAATAAGAAATAATAATAACAATCATACGAAAGGATCTGTCTTACAAAATGTACGTGGGTAGCAGTGGTAATAGATCTGAGATTTAGAATAAAACTCCAATTTCCTGCATGTACGACAATTACAAAAAAATAGCGAGCAGGATTAAATATTAAAATCTCAGAAATCGATAAAAAGTTAAATTTTGTTTATTAATGACATAGATAAATGTGTGTTAGAAACCACTAACCGAACAGATTTATGTATGCGTCTTTTGTTCCTGAAAATATCGAACACAATGTAGCTTTACTTTTTATATAAGACGATAACTAAAGGTAACATAAAAAAGTTAAATCAAAGATTAAATAAGAATTATGACAAATAAAATCAAAAGTGAAAAACGTTGTAATATAAGTAAAATATAGAAAATAAGATACATAAAATGTAATGAGTGTAAAACGTTATGAGTGGCGGTATGTAGTGGAGGTTACAGTATGTAGTGGAGCTCAAGGAATTAATGAAGGAAGGTGGGTAAGAAGTTCAGAGAATGCATTAGAGTAATGAGCATAAGGTTAGCTTTCTAATCGGTGTGTTATGGATAGAGAGGCTGGCATGTTCTTGACTAAAATTGATAAGAAGCTAGGGGCCAGGAGTTCAGAATGAAAGGAAAATGTGCATGCGTGCCTGTAACACACGCACTTATCCAATGGTTATTAAATTTTATAAATATCAGTATATTCCCCACTTTTTGCCATGTTTGCTGGCTAGGGGAAAAGCTGTAGTGATTTTCCTAGCCCAACGGGCCAGATTTTGTACATTTTTTGAAACCGTCGATACAAATATTACTAATCGAATTAACCATAATAAATATATTATGCTCTTACAAACGTAATGTAACCATCTCCTTTTATATAACTCTCGTCAGAATCACAGTACTTGTGTTTACATAAAAACAATACAAGGCGTGTTTATTTTGCCTTAAAAAAGCGTGATCGTGGCGTTAGCCGAATGATTACGAGACCAGCGTTCATAATACGTGGATCTGGGGTTCGAATTGTTCGACTGGCGATACGTTTACGTAATTCCATGCTAACGAGCGTAAAATAAAAACGCGAAACATATATATGTCTATGGATATAAACATGCTGATGTATTGAAAGTTTTGGAAACTATTTACAATAATTTTATAAATAGATATTCTAACATTACCATAACAACACTAATTATAGTTTTATAACAATTTGGTTCAATTAATAAATTTAATGACCGAACAATACTGTAATAATTACATTTACTTTTTTAAATCCTATCAAATAATAAAATAATTTGGTTAAAAACAAACAAACGTTATAGTTTAAAAAGCCAAACAAATGTGAAAGTAAAAAGACCCCCGGGCAACACCGGGAAGGTACAGATAGTTGGGAATAAAGCTAAAGGAATTGTTTGTTAATTTATAGACAAATTTACTACACTTTACATCAAATACCTAAAAAATACCAGAAAATGTTGATATAACCTTTTTTAATTTCGAGTGTTTAATAGATGTTTGATTCCGGCATTAAACCACGCAAAAGAAATGTTTATAAACTGCAAAACTACAAAAATAAATACAAATCAAATCACATCTGAAACTATTCTAATCGCATCCTATTTTCTGAGCCTATTTTGTGAGATGCTGATGTTGAGTTTTTATGGGAAGCGCTCCAGACAAGGCATGAAGCCACTTGCTATAAGGGGTTAAAAAACGAAGGATGATTATCGCAAAGACAGACGATGCATATTAGCTTTAGTCTTGAAAAGACCAAGGCTACAAGTAGGAGGAAAACAGTCAGCAGGAAGTGTATATATTTGCTTTAAACGGTAGATGTCGCGAGATTTTGCATTATTGTTCGCCAAATAGTGGGATATTCGAAAACAAGACTCTCTCTTTTATTGGGACAACTACCAAAGTGTTCGGTCGTGGTTCGCCCGCTCTTATTCTGAGCATACCTTATTCAATTCTAACAGTTTTGTCTCTTAGGTTATTTTTCTAATGGAGTCAACCAGCTCTCAGACTATGGTCAAAGAACAAGGCGATTTGTTTTCGTTAATTATGCTCCGGGTAGTGTGTCATCACTGTTGAGATCCTATAAGTAAATTCTCATATTCCGTGCATGCGCACATACTCTTATGTTTGCCTCTAACAACAACGTTCATTTTTTCTTATTGTCATGGAACAATTGTACTTATTTCCTTTGTCTATTCTCACGTATTACATGTATTTCTGAACTACTTTTATGTTCGACCCTGACAATATGTGAATAAACTACATGTTATTGGTAACCAACGTTTTCTTTTACGGCACGGTGTCGTATGTTTTGAAACAACAATAAAACACACACGCGTGTATTATTACCGATTATATACACAGCCAATGTCTACCAGATGCACAGAGAATTATACATTTCTCACTCCTGTTCAGCTCAAATGTTGAAGTTGAATATAAAATATTTTTTACTTTATACTTTTATGTCCCAGGCCTATTCTCGTTGGCTTTGTTTCAGCCAGCTACTGTCCGAACACATTCAGACAGAATTAAGGATAGTCTTCTCTCGTCTCACGCAATCTAGACCGTTCACATGTGGGCGAGCCGGATCGCAAGCTTGGTCTTCCTCGTCATAGTGGCCGGACAGTATGGCTTGTCTACCTTATTTGCCGAGAGGACCTGCTTGAAAATGAGTGCTACACCGAAGGGTTTTTCTTCGAGACTGATTGCATACTAGACTAGAGTGTCCTGTCTGACCCATTATTTTACTTCTTGTTCTAAAAATCTGCCTGACCTGTTTGGATTGTTTGTTTTACAGTATAGATAGCCATATTTGGCTTGTTTACTACAGAAACATCATATCTATTGTAAATGATTCATTGTATATGATTAATTGAACACAAATTGCTATTTCATCCATATCCGGCAGGAATTGCCTGTCCATACCTTTCCCAATAGTAACTAAATTACCATAATCGATTCGATAGAATTATAACCCAGCGTAGCTAGAGAGCCCAGTCTATTCTACTAGTTTACTCATAGCTGAATGTCCCCCCCCCTGAAGGATCGGTATAAAATCAGAGTCTCCTCTTTCTAGACTGATCATCAAGATTGCTTACTGAATGCCGACGGGGCTGCCCAGGCAATTTTTAAATGGTCAGAGTGCTCACCTCTCGAGCGCTGGCTTATCTAATCCCACTTTCCCGACCTTGTGTCACATCTTACCTTGTGGGAGGTAGATAAATAAAATCAAGAATAGAGTTGGGCTTTTGACTAAGATCAAAGTGTGTAGTATCTGTTCCGATGGATACTGCACCTCATACTGGTGTTTTCTTGGCCTTCGGGTCTTGATTTACACCGGCCAATGGGTCTGTCCTGTGCAGTTCTGGGAGGTCCACCCTCCCAGGCTTTGCCTCCCCTCTTTGGGGAGGAGTAAGTTTATTGCTTACTGCCTGAGGCGCCCTACCGGGGAATGCCGACGGGGCTGCCCAGGCAATTTTTAAACCCCACTTTCCCGACCCGACCTTGGGTCACATCTTACTTGTGAGAGTAAGATAAAAACTGGCCTTGTGCCTAACTCCTGGAGAGAAGTAAATCAATACTCTACAATAACTGTCCTGTCCCGCGGTTTTACTAATCCGTGTCTGTAAACATTGGCCTCCTCCCGCCTCCTCCCTACACACCATTTCACTTAAGAGATGGATCATCTTCCCCATCCTGTAAATAAAAAATTTCACATACAAACGGTGCTTCTTTCTCGGTAACAGAATCCGGCGTGTACAATTCGACTACAGATGCTCAAGCAGACATACACACACAATTTCCCCACCCGAATCGTCGTCGTCGTCGTCGTCGCACCGGATGTTATGTCAAACCACCCGAATTTTAAAAGATGTCGACTAACTTTAAAACAAAAGTAAAAGCAAGCTTAATCACTTATTAAATCAGTTTATACTAAACAAGTGCTATTTTTACGTGGGTTCCTTCAGATTGACATGTAAAAGACTGTATAACATAACGTATAAACGACTAAAAATACTATAAACAAACAAGTTATTAAAACATATTATTTCAATTTTATTGTAATGAAAAAAACATCATTTTGCAAAATGTCCGTTTGTTTTAATTTTTATGATTTCGGAGTAAATGAAATAATACATTTTCATAGGTTAATCTCCGGTGACGTAATTTTCATAAAACATTTTCACGACTCTGTCGTTGAGTTCTATCGTATGTCTAGATATTTATACTCGCCGCTTTCAGTGTAAATATCACTTAATTTCTTTGTAATCACGTGACAACCTCTCGTGGCCTTCAGGACTAAGTGAACGCTTACATATTCAAGATGTCTCTGTGAACCGGGTTCGCGCACTGAGACCGTCTGAGACTGATATTTCCCTGCGCTGATGAGAGCCGTAAGCTCGAAACGACGTCGAACGTAGGTAAAAATATTTTAAAATATATAATTTAATATTATAAGAATCTCCTTTCAAGTATAATTGAAAGTAGAGCACTATCGAAGAGATTAAAAATAGACATTCACGTGAGGCCCCCAGTGCAAAATCCCGACTCTGTCGTTGAGTTCTATCGTATGGCTAGATATTTATACTAGCCGTTTTAATTGTAAATATCACTTAATTTCTCTGTAATCACGTGACAATCTCCCGTGGCCCCAGGGCTAAGTGAACGCTTACAGATTCAAGATGTCTCTGTGAACTAGGTTCGCGCCCTGTGACCATCTGAGATTGTTATTTCCCTACGCTCGAAACAACGTTGTATGTAGTTGAAAAATACTTGAGGTCCGGGGTTTCGAATCGCATGACCGGTAGTCATGAGTCCCGATTGAAAAAGGACGAAACGTATACGTACATAGATAATAAACAATAACAAATATTTATTATTTGTCGCTCCTTGAAAGTAGAGCACTGTAATTGGTAGTATTAACACAGCATGACGTCACTTGCTTATAATGCATCATTCCTTCCCTTAATAGAAGTAGAATGCCTCGACGTCAAAGCCGCCGTTAAAGTGTTAAAATTATCATAGTTTATTCGCTGTTTACAATTGGCCCAGCGATTAGCGACGTCGGACTGGAGTTGAAAAATACTTGAGGTCCGGCGTTTCGAATCGCATGACCGGTAGTGAATAGTCATATCTCTATGCTGATGAGTCCCGATTGAAAAAGGACGAAACGTATACGTACATAGATAATAAACAATAACAAATATTATATATATATATATATATATATATATATATATATATATATATATATATATATATATATATATTGGTACTTCTGGTATCTTGCATTTGATTTTGATTTAATAACATCTTTAAGACGAAAATACCCAGCCGCTCATGCCCTTCGAAAGAAGGGTAAAATGGTGCCCAGTATTTTGAAGGTTTGCTTTGCGAAAAGTTTTTTTTTAAATGTATATTCTATAAATGTCATAGGAAGAATAATGTTGTTTTATTTGTATTTCTTCATGGGAATCGCTCCTGAAAAGGCATGAAGCCACTTGATGTAAAGAGCTAACAAGAACAAAAGATATTATTGCATAGACAACAGATGCCTTGGAATTAGTTTTGAAAAGACCAAGGCTATAGGTAGGAGGAAAACAGTCAGCAGAAAGAGAGTTCTGGGAAAGAAGCTATTGAAATAGGAAGCTGTATTATTTACCTCTGATTATTTTCAGACTAACTATCATGTATGTTAGATAAATCCTTTAATATTTTATTCAGATTTCTCGGAGCTTAGATCATGCTATCTGGGTAGTTGTTTCGGTGGAGGATTTCTGTTAGGTTGTCTATCACCTCTTGATATGTATTCGTGTTACTCCATATTGCTTTTTTCCGATGTTGTAGGCAACGGACGATTCATTTTTACATTATATGGATAGAAGTTGAAGTCGATGTATTGCCCAGTGAAAGTTGCCCTTCGAGGTACTGATTGCCTGCTCAGTACGAGTTATTAAAACATCTAGGAAAGATAATTTCTTATTATGCCACTTTTCCATAGTAAACTTTATATATGAACGGATGGTTCAACAATGCTTGAGCATCCTCTTGATAAGGCCAGATTATGAACATAAAACAATAATACCACTTGGAGTTCTCTCCCTTTCTGAATTATAATTCGGCCATATTGGTAATACTGAAGATAAGGACGTTCAACGTATATATTGGAGTATATTCCTTTACAAGTCTGAAATATGGGTGATAAACAAGATTCTTACTGACAAGATAGACAGCTCTCAAAAGAGACTGGTAATATATCTATAAACTTTGAGTGGCCAAAGAAAATAAAAAATGAAGAACTCCACAGAGTCTAATTGTCATCCCCTGCCCATAGGCTGGAATATATGTGCTTTTGACCGGAAATCTGAGATTTCGGTCGTTCTCAGTCATCCCAATTCGACCACCCAAATATTGACCACTCGAGATATCTACTTGAGATCACAGCCAGCCAGTGCCCACTCAAAAATGCCTATCTCTAGACAATCTATGAACATCACTTTTCTCAAGTAAGTTTCTCTCAGTATGAATCTTCGTTTAAAGAGACATTACTTTACTTCCGATAGGAAATAAAATTCTGGGTGGCTGGACTCTAAATCAGAGATATTTTTATTTTCTTCTGTGCCCCCTTCTCTTAACCGAACATCTCTCACTCATAGTAAGTCTGCCATTCGCATTCATCGAAAACATAAACATGCAACCCACTAAGCATGCCGCCTAGTGCATGTTATATATATATATATATATATATATATATATATATATATATATATATATATATATATATATATATATATATGTATATATATATATATGTATGTATATATATATATATATGTATGTATATATATATATATATATGTATGTATATATATATATATATGTATGTATATATATATATATGTATGTATATATATATATATATGTATGTATATATATATATATATGTATGTATATATATATATGTATGTATATATATATATGTATATATATATATATGTATGTATATATATATATATGTATGTATATATATATATATATATATATATATATGTATATATATATATATATATATATATATATATATATATATATATATATATATATAGTAATGCAGATAAAGTAAATATCCACGGGATAGGAATTCAAAGAATTTCAATCAGGCTTATAAAAAGTGCTCAATATCATATAAAGCTTTTTTTATATCATTGTTTTTATTCAAACAGACATGTACAAAATCTGCGACACTGGCATGTCGATGTTATCGATCTACAGCAGTTAAAAGCTGAGATCTCATCAGGAAGAATTAAAATTTGATCTTTCCCTCAGATGGTATTTGGGAATAATCTTATTATAGATGAAAACCATTTTAAAAGAAGACTTCCAGAGGTGTTTCCAGCTGTGTATGGATCGGTGGGATAAGTATGTGTGTGTGTGTTTGTGTGTGTTTGTGTGTTTCTTTTCATGGCTATCTTCTTTTGTCCGCGTTTCGCATAGATGGTTACAACGCTATCAGTTAATGTTTTTTTTATGATTACAGTACATTTTCCTTTCCCCACTAAAACCGTTTTTTTTTTTATTAAAGATAAGTTGCTTTGGAGCAATGAAACACATTTAAATGTATATCATTTCAGACCAATCATTATGAAAGTACAGATTATCTGGTTTAGGTGCACATATGAATCATAATATTCTCCTATCGATAAGTTTTATTTTTACATAGAAACTACGATCTATTTGAATTATTTACGGTTTTATAATTACATTCGAATTTTCGCGACGTAAGCATAACGTCGGCCATTTTTTTTCATTATTCATCAAAAAACTTATTATAGAAAGGAACGATTTCTTTTGCACTGATTTTTATTTTCGAAGGCTTTTTTTCTTTTTAAATACCAAGATCCTAGATACTATATGAATTTGTTCACGTGTAGAATCAGAATTCAGTTGTAGAATAGGGACTCATAGAACATTGAACCAATTTTCACAAAAAGTAACAACAAATAGAATAAATTTGTGACCCCACAAAATTTGAGATGGTTTCGGAAGCATTTAAACTGTTGAAAAGAAAGTCACTTCTGGCTTTAACATTCATTACAATTTTTTTAGAACTTTCTCGTGTATTTTATGATCAAGCGATACAGTAATAAACTTTCAACAAATAATAATTTGGTAAAAAAAACAACAACGGCATAGTTACAAAAAAAGAAAAAGAAAATCCCAGCGAAATAAAAATTAAAATAAAAATAGTCCCGAGCAACGCCATGTAGATACAGCTAGTAATCAATACATAGATAACAACTATAAATGTATATTATCAAACACACACATAAATAAATAAATAAATAATAAAATGATAATAAAATTATTTGTTTGCAAATAAGACACAGGAAGATTAGATCTCGTCATAACATCTTGAATTGTCTCGTTAAAATAATCTAAATAAGAACTGAACCACACACAAAAAAAGCACCATTTGTCGGTTGCCTTTCGTCGGCATGTAACCCGGTGTGGAATTTGTGGGGGGATTCGTAGCTTTAAAAAGTGTACCTGCTCTGTTAATTTATAATCTAGAGCATTATAAAATAAAGTTTAAATAAATACCATTTCATTTTTTTAAAAAACGTAATCTTTCTATTCTCATTGTGAATCTTCAAGAATTTATATATATATATATATATATATATATATATATATATATATATATATATATATATATATATATATATATATATATATATATATATATATATTAAATTAAATGTGATTAAATTAAATGTAGAAACCCGCTAAACGCGAGATGCTTAGCCTAACCGTGAGAGCCGTTCTGTTTACTTTTCAACTGTCATGGCAGACGACTCTTTCTTTTGATTCAAGGGAAATAACTCGATTCTGTTTTGTTAGGTTGCCCTAAAATCTCCCCGTTTAATTCTTTAAGTGTAATAATAATAATAATAATAATAATAATAATAATAATAATAATAATAATAATAATAATAATGATAATAATAATAACAATAATAATGATAATAATAATAATGATAATAATAATAATAATGATGATAATAATAATAAAACATTACCCCTTAAGACTATATATATATATATATATATATATATATATATTATTATTATTATTATTATTATTATTATTATTATTATTATTATTATTATTATTATTATTATTATTATTATTATTATTATTATTAAAACTGTGTTCTACGACTACGGTAGTCAAATGACATCCCGTAGCTGCAATCAGTCTTCCATGCTAGTCTCAGGCCATCTGGCCTAGTCATGCGCTAGTTGTTGTAGGCAATGAAGTTCTTTCGCTGTACGTAGTGGTCCTAGTCCCGCCTGGATGAGGTCAGCACGTAGTGCACACAGCAGATTTGTGCAGTGCAGTGCCGTCCTATATATAATATATATATATATATATATGTAAATTTTTTTTAAATAAGTCCCTCTTTATTAAAAAAATCGTGAATTTAAAATTATTATGAATTTAGAAGCCAAACAACCATGTTTTTTTTTAAATAAATAAAATATTTATTTTAAGTTCTTAATTTTCGATGTTATGGGTAAAGATATGCGTCTTAATTCATAATAATTTCAAATTTACGGCGTTTCAAAGAATTTCAATTTCCAATAGCACAGCCAAGCCAGCATGCAGCGTCACATACGGACTCTGAATCTCGAAGCCATAACATCGGGCGTCTACTTTCACTGAAGTAGAAAGAAGAGAAACAATAGAATATTCTACGAAAAAGATATCTACGCCGAAAATTAAGAACTTAAAATAAATATTTTATTATAGAAAACAACAAAAACATCTCGTTGATTAGCATTCTAAATTCACAAATATATATATATATATATATATATATATATATATAACTGTTCTGTACCACTTTTATGTCTTCCTATAAAGATTAAAATAAAGATATTATGATACTAAAACTCATTTATAGAATACTTATTCCAATTTTGGTCAAAACCTATTACATGATTTTGATTCTAGAAAATGTCTTAAATTTAAGACTTTAGCGTCAGAGGTATTACAAAGAAATTGAAATTCAGAGAATCTTGTTTAATTTGTGTCTCATGATTACGGATAAAATTCAATGCATTTCAATATTTGAATTTTCAAAATAGGAGGTTATGCCCATATTATGCCCCCTAAAATCACTTCAAAATATTTCAAAGAAACTGAAATTTGGGGAATATTTATTAATTTATGTCTAATACCTATTGTTGAAATTTCACAAAAATAGGATTTGTCTAAATTCTGACAAAGGGTTTCCGACCACTTTTCCACCCTTCGCATAAGACTAAATTACACTAAATGTTACACCGGCCGTTCTAACAGAAGAGAAACTACACCGGTTCTCACGATAAATAGTGCGAGTAGACAACCACCTGAGAGAAAAAGGACAGTATTGTAACTGTCCAGCCGAGTGCCAGTCAGTTTCCTTACCTTTGTACCTTTTATGTTAATACACTTGTTAACCTCGACTTGACTTCTTTTTACTGTTGGACTACTTCACAACACTAAATATTGCCCATATTTGGACTGCTTACACCTAGAAGCTATGTTCCAAAATCCATAATGATCGCTTAATTAGCTTAAGAATGAATCCTGTACATACAAATATATGAACATATAAACATACCTAACTTTATAAAAGATAATTAGTACCAGACATACGCGTAACAGATCATCTAACTCACATGAGAGTAATTTATATAAGCGATTGTCCCTGGTGCGTTTTTGTTATGAAACTCTGGGTAACAAGACCCGACGGACGCTTATAATTGTAATTATCCCCGTGGGTTACTATAATTTCAAGACATCAATCCAAATATTCATACATATGTTAGCGAACTATTATTAATGAAGATGTTTTATGAGAACGACAATATATGTGGATGGAGTTAGCGACGAAATTCTCTCTCTCTCTCTCTCTCTCTCTCTCTCTCTCTCTCTCTCTCTCTCTATATATATATATATATATATATATATATATATATATATATATATATATATATATATATATATATGTATATATATTCAGTCTGTGATAAACGCTGGCTATTTGGCGTAGACTTTAATAAAGATTATTTAATTTTATAAATGCTCTACTTAATAGTGAGCATGCTTGAACATATTGGTGTTATGTTTATTTTACTAATATACTTGAATTTGATTAATTAATGTATATATATATACTAGCTGGACCCGTGTCCGGGCGTTGCTCGGGAGAGATGTATAAGTATTAGAGTATTACTTCTTAAAAAGAAGTTGAAAAGGACCCTTAATGTACTTTAGGTGAGTAAAATGGGATTTATCCATGTTTTGAATCAAACAAAATATATTTCTCTATGTTGTGTGTGATTGCACTCCTATGATTGTAAGTAAAAGACCCCCCTCCAAGGTAATTGTGATCCAAAAATATACGTGAAGTTTACCAAGGTCAGTGAAGTTAAAATCTTTCTGGGTTGAGACAATTTTTATCTCAACCCTGAGTGCCCATTTTGGTATGAGATTGAATTTACCAAAATAAAAAAAATAATGGTGGTTTTTAATGTGTTTAAAATCCATATCCTGTAAGGAAAAGTAAAAATTGCCGCAGTCTAGAAGAATTTCTCGTTCACTGACAGAGGAGAGAAAAGAATAAGTATAGTATCATAACACTTATTAAAAAACTAAAACTAAAAACTAAAATGAATTGTAAAATCGGCAAATAGTTAAATAGATGAAAGGTAATAAAAAAAATCTATGAGCAATCGGATGTTTTTTTAACCGAAGACCTCTGTTCGTTTTACGCTGTGATTACGAATGAGTTATAAGCCTAAAAGTGTTACGTACCAAAATGCCCAAGTATTTATGGCAGACATGTATGAGGCGAAGAAGAAATTATACGTGTAATAATAGGAGATTCGTAACTGAAATGGATTTACTCGATGAGATTGATGGGTATATGACGCCATTTTGAATCATGCACAGTAGAACGGAACCCGTTCGTTAATTTAATTCTTAAATTCCCAAATGAGTTAAAGTGTATTTTTAATAGTTGTAAGTAACGAAGGACATTAAATAAGTTTATGTAATCCGATATGCTGGAATTAGCCAGGAATATGAAGGAGGCTTCGTTATTTGATTTATGAATCCGGTATATTATGTATGAAATTGTTAGAAGAATGACATGAAACAATTACGGTGATCATTGTATAAATTATCCTATATAATTTATTTACCGGCCCTAAGTGGGATGGTGGGAATAGGAAAATGTTAGAGAGAAAACTGTTTGCTACCATCTGTATGGAGCATGTTTTTGTGAGATTCTTTGATCGCGGTCTAAAAGTAATATTTATTGTTAGATGGTAAAAATAATCATAAATTTCTTGAAACACGCTCGATTGAATGAGCTGAATAGAGTGATGCATGTGGTTATTTTCTTACTCTCGTCAAAGGTTATATATATATATATATATATATATATATATATATATATATATATATATATATATATATATAGAGAGAGAGAGAGAGAGAGAGAGAGAGGGTGGGAGAATAACAAAATGGAGAAAAATTTGGAAGACAAAATATAATCAAAGACACATTATATGACTAATACTTGGTTTCTTTAATAGAATGTGGGAAGAGAGTAGTAGGTGGAAACAGACAAGTTGTTGATCCCTTTACCTGGGTGGTAGCACCATCCCGGACAGAGCAGAATAGGAGTTCAGTGAAATTATAGTAAGGGTGTGGCACTCATGACTTATATCTGAAAATTTAGATCGTGAATGGGGGAGGTTGAAAAAAATCTGTGAAATTATTATTCGATTTGTTTTAAAGTATGGAAGAGGGATAAAAAGAACAGGGTGTTTGGTAAAATATGGCTAAATTACCAACTCAATCTTGTTTTATTTTGTATTCTTTTTTGCTAAAATTTGTCTGGCCATTTGTTGGAATTGGCAATAACTGCCGTTTCAAGATCGAGATTTTACTAAAATCTTTAAAATATCCTATATATTTCTCCCTAAATGCAAGAAAAAGACCACATAATAAAAACATTAAACCCGAGAACTACACACACAACTTACTTCGACTTATCACCTAACCCACCAACACAAACAAACATATTTACACGTTATCCAAATTTGGGATCCGTACAAAAAATTGCAAGGCATCAAAAACTTCATTCGTAAACGAAAGAACATTGACACCACATTTACTACACCAGCTGGCATTGACGCCATTCCATGCAATAAAAATTACATCGTGGAAATTCAACGCACACTGGACAAATAAGTGTCCGAGAACAAGAGAAATATTAAATCTAGTGATGATAAACACGCTTTTTTTGTTCATATGATTTATTATGGCAACGAATTGACACCGCCACGTAGTAGACAGTTTACACTAGTAAACTGTCACTCAAGTACTCCCATCCATCCATTCCTTTTTTCGATGTGCTTGTGCGAGTCAGAAACGATAGATTCACGACATCTTTATGCTTCAAACTTACAGATATTCATAGATGCCTTGATTTCAATAGCATTTATCTCATTAATCTCAATAAGTCAGTCATTTATAGCTCTTGCGTATACCTCAAACACATTGGCTCTATCCTCACTGAATACAACATTAATATAGGCTTACTTGTCAGACTATTTCTTTATAGCAACTACTCAAGTAACCGTACTGAACCCCCTCAACACTAAACAGGCGAAATATTTAAAACATCTTAAAATAGACTCCGAAATTAACTTCCTGTTTAACACACCACCCATCAACACTAGAAGACAAACACCAAATTTTATCGTCACTCCTCAGATCAACCAACACCAAACAACAACTCGTTAACCGCCAATGCAACTATACATGCAACAAACATCGTGGCCAAGTCTGTGAAATGGAGTCACTCTACTCAATTCTCAAATAAAGATCGAATCCCCTAAGCCCACTTGTCATAACACCAATGCCATATGCTACATTTTCTGCACCAATTGCAATAGGAAGAGACATATTCGTGAGCCAGGCACTCAGTTTCGCCTAAGATTAAACAACCATAAAAGATGGATCATTCACGGATAACACTACAATATACCTAACCACAATATAAACAACATAAAACATTCTATTACAGACAGACTAAATGGGTACACAATTTGCCCCGACACGCACTAACGGAGTAAATTCAGACACACGAATACTACACCATTACAAAATAATTTTTGAACCATTTCCTTCAATCAATAAACTTCAAATCCGTGAAATGGTTGAAACGCATGTACAAGTCTTGAATAAATGGAAATGTTTTGAATAAAAAAATACGTGTTTAAAATCAATGTACGCGTTTCCACCAGAATAAAAAATTACAAGAGAGAAAAATAACCTAAACAGATAAGAGTTTACTACGACTCTCATTTCATTTCATTCTTGACTTTCGACGATGATAGGATCTCCGAAAAATTTTAAACATGACAAAATAAAATAGAATATATTTAAACATACTTATTAGTGTACAATCAAGGAACGAACCTAGAATAATCAACAAAACAGTAAGTCACAAATTTGTTTATTCTATTGTTTTTTATTTATTTATTTTCTCGTATGACTATCCTCCTTTCTCTCTCTCTCTCTTTTTCTCTCTCTCTCTCTCTCTAGCGTAATGCAATACTCTAGGCCCCGCCTACTGAGTGCTCTCGACGGCCTGCTTATAACCGCCGCTATTAAGACGTTAATTTACTCTCCCATTTCCAGACAATACGTGGTGGGCACATCGGTGCGCACTCTGACTACTGAGTTAAAGATGATTTTCGTATCGGGGTTCGAGCTTTGTGACCGGCAGGGATTGTCTCTTGTAGTTTTGATATAAAACGCATGTGTATATGAGTTAATTTGAAAACACAAAAACATTATATATATATATATATATATATATATATATATATATATATATATATATATATAATTATTTATGACAATATATGTATTGGCATATACTATCAGTGCCTTTGTATTTTGTAGTCTCTTTAAAAGATTCAGCTCGATGATTGTCAATCAGTAACAACAAAGCATATATTAAGTCAGCTTAATTTTATATTCCAATAACCATGTTTTTATTTTTTATTTTTATTTCTTCACATATAAAAAAAACTAATATTTCTTTGAGATGTATTTTTACGGTCCGTTTCATTTGCCGTGAGCCGAACAACATTTTTATATCAATATTGTCTCTGCAACACTACAAAATCATCAGAAAAATCCACAAAGAATAAAAAGTTCTTGAAAAAACCCTACACTATACAGTGGTTCATTTTTGTGCAACAACAAATTAAAAAAAAACAAAGAAAAAAGCAACCTCACGTGTGGAGAAAATCACTAGTACGCCATTTTTTATTTTTTTAGTTGATACCTAGTACATCCTAAAAGTTGTGTTGACATTTATAAATTTTCATTTAGTAATATTTCTTAAAATAATTAATACATTCTATCATTTATTTATAAAAAATCGAATTCACTTGAGGGTAATTTTTAATTTTCGTAAAGTTTCATCAATTAGTCTACAAATGCCTATTTACGTCATTTGGACACGAAGCTAAGTGCAAAGCTGATCTCTTTTAAGTTTGTCAGTTGAGATCTAGCTAGCTATATATATATATATATATATATATATATATATATATATATATATATTTAGCCATCCATTCAAGCAATTATTAAAATTGTGATACTTCGGTGTTATGGTGGAAGATGTGAAGTATTTATTTATAAATCGTTTAAATTAACACTAAGATAAGATTAATTACCCAGATTTACTCACTTAACTAGTAAGTTTCTATTTAATGCGAAACTAAGGCGGATTGCCCCTTACAACGAAAATAGTTTATAATTACCTAGACATGAATCAAACCTCCGAAGGGAGCTATTATATATTTATTCTTTCTATTAAATGATGCTAATTACCTCATTATAAAGTATTATGAGGATTAAAAAGTACTTTTAAGGACATTTATACCTAAAGTTAATTGTGATTACGTTTTATACTTAACTCGTGTTGTGCGTGAAATAAGCTGAGCATCCATGGCCATATTACCTTCCTACTTTAATTGTATGCCTATATATATATTAAGGTGAAATGATATTTTTAACACCCTCGAGGCACACCCGACGTATTCAGGGTGAGAATTTTGTACTCCCGTCCAAACATATAACCTCATAGTGACATTTTTTCTTATTTCTTAATTTCTATGATTTCAAGTTTTAAATAGAGTAAATTGTCGTATTTTCTCTTTATAGATGTCTGATTCTGCGATATAATTGTCCTCTGCCCTTGATCAAAATGAAATATACTTATTTAATACCCTGGATAATGTAGTTTCAGAATATATATGGTTAGTGTGATCTATGTAAAACTCTAGTAGGAGTTGATAAACATCCAAACAGATAGAAACTACAGCAACGATTCGAACCCCAATCGTTAGACCACACGCAACTGCAATCAGAGTCAGGTCTCCTACCCCAACGCTACGCCCATTACGAACAAGTATAAACTCAGTTTTAAATGAGATTCTGACTCCTATAGATAAGCATTATTATTTTTTAATCGAATTGCTCAATAACAAAATATATTGTCGATTATTTTACAGTATTTACATTTAATTATTTTTTTAGGAAAAAAACATTTTTAGTGGAAATTAAAACCGCTATCCTTTAAATTATCACGTGTACAATATATACTTTTTCATGAACTGCCATGTTTTATTAACCCATAAATGTTTTATTTTTTATATTGGTTTGACATCGAATACACTGATTACCTATTTAGCTGGTGTGCGGATGCAACATCATACTGATACCTACTCACACTTGTCAACAGGCTCGTTGCAGATGTGAAACAAGTTGCAGCCTTACACATTTTCGTTTAATATTATATTAAATAGGCATTTTGTTGGAATGTCTCATATTTGAAACAAAACACATTTAAGGGTTAATATTTCAATAAATGCATTATTTAACATTTCACAAAATATGATTTTTAGCTTTAAATTTCATGAATACATTTACTTTGTTACCGTACTATTCTAAATACTATTTTTCAACTGTTACATTTAAAAACGCATTTGTTGTATATATTCGGAAAATCAGAAAGTTTCATACTATTTAATAAGTTATCCGTCTTCGTCTTTTGTTTTCTCTGTTTGTACACAAATCGTAAGGTTTGATTGATCGACAGAAACAGCATGGGCTATAATTTGGAATTCCATTGAATTAGCTCATTATTTGTAGTAGTTGACATTTTTGTAAAACAGTTCACACGTTTTGAGTTCTAATGGTACGATATTGTTCTAAGCAGCAGTAAATGTTGTTTTTACGTATCGACTCTTCATTGGACAAAAGTTTAAATCAGCAGTTTCTTTCAACCAATCAAAATGCAATAAATATTCAGTCCCGAAACTTTGCGCGCACTATAAAAACAGAAGCACATCATTTGCTTTCTCATTTCCGATATGTTTCTTAAACATACAACGCACGTACTTACGCCCTTAACGAATAACCTCGCCCCTTGCCAAAATGTCCTCGACAAACGCAACGAGAAACTTTTACGGCAGCACATTTTTAACCATTTCTCGCACATAAGTGTTAGATAATGACCCTATGGGAATAGACTTGTCTGTTGGAGATCGGTTTGACTAGCGCGATTTGTAGCGAAGTCACCTCGTGCAAGTTGGTGCGATGTGTTCTCAAGATTTGCGGGGACAGTTGACGAGACCTCGGGGTCGGGGGGTTAGGTTACACCTGTGCGTCGATCACGAGGTTTCGTGACGTCACAGTTTTCCCGGTAGGAAAACTAAGTTGAAATTGGGAGTTCTTGACTGGAAACCAACGAGTCAACATGCTTTAGCCATGTAGCGATTACAAGCTAGGGGATTTCGGATCCCCCGAAATTGAGAGCCAAGCGATGTCCCCCATCTTCCTTCCTTTACAAGTAGCTAAGTAGTTAGAAAAATAACTAGCGTAAGCTTCTCTTTCTGCTACAACGAACTTGCTCAGTATCGACAAGCAGTATAGTAATAAATGGCTCTAAATTAAAAAGGAGAAGCCTTGTTATATTTTATTGTGCGTGGGAGATTTGATTTCAGCCCACGAAGTAACCGCTGGTATGATGGAAGAAGCGAGCGAAGTTGACGCTCTGCGAAGCGGCAGACAGCAGCGACCCAAGGCGGACGACAACAATGGCGGTGAAGAGGAGGGACACACGGTTAGTACAAATAGTGTCCATACAACGGCGAGGCAATGACAGTGAAGAAAGAGCCACGGTTAGTACAAATAGTTCCCTGCAGCTGGGAAATGCGAATAGAAACGACATATCCCCCCGTTTCGGGATCAACAGACGAGAGTTCTACCAGAAATTTATGGCATGAAACGTATTATAAACTTGTTATTTAACATAAGTACATACGCTCTCTCACTAACAAAACATGCACGCTAACACACACATCCTCATACTTATTCTATTTACACACATTTTAATAAGTAAACCTTCACGGCATCAGCCAAAACAAACATGTGTACTTAGTTTCACATTACAGACAAACCCCTTTCACTCAAGAAAGTTCCTTGGACACTTTGAACTCTCATTTCCTTACGAACTTTTTATCTTCTGTTGTCTCAAAAAGTTGTTAACAAAAATTAACTAAATTTGTATGGATAGACTTTATCATTCTCTCATTTGATAATGTCCTATCCCCAACATGTGTGACCTCGAGTGCGGTCTCTTCAACATTATCAAATATGTATATATTTTTTAATTTCTTTTTTTTAGTTGAAAAAGGAAGGGGCATAAAATTACCGACAATCACATTTCTATATGACTTAAGGGCACCGTCGGGTGCACCTGTTTTAATTCTCATGACATTTGGAGCACCTCATGCTCTGCTTTTATTTAGCATGGCAGTATTAGTCATTTTAGTTTGTTTAAATACTTCACAACTGGAAAATGTTCCGGGAGAGACGTAAAGATGTCGCCATCACAGAGGAGACGTAATTATTATTGAGCAAACCAAAGTAGAAATGTCTGTTATTGTGCGTAATTCTTCAAAGCTTCCAATTCATTTGGTACTTGACCTTTGCAGAAAGCGTTTATTTATGCCTTACAATAATGGCATATTATTATTTGTTGTTTTTGTTTTGTACTTTTTTTTGCAATTGGTCATTAAGAAATTCATTGTGTAATTGATTACATTAACATTGATTACATTAAAATACCGTGGAAAATAAGTTGTCTGAAAATACGATTAAATTCTCAGCAATTCTAGAAACAGAACGGAATTCACTTTTATACGTCATTACGTTATATATATATATATATATATATATATATATATATATATATATATATATATATATATATATATATATATATATATATATATATATATCCTCCAATTTATACTAAAGAGCAATATGCATTTGTATATAAATAAATATAAACCCATGCCGTTGCACAAAAGTTAGCGAGTAAAAACGTGCCCTTTTCTAGCTCCCGTACGAAACCATTTAAAGTGGTTAGGAAAAACGAGAAATCAAATAGCAAGTTAGACAACCCCCGCCGCTTTAAATGGATTCGAAAAGAAATTTTTCACCCTAAATAAAACAACCGTTAACTTTTTTGTTAACGGTTGTTTTTTTCTCTCTCTAAATCATCAGAAATGATAACAATATTTATATGAAAAATGAAATTATTGCCGTAATTCTATGATTTTATATGAATAATAACAAAAATATGCCCCACCCCCGGTCGCATATTTTTGCGAAGCTGAGAGGATTATATCAATTTATAAGAACTACATACAATGCGTAGTTTGAGCAAAATAAATTGTTTTGTACCATTAAAATAATTTCCAACGCCGTTGATAATGTTTACCCATTCATTTATTTCTATTTTATTATCGCTTATGTTTGGATTCATGTTTTGAAACATGACTTAAATCATGAATCTATGACGTCACGCAAAAGCTATAATTAGTTTGTTATGGTAATGTTTTAAGCTCTATTTATAAGAAAGTCTGCTTTATTTGTTGGGACGTTATTATTTACTATTAATGAAATATTTTCCATTTTTGAAAGAAGTTAAGATTTCTAAATGAGACACATTCCGCAATTACTTTTAAAAGAATTTCCACAAATTGTGACTGATGGACAGACGGACAAAATGTCTACTTATATAAGATGGATTTGAAATATAACAAACAGTTTTGTGTTATTGTTTTTTTTTCTGATTACTAATTTACAATTTCAAAAATAAACTTGTTTTTCAAATAAATACCATAGCGTAAAAAAAGAATGAATTATTCGGCAACACATTTTATACTCACCACTGCTCGCCACTAATCACGATCAAGGATTTGTCTCACATGACTAAAATTAACCAATCAATAACAACCATTTGAAATTGAAGAAACATCGTCTGCTTTGAAAATTTAAAAAATAAAAACCGGTGTTTATTTTTACGTCTGCTCTTAATACTTGCCAATTTTATAATATTTTTTCGTTTCGGTTATTTTAATTTTATTTTTTACTTTTCAAAATAGAAGTAACGTTAATGTGTAATATCTGTTCTGATAATATACTTTATTTTTTGTGTCCTCAGTCAGTGAAAGAAAAAGAAAATCCTTCTGTGACAAAGTATCCGGGGCCCATTGGGATCGGGTATCCCAGTTACGCACTAGTATGCATCTTGGTGATGATGCTAGCCCCTGCGTAAAGACGAAGTGGAGATATAAAACTAGTATATATTGACGTGGAAACAAGCTTATTCAAACAACGAAAAAAAGGCGTCGGGTTATCTGGAAAAAGTCGTGTTGGGTGTCAATTCCGATCATCGCCACACAAAGGATACGCTGACCAGATGGTAATTTAGAGATAACAAGAATCCCACTTATTTCAGAGACGTCGTTGGAGGGAGGACGCGCCCGCCCCAACCCCTGAGAGAGGAAGAAACGCAGAGAGAAATATGGCAAAAGAAGAGTACGTGACGATGGACATTTTCAAGCAGTCAGAACCACGAGATGACAGAACGATTAGAGATCGGCTGAAGTATTCTCACCATCGTTTTCCTTAGATAGTTAACTTGTGACTGAATAACCATTGTAAACGAATTCACACACACACACACACACACACACACACACACACACACACACACACACACACACACACACACACACACACACACACACGGAGAAACAACGAGATAGCTTAGCACGAACGACAGTTTTTACGAACACGGTAGACATCAGTCTAATGTAAACTCAATTCTTTTATTCTATTAATAATTACTCTTCATACAAAAAGGCCCCGACCGAGTTGTTGCATATTATTCTTTTCCCTTTGTTCTGCTTTGAATAATATTTCACCCTCACAGAACCAGCCGATTGCTGTTCACCCAGTAATCGCTCGCTGATATAAACAGTTTCAACGTGGGAGTTGGACTAGACGACGTAGATCGACGAAGTCATCATCATCATCGTCGTCATCCCGGCCTAGAGGAATTTCGATCGACATATCTTTTTATTGCCACTACGACGATCGGCTGAAGAGTGTTCACGGTCTGGCAAGATCTGTTAGCAGAGAGACAGAGGCGTGTGGAGTACCCTTTATACTTCTAAACTGAGACAATTTTTATTTTTGTCCCAGTCCAGAGTGCCCCTTTTTAGGGAGATCATTTCTCCACATTAAAACCCGACCTTGTGTTTAACTTTGCCCTCGATTTAAATATTTGCTGATTTTACAATAATTTTTTGTTTTCGCTTTATTTTTATTTATGTTTTACTTTTCAAAATAGAAATAATGTTAAAGTGCAGAAAGGCTAGAATATAGTATCAGAACAGATTCAACCGTTAACGTTTATTCTATTTTGCAAAAGTAAAAAATGAATAAAAATAAACCAAAAAGAAAAAATATTGTAAAATAGGCAAATATTCAGAGCAGACGATAAAAAACACCGGTTTTCATTTTTAAAATCTTCAAAGCAGACGATTTTTCTTTAATTTTAAATGTTTGCTATGGATTGGTTAATTTTATTCATGTGCGACAAATCCTTGATTTTAGCGGGCAGTGGCGAGCATAAAAAGAGCTGCCCGACTTATTTAGAAATCTGAAAGGAATTTGAAAGTATTTAAACTGTCGAATAGAAAGTAATTTCTGGCTATAAAATTTTTAACAAATCCTCATGTGTTAAAAGAGTGAATGTTTTGAAATAATTGGATAAATAGCGATTAAAACAACATTACCCTAACAAAATTAAACCCTTCACGATCATTTCATTTATTAAAAATTAAAAATGTCTATTTAATTTAATTTATGTATAAAGTTAATAAAATAAACTAAACAAAAAAAAATCATCATCATCATCATCATCATCATCATCATCATCATCATCATCATCATCATCATCATCATCATCATCATCATCACGACCACCACCACCATTTGTTTTAATTAATTTAGTTTAAAAGTTATTAAAACAAATTGTTTCGGATTGTTTCATTAAGTAAACAGAAAAGAAATTACTATTCGCCGGTCTTCTTAAGTGAGATTACTTTTTCTCAGATGAACATCGGCCCAAAGTGCTGACGTCACACTCTGCCGCTATGCTGGGTGCAAAGTTACATTATTGCCAAAAGTTCTTTATTTATTTTTCACGGAAAATGTAAAAACAAAACTTAAATGCTTAAAATTAAAAATAAAAATGCATTTTTTAAGCGAAGTTAAAGAAATGACGTTTAAATATGAAAATATATTTTTTACTTAACCATAGAATAATTTAGGACAAAGTTAAAAATGTTGTTTTTCTAGGGAAAACTACGCCAGGGAAACGGAAGAGAAGCTAAATTAGGTGTACCTATGGTGTGTGTGTGTGTGCGTGTGTGGATTTGTTTAGGAGTAGGAACATATTTTGGTAATCCATGTTTTGTGTTTAAATTACTTGAATTAATTACGCTTAAATTATCAACAAAATGTTTCATATATATAGAGAGGCATAAAAATGAAACCGAACGTATTTATAACACGAAGCATTAATTAATTATAAGCTATTTAAAAATAGTTATGCAAATGAGGTAAACAAATACGTGTATTCGGGCTGTTACTTGTTAGTATATATACAGAATTTACTGTATTATTTATTTAAATTAGAGTGGCGCCTTTTGATAGTAATATAGTTGTGATAAATGAAAAAAAACTTTCACATTTATTCCTTTAGACTATGCGAACACTGAAAAGCATAATTGTTTTCCCGTCATTTTGACTGCAAGTGTATTAGATATATATATATATATATATATATATATATATATATATGAGGAATAAAATTAATTGAAATTAAAGTTCTGCTGCCAACCGATGATGATTGTCCTAACAATTGAAATATTTTGGTAGAACTATTCAATATGTGTTTTTGAGTTTATATTTTTGCTAGTTGTTGATTTGTTTATCCTTTATTCCATTTTTATTTTACATTCTGTCTTTTATTCCTCATATATATATATATATATATATATATATATATATATATATATATATATATATATATATATATATATATGGCAAAACAGCTGCTATGGATGAAAATACATTTGCTCAACACCTCTCGTGGGTAGATTATTTGCCAAGGAAAATTACTGCCTCCCCACTTAGCATGGTTCTTCGTAAAATAGAATACTCGGGTTGCTTTTTAATTGAATATATATATATATATATATATATATATATATATATATATATATATATATATATATATATATATATATATATATATATATATAAGGTGAAAGAATAAAATAAGGTGCGAATCAAATTTTATTACAATTCAATGTTCAGGCGAAGTTCTTTAAAGTCCTTAACTCATGAGTTTTCAAAGAAAATCTTCTCCTTAGAGGACCATTACCGCAATGACATTACTGCATGTAATAAAATTAAACTTTGAAAAAATATATAAATATATATATATATAAATACATAAAGGTATATAAAACATCAAATATATCGGCCCCAAACATACTTTTTAGTAAAACTATAGCGTTCATCCAAGTCAACAAGTCTAAAATAGCTCCAGGCAAGATATCAAAGAGGTTCATTAAAAAATAATCCAATTGGTGAATGGTGATCCAAAAACGACCAAAGTTATCCAGGCGGGAAATTCGTTTGCTATCGATGCAGTAGATAACAGTGAAAATTGTATTCAAGGTGTATGCAAATTAATAAAACGATAAAAAACGATAAAGAAAACAAATAATATGAAAAGTTCAGAAAACTCACTTGGTGTTGAATATTATCATGTCCAAATTCAGAGTCCATAAGAACTGATAGGAATAATGCAAACCATAAAATCCAATTCGAATAAAATTAAACTGATCTGATGTATTCGGCCATTTTTTCTTCCGGGTCCGTTAAACTTACTCAAAAGAAAAAAATTACATTCAAAGGTAATAAAACTCGCGTAAGCCTAATAGACAGCGTAAGAAATCCGAAAGCGAACACTTCTCCTTGATAAGACAATCTGCACGAACGAAAATTAATTCAAAATCGCGCGAACGAAAATGAATTAAAACCGCGCGCACAAACGGATGTTACATGTCTTCAGTTAACAAGGAAAACGCCCACACATTGTGAGAGATGTGTAAATTCAATCATATGTATACCGGATGTTATATGTCTGGGTCAAATCAGCGCGGTTTGAATTCTTCCCCGTGATACCGCGAACAATCCTTTTTGAGAACTTGTTCCACCCAATCTGATCCATGTGGATCCATTTAATACTGTACAATCTAACCCTGTATCGATTTTCTCACACTTAATGCAATGTAATCGCCTACAACCTTAACAAGGACTTTAGTTTTTAAAAAGAATCTTATTTATTCTTTCACAACAAAGGTTCAACGTTTCTCTCTCCTTTCTTATTTGTTTCTTGACGGACTGCGCATCTTATTTTGAAATGTGGCGCCCGAGGTGTTCTATTTGTTACATTCCTCTGCTATTTTTGAAGTGTTATACTAGGGTCTTGCTTAAATCTTGTTATAATTCGGGCTCGAATTTCAGCGTCTTTATTCACCGTAAGACCTCGAACAAAAATTAAACATGTCCGTGCTTAATTCACTGAGTGTAAATTTCTTACCATGACTATTAACGATCGTAGCAGACGTTAAATAGTCTTCATGGTCGGTTTTGACTAAACTCAAACAATTCTAACAGTTGTCAAAAAGTGAGCTTTTATCACTGAACATTTTTATAATAACAGAAGTGTTTCTTAAAATCTGATACCACAGATTTCTTAGGAAGTTTGTGTTACATTACCTCCCCTCTCAGGAGAGATCTAATATCTCGCAAGTTACAACCAAATAAAATACGTGGGTGTTCAAACACATGCCCCGTGTCTTCTATGTTCAACTACAGAAATCCCCCGTGACTGAGGCAGCCATTCTACGATCGTCTCCAGTGGTCAATTCTCGCTTTAATTAAAGTTGGACCTAACAACACGCTGACACTTGGTTAGTTTATTGCAAAGTCTTTTTCCAAAAGGGGTAGCACATGAAGTTGAATGTGTGTGTGAGAGAGAGAGAGAGAGAGAGATGCTTATAAATAGATTTCACTACATCAGTTAACCAACGCGCACTGCCTCCGCTTTGTGGCAGCCCGCAAAACACGTCTTCTCTCGTTCAAGTCTTGCCAGCTAAGGGTGAGGAAAAGAACGAGAAGAAGGAAGAAGGCACCGCCCGGAAATCACGTGGTTTGTGCCCATAGTGAATCGTTGGAGCTGTAACGATTCCAACTGAACTAGTAAAATGATAGAAAACATGCTTGAAACAACAGATTTATGAATGCTAAACAATAAATCCTACACCCAGAAACAGATTCAATGTCAGCCATCGACTTATTAATCTGCTCTCCCTCTATCTTCATTGATTTTATTTGCATAACCCATGATGACTAATGTGGAAATGATCACACACCTATATTCATAGACACACAAAAAGCAATAACAGAAGAGAATATATGTCAGTGGCAAATGCACAAAGCCAACTGGTTAAAATTTAAAGATCTTCGTACATTTCCTAATTAAAAATAAAATACTCAAAAGAACCAAACTTAATCACAACATTCACAAACATAAAAATACAAAAAGTAACAGACGCAACCCCCTAATCCTCAGCAACCTCACATAGAAAACAAAAAAAAACATGGTTCAATACAGAATATAAAGGAAGCCATAGAAAAAAAACATGGTTCAATACAGAATATAAAGGAAGCCATAGAAAACAAAAAACATGGTTCAATACAGAATATAAAGGAAGCCATAGAAAACAAAAAAAAACATTGTTCAATACAGAATATAAAGGAAGCCATAGAAAACAAAAAACATGGTTCAATACAGAATATAAAGGAAGCCATAGAAAACAAAAAAAAACATGGTTCAATACAGAATATAAAGGAAGCCATAGAAAACAAAAAACATGGTTCAATACAGAATATAAAGGAAGCCATAGAAAACAAAAAGCATGGTTCAATACAGAATATAAAGGAAGCCATAGAAAACAAAAAACATGGTTCAATACAGAATATAAAGGAAGCCATAGAAAACAAAAAACATGGTTCAATACAGAATATAAAGGAAGCCATAGAAAACAAAAAACATGGTTCAATACAGAATATAAAGGAAGCCATAAAAAAACAGAAAAAGGCAACAACAAATTTGAAACAGACCTTACTGCAATCAATGTACAAAAATATAAAAAGAAAACGCGCTAATACACGGAACCCTATCAAAAACGCAAGAGAGAAACATAGAAACAATATATCTCCAAGATAAATAACAACATATCAATACAGAAAGTATGAAATATGGCTAGGAAAATGAATGGAAAATGACTGCATCCAAATTGCATTTAAAAACCTAAATGGAGAAAAATGTACAGAAATGTAGGATATTACCAACCTGTTTGCGGAAGAATTTGAAAAACATTCTTTGAGTAAACAGTGTGATCTTACATTCCCAAAATTTAAGTGCGTTGCTGAAAAGCAAAAACTAAACTTGGCATCAGACATACATGCATACAGAAAATTACAGTTACAATCTACTGAATTGAAAGACTCTTTTGAAGAATCCGATGACACAGTAACAGGACGTGACGAGTTCTGAAACAATTACTGAAACAATTAATAATAACATCTCTCAAATTAACACTAAAGATTTTAAATCAGATATGGTATGCAGACAGCTTTCTGGAAACATGGCGAGAAGCCATAGTTATACCAATACTTAAATTAGGAAAAGATGCATCAAACTTAACAAACTACTGATCTATTTCACTAACTAATTGTCTATGTAAGACAACGGAGAGAATGGTGAACAACAGACTGAAGTCGTATATAAAGACACATCAATATATATCCAAATACAACTCGTATGACTTGAATACTTTATCAAAGATGGCTTTGTACGAACACATCATGTTATTGCAGCTTTTCCCGACATTGAGAAGACATACAGCACTACATGGAATTATGGAATCATGAAGGACATATACAACATAGGCCTAAAAGGTAGACTAACCACATTCATACAAAACTTTCTCTCAAATTATATTTTTAGAGTTAGAAATGGATCAACGATGTCTACACCCCACAAACAAGAGATAATAGTACCACAATGCAGTATTTTATCAGTAACACTTTTTATAATACAACTAAATAGTGTTACATAAGTGGTTAATTCTGAATTTTAGATATCCCTATTCGTGGATGACTTTTCTATTGCTTGGTTATCCCCACATATGTTAGATACAGAAATACAGATGAAAAACTGCATTAAAAATTTTAAAAATAGGTAAACGTAACTGGATTCAGATTTTCCCAAAACAAAACAGTACGCATAAATTTCTGTAACAGAAACCACTACACCCTGATCTGCAACTCAAAATAAATAATACCAATATGCCAACAGTTCAACAAAACAAATATTTAGAGTCTATTCTCGATGACAAACTGAACTTCAAGACCCATATAGAATATTTAAGACAAAAATGCATTAAGAGCTTAAATCTTTTCAAAATGATATAAAAACTGACTAAGGAGAAAGTCGTAAAATGAAGCTACTCCTATATAGAGCATTACTCAGATCAGAATTAGATTATGCCAGTACAATTCACAGTGGAGATCGTCAGTCATGCCTTAAAAGGCTACAACTCATACAAAATCAAAGACTAGGATTATGTCTGAATGCATTTCGTACATCTCCTATGCAGAGTATCGACGTAGAAACCAAGGAACTCGCATTACATGTGAGATGGGGAAACTTATCACTTCAGTATATGTTAAAAATTCGAAATGACCCCAATAATCCAACATATAAAAATGTTCCAATCACAATGCACCCATTTTTACACCAGTAAACCCCTCAGCCGTACGTTCCCCATGGATACGCTTTAAAGAAGCCAGCTCGCAAATGAATAATAACCTTTAATAACATATCGCGGGGGACATACTCAAATATGCCAGTATAGAGGTTAACCTAACCAAAAATATATCTCACACTGAGACAGGAAAGCAAGAAGGACCTAACTTCTGAAAGCGAATATCAATACAAATTTGGCGAACTTAGAAAGAAATACAAATGGGTCTAAAGATGAGAAAAAAGTTGGAGCAGCATCCACCAGCGCTTATAAATAAAATAAAAGCTAGAAGACTACCCGGCAACGCTTCTATCTCTATTGCAGAAATGCAAGAACTATACATGGCAGTTAATCTTGTAAAGGGATTACCAGAAAAACACAAAAGAAAGTAATATTGACTTGGATAATAAGCCATGTTGGTATTAAAGGAAATAAAAAAGCAGATACCCCAACCAAAAATCCCTTAATAAGGATATAAATAATATCAAAATACCAAATACAGATTTTAAAAGAAAAATCAAAGAATACATAGAATTAAAATGGCAAGCAATATGGAACACCTTTCCTCAAAACAAATTGTATAAACATCAGCGATAGTCGGAGCATAAAATATAAACATGATAACCGATCAAAGAGAAGACACCGTATTAACACGTATACGTATCGGCCACAGATGACTGACCCACACACATCTGCTTGGAGGAGAAGATGGACTTTGGTGTGATCATTGAAATCAAGGACTAACAGTGAAACATATATTAATAAAATACAAAAAATACGCACATATACGCAGCAAATGTTACAAAGTAACAAATATAAAAAACATTATTATATAACTTTTCCCCAAATAATAGGGGTTCTTAAACAAACTAATTTGTACAAACATAATTAATTTTAAAAGTTCAGCATTAACAAAATGACATTCAACAAGAAACAAATACCAATTAACTTGTATAAATAAGTGATCTTGTTACCAACTAAACAATTTGAAAAACTCTTCTCAAAAGAATGGCCCAAATAATATTTTAAACAACCTAAAAAAAGCAAAAACGCATACCCAAATCTAAAAATTAAACGAAATCACTCAAGCATTATAAATAGTCAAATTCTACACTCTAAAAACACCGTCACAAAAAAGTAACATTGTAAAAACTGTCTGATTCTGTTTGACCTGAGATGACCTTATAATGATTGACAGGTCGTTAAACACGAACAAACAAACATAATTCGAACACGGCACATCAATCTCACAGTTTGAACCGCTAGCAACCGCACTGTTGTCATTTACTATATACAAATAAATAGTTGGAATATCCGCTCTGGGACGGGTTCATAATAATGAGACAAGCTTGGCACCTTTAATAGGTGCAAAACCAGATTACCACAATATTTCAAAGCATTAAAAGAAACTTATTATTATGGTAAAAAGTTTGTGAAAATAGAGATTACATGTCTGAAGTTTTGGTATTTAAAAGTTTTTATTTTTATTAGGTATTTTTTAAAGGGTGACATTTTCTCATTTTATTTAACAGGGATGCAGTCGGAAGGTATAAGCTCCGACTCTGATTCCTAGGATTCTAATAATTACGATTTCGACTCCTTATTTTAAATTCACCCAATATTCAGATCGTCTGTTGAGTTTTTGGAGATTAAAAGATTAAAAAATCCGACTCCGACTTATAGCATTCTTAAGATTTCGACTCCGACCCATCCCAAAATCTCAGACTCAGACGCCGCAACTGTGTCATTTAGAACCCATATACTTTTCTATGTTACTTATAGTTTCGATCTCATTAAAATCAGAGAAGCAAAAAAGAAAACTTAGCTGAGGATTTCATGCTCCCTTCAAAAAAGTGCTTAGATCCCCAAATGCTTGACTACAATCAAAAGTATATTTAAAATGTTTAGTCTCCATTAGGGGGTCTTAAAACGATTAAAATTTCATTTTGTAATGTTAATTTAATTGCTGTTTAACTTTCATTAGAATCAGAATATTTTCCGTGGGAGATTCCCTGCCCCCTCGACGGCCTCTTTAAGGAATGAGGATAAATATGACGCCCCTGTGACAATTCGCATAGGCAGAGTATCATTACAACCTAATTTGATGTTCCTAGATTTAATAATCTAAAAGTAGTTCACAGACAAGCGGACACTTTTTTTTATCGTTTACATATTATTCGTTTTACTAATGGGTCACCACTTACCAAGGCCTAGAAGCCAGTCGAGGGTAAAGGATTAATGAGATCGATGGATTGTCAATTAAATGAGAGGATTGAAAATGATGAATGAAATGAACAAAGTTTAATTACTTTAGGAGACCATTTGAAAAGGACCATGTTGTAGTCATTGGGGAAGCAGTCCCGTGATAATGTTTTACAGATGGGGAGTTCTTGGAATAAACTCTGTTAATGGAAATTCCACCCGACCCTAGGCACACGGAGGAAGAAGGGACATTTTTTTCAGTTATGGTATAAAACAGGTGCTTGTTATAGATGTCTTCGAACGAGGAATCAGAGATTGGAGCTCAGTCGAGCACCTCCATGGAAACAAATATAGATGTTTGTTTATTTATGCGTTTCTCTGACAGTCCGATCAATGTTGAACATGATGTAACTGATCACAACGAAAAGCCGATGGAGGGAAAATTGATGGGAATTGAGAAATAGGGGAAAAGGTTTGTTAAACGCAAATATCTCATAATCTGAAGGCTGCGAGTTCAATCTCTCAGCTGGGCAGTAATTATTTTATTTCTATTTTTTTAATCACACCCAAGAATAAGTTTAACTAAACAATATCCGAAAAGAAACTGGTGATGTAAATAGTTCTTTGTTTGATTATAAATAAATGTTATTGCGATATAAAAAAATGTTGCCTATTTGTTTTAATGCCTGATCGATTTGTTTGGACATTTTTGACGGGACGGCTACATTGAATATTTAAATGTTCTATAGTTTCATGAATGCATATAAATAGATTACCCTTATCACCATTTCTTCATTTTAATGGCTTTCTAATAACATGTATACTCAACACCTTTATATACAAGTACCTCATAGTTGACACTTTATTCAAGTATTTAATATATATATTGCATAGCTTTGTGTAGATACAATCAACAGATGTGCTGCTTAATGCTATTAACACAGAATGAAATAAAACCAGAGCTCTAATAGAACGCAGATCTCTGCCAAGATTCCCAAATAGTTATGATTAAGTCAGTCGGATTCTCGAAGTTAGACACATATGGCAATGCATCTGACAACCTAATATTTAATTCTGACAAGCCATTAAAAAGTTTTTTGTTTCACGAAAAAAGAAACCCGCTCCTGTTCCTTTAAAAAATATGCTTATTCCGGTCCAGAAAATTGGTAAAATGGAGACATTTTTCAGTAATGCCCTAAAAAGATAAATCAGCTTACGACATTAATAAAATAGCCAACATTGTTCCACATACTTAAACCATCATATAAACAGTTATGTGTTTACATTACATATTACGCAATTTATTTATTAAAATTAATTGTGCCTCATAATAGTAGGTAGAATAATTTGATCTCTGAAACCTTTTTTAATGTTGTCTTACTGAAACGATGCAAGCGGCCTTAATGACCAATATTGCAAATGACGGATCACTGGGTAAGTACTCTTTTATTATTCAGTTGCCCATAAAACAATTTAATAAATATATAAAGCTTGTTTATTTACACATTCTTTACATAAACTTTTTCAATTCTGTGATTCATAATTTGAAGTACGTTTAACAGACCCAGTAGTAAAACACAAAAAGTATAGAAGTCAAAGTAACCGCTTTCTACTTACTACATAAATGATAGTATTTTGATTTTAATATTCAATTAATTACTCGATTTCATTCATGGAAGAACATCTTCCAGTTTCTCGGCATGAGACATAACTAATCTTTTTTAATTTATTGAAACCGACAAAGACAAATAGTTAGAATGAGTTAAAGTCTTCGATATCACTTTGTTATGTCGAAAGATACGAGATAAACCACCCACTCTTAAAAATGTTACCCGTAACTAACTGAAAGATGTATATATATATATATATATATATATATATATATATATATATATATATATATATATATATATATATATAGAGAGAGAGAGAGAGAGAGAGAGAGAGAGAAAGAGAGACACACACACCAAACAAAAAGGAAAGGAAAGAGAATAAAAATAGTATGAGTTATTACGTACACTATTAAACTCGCCATAACTTTGTATTTTCATTTTATTTATTTTTTACTTTTGAGAGTAATGCCGAAACCTTAATAGGATTTAGTAATCACAAGAAACTTTGAAATATATTTCAAGCACATTTTAAAACAAACACACATTAACAAGTGTCGCCATCTTGGGGAGGTGATAAAGCAATAGCATTTTTTTTATTTGATCTATTTTGTTAAAAACCTAAAACTTACTTCTCAGTGGCCAAATGTATAAGCCCCCCCCCCCTCACCTCGTCCTAATAAATGGGTTATGGGATCGATACCCGTCGGCGGTATAATACTTTTTGGTTATAATTTTTAAATCTTTAAAATATAAATGTCTTCCAATGTTTTAGCTTTTCCAAAACCGTTAATTGTTTTTTTTCTTTTTTCAGGTCCATATCGTGTGATACGCAATTTCTAGTGTATCTATCATTTAAGTGTTAAGGCATTTTATAGAGGAAAACATGTTTGATGAAAAATGATACATAGGTGTTACTTTGCTGTATGTTAGCTTGATGTATTTTCGAAGTAAGTTTGTGTTTATTTTTATTATCTTATTTTTAATTTCTGTTATTATTGTCCTTATTATAATTTGAGGTAATAGGTGTATTTGGTATTTAGCTTTAAGTTGCTTTTGTATTTTTTTTTGTATTGGTTGTTTTGCGTTTCTATTTATTCTTTTTGGTTGAACTCATTTGTTCTTATGTCTGCATTTGGATATTAGATTGATCGTGTGTTCTGTATTGGATGTGTTATAGCAAGTTTTTGTGTAGGAATATGTTGTTATCGGGAGATGTTTGTCTGATAGTTTCCCAATTGATTTGATGATGTTAATTTTTTTTTTACTTTTATTTCCTATGTGTATGCCGCTAGTGTTGTGCTATTGGAGTATCTTTATCGGTTGAATGAGACGGTTAGTGTGTATAGCATTTGTTTGAAGGTTTCTCCATATGTTGTGTGACTTTTGTGTTTGGACATAACGTTTGTCTGTAGGTAGGATCCTTGTAGTGAGCAATAATTTTCATTCCTACAATTGCACGTTGATCTTTGTTCTGTGTGTGTTTGGGTGCTTTTAGTTATTTTTTGTTGTGTTTATTTTTAATGATTTGTAGTATGTTTTGTGTGCACGAGTAGATTGTTTTTAGGTTATATTTGTTAAATATTATAAAAAGTTTGTTTGGTTCGGCGAAGTCTCTCTACTAGTTTAAGGAATGTTGGTGTTTTTAGAAGGTGGATTGAACCAGATTATTTTTCTGTTGCTTTTTGTTTGTTTTCTGATTTGGTAGTTTGTTTGCGAGTATCTGCTATCTGTTAATGGTTTGTTGTGAGATGTCTTTCCGCTATTGCAAATGCCAACATTCGAAGAGTTTTTTTAGAGAGTCTTCGGTTTATGAGTTTGGGAAACTTGAAATCTACATTAAACGAAAATGTAATCGGACATTAAATTTGTGAGAGAAAGTCATTTTATAAATAACTAGTAGTGTACCTGCCCCAAATGTTTAGTGTACCTGTGTTAAATGTTAACGTCTTTTGTTGTTTTTTTTTGGGGGGGGTATGGTAAATTTTCGGTGGCAGCCCCCCCTAAATGGTAAAGTTTACAAAAAAATAAATAATATGCACACGTTACTAACCCTGTTGTCTAGAATAAATATTTATATGATTCATAATGATAACTTCAATAGTTTAGGATTTTACCACGCACATACATATTATTTACGGTCTATAGCGCGCACCGATCTTTTAAAAAGGTTATTACTTAATATAACTCAACATTTTATATTTTATTTGTTAAATCTTTTGTATCTAACTTATTTAAAACGATTTTAGGGGCCGGGTGTAATTTTGAGTGGGTGAACTCCCCAAATGGTAAAGCTTAAAAACAAATAATAATAATGTGCCCATGTTACTCACCGAGTTGGCGAGAATATATAATCCAAAATGCATAATTAGCGATTCATCAAAATAAAAATATATAAAATAAAAAAATAAACTTTATATATATGAACCCCCTAAATATTAACATTTACAAAGAAAAATAATAATGTGCCCATGTTACTAATCGTATTGCCTAGAATATATATTACAACATTCGCAACGATCCATTCATTCACCATATATATATATATATATATATATATATATATATATATATATATAATTTTTATTATTATTTCATGTATCCACATAACATTTTATACGGAGATATAATCTTTTATGTATCAATTTTCAGTATTTACTTCAACAGTGCTCAATATGTGAGTTAAGCGAGATAGTAAGTTATGAAAATATATTTATCGCAATTAAGCTACACAGAAGCTTCCGCGTTTCATCCCCGTAGGTAATTGTAAGGCTTAAATGCATGGAGTTTATGTCTTTCTCTTATACATACATACATACATACATACATACATACATACATACATACATACATACATACATATATATATATATATATATATATAGAGAGAGAGAGAGAGAGAGAGAGAGAGAGAGAAGAAGAAGAGAGAGAGAGGGGACATGAAAGAAGTAAATATATATATATATATATATATATATATATATATATATATATTATAATATAAAATGAAGTAATAAAATAAGGTGTCAATCAAATTTTATTTTATTTTATTTTATTACTTCATTTTATATTATAATATTAATGCTCTATCCAGTATATTGAGCTTCAGTTTGTATCCGGATGTTTCACTAATTATAAGATATTAGTTGACGCTTTTGTTGGATTGCTACATATATATATATATATATATATATATATATATATATATATATATATATATATATATATATATATATATATAGATAGATAGATAAATAGAGAGAGAGAGAGAGGGGGGAGGGGGAGATAGATAGATAGATAGATAGATAGATAGATAGATAGATAGATAGATAGATAGATAGATATAGAGAGAGGGTTTCTCAGCCACTTGTCTTAACATCTGTTGGAATTTGGAAAACACGTGTGTAAATATAAAATGGCTACGTGCAGAAAAAAAGGAAGCGAGGAATGGTCGGCGGCAAAGATGGCGACTGGAGAAAAGAAAAGGTGGGAAGATCTCTACTCGAGTAAAGTAAAAGTGAAGACCGGTCGAAATGGCGTTACTACTTACATCATGCTGCCAACTCTTGCTTCTAATATGACGCACACGAAGAGCAGATCAGACAAAAGAAAAGTCTAATAAAAATGGCGATATAGTCTATACGGTTGAAATAGAAAACACACACAGACAAAACAAAGGTAATAACAAGAAATACTGTACAATCTACCATTACATGACGTAAATACAATTAATTATGTCTTGATGGCGTAAAAAACGATACAAGTCAAGGGTATCTTAAAATGTCTAATTTTCAAGCCTGACTTCCTATAGCGAATAAATAAACAAAGTTTCTTACACACTGAAACACACACACACACACACACATGTATATATAAATAATCGATAACAGACAGACGGTTTCGCAAATCAAAGCTCTTCAGTGTGGCAAGACATGCCAGCGTTTTAAGCCCCAATTTAAACTCGACGGGTTTTTTGACAGTCGGAGATTCTAAAAATTAAGCCATTAGCAGAAACCACGCGGACGCCAAATCTTAATATTTATAAAACCAAAATTAGCCACCGTTTTTACAAAGAATTTTACATTATTAAAAGGTAGCTGGCGATATATATATATATATATATATATATATATATATATATATATATATATATATATATATATATATATATGTGTGTGTGTGTGTGTGTGTTTATATGGTATGCGTGTATATGTGTTCGTGTGTGCATGTGTTTTCGTTCTCTATGTTTAGATCATAGTTTGTTATAAGGCAGATGTAATAGAGTATACTTACGTTTTGCATGACGTGTGTTTGTGTGGTTTGACCAGTGTGTTTATTTTGGTTAGTGTATGTATGTGCACCCAGGATCTATACATGCACATTGTCTTATATATATATATATATATATATATATATATATATATATATATATATATATATATATATATATATATATATATAATGATTATCTAAATTCCAATAACCCAAATTCAGTCTTTTCTCATATCATTTATTATTATTATTTTTTGCAATTGCAGAATTTGCGATTGCAATTGTTTCTACAACGTGCAATATACTACAATTAAACGCAATTGCACGCTGCTCTTTAGAAACCGCAGCCAAAGGCATTTACAAAGATAACATCGTGCATAAAGTTCATGGGAAATACAGAAAGCAGACAACACTCACGCGTGATTCCCCCCTACGATAATAGGATGACAGAATTTCTATAAAGACGCCGTCTTGAATCTAACGCACGGAGCTAGGTTGTTAGATAGTTATGAGAAAGTCCAAGAAGGATAAAAAATAATAAAAAAAGTTGAAATAGCACGCGGTTAATTAAATTTTGAAATTAAAGTAGATCATTGTGTGAGAAAAAATCCGAAAATACGGTTTATGGCAGTGAATTCAACATTCGTCTTATATAAGTATATTTTAACTAAGTTCCTACATCGAAACATTTCGATGTTGGCATGTTTGACAAATATTTTTGTCAATTTATACTAACTCCAATTGAATAATCTAAAATCCTGAGAATTTATAGTTTAGCTTTATTAACAACGAATTAAAATAAATGTTAATTAATTACTACTGATTAAATCAAATTAGTGGCTGAAATAAATTCCCAAAGTAAAAATGTTGAAAATACATAAGGTAGACAAGTTTACACCCAGAATGGTTCAATGGGGGGGGGGGGTCGCTCAATATTGATAAAGCTAAGATAATTAATTTTCCTGATTACCCATAGAAAGACACTTTCCAAAAATCTAAATCATACGCTCGCCTAGAAACAACAATCGCGAAATTCTCCCAGTTTTCAAATTACCCCTAAAAACACATCATCGGATTTATCAAAGTTATAATGGACCCATATTCCGTTATTTACGTACGATAACACGTTAATTTGTCAGGTATATACCGGCGACCTAACAAATCACTATCGAGAAACATGGCTTAATTATTATTTTATTTACTTGAGTAAAAGGAATGGGATTTTTTCCGTTGAGAAAATATTGGTTCGTGTATTAAATTAATGTTTCCATTATAATATATGATTGTATAGTTATGTGTTTCTGAAATTCCCAGATTATTTCTATAGAATATCTAAAAAATGTTCCTATTACTGCTAGTTCCGATTAGTTAGATTTAACTGATATGTTTTTTTAAGATTTACAATTCATTTTAGCCCCAACATTTCGTACTTTTAATCAATAAATTTAGTTTAGCATTTGGGTGGAACGTAGAGCCTTATACCAAACCCAGCAGAAAACATGTAATTGACCACCCCCTCCCATAAATTTTGATAAATTGACATATTAGAATATTTCACTAACCAAATGACGCTCGTCTGGTCGTATTACCCATACAGTGCTAATTTTCCTTTATTAGTATTTTACAAGTCAAAGAGATTGAATCCAGCCCAACCATTAGTTTATCAATTATTTAGAAAGGAGGATTAATCCGTTAAACTTTCTACATTTAAAATGCCTAAAAGTTCTGCCGTGAGTGATATTCGGGAGAAATTTAATTATACTATGTAGCTAGTCAAATATTTACTATGATGCATACTTAAGGACTATTTATAGACATAACTGATTGATTTGATGTAATTCTGTATTGGATATATATTTCTTATTATTTCTGGTAGTAATTATTTTGTTGAATTTAGTAAATTTTCACTATTTTTAGTAACGTTTTGTCTGGCTTAAAATAGAAGAGTATATACCTATTTCGATACAAACAATTCTGTAGAACCTCCTGCTTTATATTAATTAGGTTATTCCTAGATGTTACTAAGTGATACGATTCAAAAGAACATAACATTTATTTCGTTTATTTGGAGTGTATTTATTAGCTATACCTAATATTTGCCATTCCAATTTGAAGTGAGTATCTGATCTCACAAGTTCCCTAATATATTTGGCTAGAGAAGTTAGGGTATTTTTGTTTCAGAGTTATGCCAGGACTGAAATGAGCACATATGATTTCTATATCTGTCCTTAAAGCTGCAGACATTGGACTCGATATAAGATCGAGAGTTATTTCCTATTACTACGTTACATTGTATATACTATGTTTGAAAGCATGCATTTCCTGTCCTTTGGACAGTTATTAGGATCTCTACAATTACATTGAGCTTCTATTCTGGGATTTGTGGGAGTAGGATTCTGTGTATTTATTTTTATTTTAAACTATTTGTTGAATGTTGGCATCATTTGAACCTATAATGGAAGCTGCTAAGTTTTTAGAAGTTGAAAATAATAATTTAATTGTATTTTTGTTGATGATTTTACCTATTGTACTATCTCAGGGAATTTTTTTCTATAATCCTGTAAAATTCATTGGGGATATTGGTAAGAATATGCTTGCTATATGGAGGATTGAATCACATCGATTTACGGCTTCTATTCTTCTTCTTCATATTATTGGAGGCGATAGGTTGATGCGTGTCATGTATTTGGTTTAAGTTACCGGATGGTCTATCGCCACTGCTGTTCCTGCTTACCCTAGATTTGTTTTTGTGCATTGCTATATTGTATGATACCCAATGGTATTGCTTCCTATTTTTTGCTACACTATCCGATTTTTGTTCCGAGCTGGCTTTGGTAAAGCTTATTTTACTAAGATCTATTTAATGTAGTATTGCTGATTCTTATTGAATAATTTTTCGTTTGCAGGTAACTTAGATATTCTATTAAAGATGCTGAAGACGATAGATTAACGCACAGATAGCGTATGATTTGGGTTATTATTTATATAGTATAGCGTATGATTGGGTTTATGGTAAGGTTCAAATGTTTTATTATTTAAATTCAGAGTTATGCCCAGAAAATTTACAATAAGTCTATCGTTATCTTTAAGTTAAACTTCCTAAATAATCATGTAATGTATTTTTTAGTTCTCTCTAAGTTTCTATTAGTAGAATTGACAAAGAACAGAGCGCCATCCCTATACTGCCCACTCAACATGTCCGATATGTCTTCATAAATCTTCTTCACAATATGAAGCTCTATCAGGCCTGTGACTTACGTCGGACAGTAGCTCCCATAGTGATGTCGAAGTTACTTTCCCTATTTTTTCTAGTCCATAATTTCTCATTGTATGATATTAATGTTCTCCTAGCCAATTTAATAATGCCAATTTCTTGTTTAGTTATGTTAGTTTCTTCCCTAGCCAGTTCAAGGGCTTCATCTTACAATTAAAGGAGTATTGAAGGATAATATGAATCAGTGTCGAATATAATAAACTTACTACTCTTAGATATGTGTGAACTTTTAAACCATACTATAACTTCATCAGAGAACTACCATAATTTAAGGTAAACGTTAGATTTAATATCCGGTAATATTCTATCTAATACATTCTTCCTTATCATATCCATATCCGATACACAAGGGGAGATTAATCTGATGAAAGGATTGTTATTAAAATCTGCACTATAATCTTTAATCTTGGGTTATAGTGGTGCAAATTCCAATGCTTTTATCCATGACAATTTCAGAACATATTTCTAATGCGGCAGAATTTATGTTGTGAATGTCCCTACTGCACCTATATACATTCATGGAGTTTCTTCTGAGTCAAATTGTTGTAAGTTACGACGTTCATGCTTTATGTGTTCATAGTTTTATTTGCAGGTACTATTATATTAAGGACATTTTTTATATTTTTATAAGTTTGGTTAATATTGTCAATGGTAGGATTCAGATATTGATTCTTCTGTTTTTACACCATGTTTATCATGTCTTGTTAAAATGTACTCAAAGCATGAAATGACAGGTGGACCCTTATAATATTTAAGCTTGTAAAACTTTGAGTACGATACATTAAGAGATTTAGCGTCCATGTTTGAAATGTAGTCTGAAGGGTTCAAGTTTTGAGCTGTCCGGACTTCCTTTGACTGCCCTTCTCTCCATCGGAACGATGATATAAAATCGTCAAACGAATTCTTTAAATGAATGAATTGACACCCTAAAGCATGTCCAATATGAATACTTCTGGTCAAGAATAGCTTTGTTTTGAGGTGAGAAAGTAATTTCTTCCTTGGTGAACATATTAAACAATTTGGATAGAAACCAGCTCAAAGGGAGGGCCAGCAATATATATATATATATATATATATATATATATATATATATATATATATATATATATATATATATATATATATACATGCACACACATGTGCACATAAACATGTGTTTCTGCTCGTATGGAAGGCGGGTGCATATACACACACTAACCAAAATAAGCACCCTGGTCAAACCACACACACACACCATGCAAAATGCAAGTGTACCCCATTACTACTGCCTTATAACAAACTAATATATAAATATAGAGAACGCACATACACACCACAGGATGCAGAAATACCCATCCACAAAATAGCATACGCAAACTGACACATTAAAAAGCACAAGTACAAAAACACGTTTACACATACAAAGGGTAAGAAACACACAGAGAATAAACACAATAACACACATACACTTAACAGGAAGAAAATATGTCTCCAAAAAGAGAAACTCATGAATAACATTTTTTTCACAAAAAAATCCCACAGATTGAAAAGAGCACAAATGCACCACTACGCTCACACACAGAATAAACATTAACATACTCATACACTTCACTAGAAGTAAATATGTCTCTAAATTAGAAAGTCATAAAAGCTAATGATTTTAAAAGTCACACACAGAAAAGACAATAAATACACGTACATAGGAGGGGGGGAGAGAGGGGAGAGAGGGGAGAGATGGGATAGAGAGGGGTAGAGAGGGATGCAACCCCTAACATGGAGAATCTGTCACTCAAAGACCGAGGAAAGCTATAAAGTTAATGAGTTTACAAAATTATTCTCATTTGTAGAAGAACCAAGATATATAACAAGAGTGGAGAAAACACTTTTACGCATCGAATAATCTAATGTATAAAAATATTAATAGAAAGTTTAAAATGTTCGTGACCCCCACCTTTTAATATACAGGGTGATTCATAAGTAACTTCACTTAGCTATTTAAAATGATTACCATATGAAGCACAAACATACTATGAACTTTTGATAATTGTTATCTTACTCTCTAATTACTGCTATTTGTTATTTTAAATTTGTTCGTTTATATATTTGTTTATCTATATATTTATTTCACAATCAATCAAATATGCTACAAAGACTCGTAAATTCCTTGCAAAAAAGAATGGAGCTCTGCATGCAGAACGAAGGGGGAAATTTTGAAACTTTACTGTAATTTTAAACTCCCATAAATGAATTTGTTGAATAAACTTTCTGTTTTGTATTACCGTATTTTTTAACTTTAGAATTTCAAAAATAAATAGCTAAGTGACTTATGAATCACCCTGTATATATATATATATATATATATATATATACATATATATATATATATATATATACATATATATATATATGTGTGTGTGTGTGTATGAGTGTGTGTATGTATGTATATATATGTGTACATATATATATATATATATATATATATATACATATATATATATATATATATATATATATATATATATATATATATATATATATATATATATATATATGTGTGTGTGTGTGTGTGTGTGTGTGTGTTTGGTTGAGAAACGTTTATTTATCAATATATCTTATATCATGTTTCGGTATTCTTGAAATGATTATTTGTACTATTTGAACTACCATTCTTATCTTAGTTGTTATATTCACAGCGTTTCGATCGATGTAACCCCAACCTTGTTAGGGTGCCTCTTTTCTGAACTATGTTACTTTCTAGTCGAACTTGGGGGGGGGGGAGTACGGAATTTCGAACTGAAACCGCTATACAATCCACAGAAGTAGATCATTCCGATTTCCTTAGCTGTGACACGGTAGAGAAAATGTTAACATTCGTGGCGTTGTCATAAACATTAAAAGCAGTATAACACCCTTCGCAGTGTCTACTTCCTCCCAATGCTCAACCAACTGCCGATTACAACTCTATTCTATGCAGAGTTCGACTCGAAAGAGAATGGGTTTCACTGCTTACACTACATATATCGTAGTCCACAAGCAGAGATGGACGATAATCAACGGTTGCTAAGTAAAATCGTCGTCGGAGTGTCCATACTCGACTCCGAATGTCTCAAAGTTGGTGATCTAAATACTCCATTGATTCAATGGGAGGATAGAATTAATCCTCAGTCCACAAGGGAACCGATTTGACAACTCATTGCTTAACACAATCGAGGAAAACTTCTTTGTTCAGCATGTTTCGGCTGTAACTAGAGTTCGTCAGGACCAGATACCATCAATCCTTGAACTGGTATTCTCAAAGGACTCGCCGATAGTGTCAGAAGTGAAGGTCTTATCGTCTATTGGAAAGAATAACCGTGTGATTTTAAAATTCAAAGTGCAGACGGGACAATGTGAAAATACTTCAGACATTTGAATAACATTTGCAAGCAATCAAAAACTCGATAGCTCTAGCAACTGACTATGCCGCCCCTTTTTCACTTCCCCATGCAAAACGACAACGACCATGAGTAACTAGCAGGGTCAAGAGGGAGTGGAAAGGAAAGTTCTTGAAAAATAAAATTTATGTATTCTCCACCGACTGCCAACTGCCTTTTGCACCTCTTTCTCTCTCCACTTCACTTTGCTCACTGAGCAACGATTACTCTTCAAAAAAGAGTACAGTTTTTATACTGTTAAATCCACCCCTATGCAAATTGACTCCCCACCAGAGCCATCTAGTGGTTAGAGACCCCAAACAGCCAATTTGCAAAAGGGGGATAACTCAAATGGCACTTAACCACACGCCCCCTTGATCTTCAAGATCAATAATTGGTTTCATAATCCGCCATCCACGTCGACCGTCTTCTTTCACGTTGTGACCTTCGTACGGGTTCTTCTTGGAGGATTTCTTCAACCTCTTCATCTGATGGTAAGGTAACTCTCCGTATATCTAATATGTGACGAGGCACTCCGTTAACTGACACGTTGTTTTCAGATAGTACATCAGTTACTGCTCCTCTTCCCCAGCGGGTTGTACATCTGACATTGGGCTGTTTCACCAACACCTCCTCATCCACAGTGATTTTCGCTTGTCCCTGTTCAACTCTCTCCGTCATTGCCAGTGGATGTCGCCATTCATACGTGACGACAGATCGATGTGGCACTGACGTTTCGTCTTGGCCAGCCTTCGGTACAATGTTATACCAAAAGACCGCTTCTTGGGCGAAATTTGGCTCCTTGCTGCCATAGCTTTTATAGTTCGATGGTGTCTCTCTATGATTCCATTGCCGCTTGGGCGGTACGCTGCTCTAAAATATTGCCTAACACCCCACTTATCACATAGCTCTCTAAAGACCTCTGAGCGGAAGGACATCCCGTTGTCCATTATGACATCTTTTACTGGCCCCCTCTCCATAAACACCTCCTCAACAACTCTCTTTATATCTTCTGCTGTTTCTGTTCTAATTTTTCGCCATATTGCTACTCTCCCAGGTCCACAGTCAATCATAATTAAATACAGTTCATGGCTATAATGCGTAATATCAATGGCCAGTCGTCTCCAATTGTCTGTTATATGCAGCTCTCCTTTTTCATGCCTGGATGGCGCAAGGTCAATGGACTGATACTCCCTACAGTGTTTAACTATATCCTGAACATCTTCCATTGCGATGTTTGGATTCACTTTTCTTGCCAGATATAACGTCCTCTCCTTACCAAAATGATGCAGATGATGCAGGTGCTTTATTTCATCTACGATACAGCACACCGGAGCCACATCTTTCTTCTCTCGTAACCAAGCCTTCTTCACTCTGGTCAGCACGTCTGCCTTATTTTTCTGTGATGGAACCAATGTGACGGTTACTCTCAGTTTGAATTCTCTGATCAAGTCTCCAAGTGCCCCGAGTCGACGCTTGATAAGCATCTCAGCTGCTCCTTTGGTCCTGATCCGTTCATCTCCCGACACTTCCGACTTAATCCACGATGCCACTGTTGCCGAGTCTGTTCTAATGTCCACTGTTTGTAGCCCCCATTTCAAAGCCAGGTGTATGCCCTTCAGTGTGGCTTCAAGCTCCGCAAGATTGATGTGGGCGCTATCATTCTTCTTTCGTAGCCAGGCAGCATCTTTAACAGTTACACCTATTTCCAACAATGCTCCTAATACCAGGCTGCTAGCATCGCTCCATATCACCCCTTCCGGGCTCCTTTTTACATGCCATTCTCCATTTACAGGGTCCACCTTTTTTACTTCCTCGATCACTTCCTTTATCATGTGGGTCAATTTCATTCTCCCATCGGTATACCGGTCTGCCTTTTAATAAAGATGCATGCAGTCCGCAGCCATCCGACTATGAGATAATGACCAACCAACTTCCCCCACACAGAGAAAAGTTCTCGCTTAGTTAGGCCGTCCGTGACTTCAGGGATTTCGTTCCCTCTTCCAAACATCAACGTTCCTGCCTTATTCCGCTGTAATTTTAATCCAAGACTAATGACTTCGATGGCTTAGCTGTCAGTCCATATGTTGACTCCCAACCAGAGCCATCTAGTGGTTAGAGACTCCAAACAGCCAATTTGCAAAGGGGGGATAACTCAAATGGCACTTAACCACAGTTGCATGGTCTGAATAATTGATCTATCAAACTGCTGAAGCCTTCGAAATTTATAGAAGACAACGAAATAGGGCTGCGCGTGTATTCCGTGAGGCACATTTCACCCACGAAAGACGTTTACCAGAACAGGTACATACCAATCCAAACAGGTTTTACACCTATGTAAAACGAAAAAAAAACGGTCGAATAACCAAGTGGTCGCACCCAGGGACGCAGACGGCAGGATTATCATCGATCGCTCTTCCAGAGTACCCTCTTTGCATCAACGTTTTCCTCAATCTATAACAAGGATAGATAACCTCATTTGATATCTAAAAAAGTAATCCCACCAATGATGTCGATGATTATCTCTGCCGCGACAGTGACGATTGTACTCTCAAAACTCAAACCCGATAGAAGCCATTGTCCTGGCGACATCAATCCAATTGTGCTCAGAGTTCTTGCCCCCATGCTGGTGTGTCTTTTAGCTAACCTCTTCAATCTGTTGCATGATATGTTGCTAAAATGACTGGATAATAGCGACTCTGTGTCCAATATTCAAGAAAGGCAACAAGGAAGAGCCTCTCAATTATCGACATGTCAGTCTCACTTCCATTATATGCAAGGTCATGAACACCATTCTCAAGCAGATAATCGGAGACCACTTCTAGCGTACAATGCTATTTCTGTATCACAACATGAATTCGTACCCAGATCTTGTTTAACTAATCTGCTGCTCATAGAGGAGTGGGCCATCAAGATTATAGACGAGGGTGACACCGCAGACATATTATTCTTTTCCAAAGCGTTTGCCTCGGTTTACCACCGGCTACTTCTTCAAAGGCTCTATTCTCACAAGACTAATCCATTAGTGGTAAAATGAATTGCGGCGTTCTTTCACCATTGTACCTTTCGTGTCCAAGTGAATGATTGTCTGTTCATAGAGGTGCGTGCAGTGGAGTACCTCAATGATATGTCCTAAGTCCGGTTCTGCTTCTCTTGTATGATCTCCCAGAGGAATTGACTGAAAAGGTACTACTCTTTGCGGACGATGTGAAACTAGTATCGCCTAGACACAACTATGGTCAACTTCAGGATAATCTGAACAAAGTATGGTTCTGGTCGTGAAGCAGAGATTTATCGTGGCACTTCAAACTGCAGCCATCTTTCTATATGTCCAATGACTATCGATTTTCCACCTCAACCACTCAATATCGTCGCTAATGCAAAGGACCTTGGTACGGTTGTGGACAACTCTTTCGAACTAACGCGCTATTGTATCGAGATGGTGAATAAAGCCAGGCGGGTTTTCCACCTGAGTGACGGAAAGTGTCTGCCGTTAGGGCAGACACTTTCCGTCACTTATAAATATCTCTAGCACGACCCATTATTGAGTATGCCATCCAAGCAACAAATACTTATCTACAAAAAAAATATCGTACCCCTAGAACGCATTCAGTGGTTGACAAACAGGATGGTGACAGGACTCTCCATGATTACCTACATAGAGCGGCCTCCGATTATAAATCTATTCTCAGTTGAGCAACGGAGAATGCGAAGAGACTTGATTCTATCGTACAACATCATCAACGGGAATTGAGATCTACCTTTCGAGGAGTTTTTCACCTTAGGGCAGTCGTGGTCTCCGCTGTTACTCACAAAAGATTTACCATCGTCGTTTTCGTCTCAATAGAAGAAAGGCAGTATTCTCTGTTCGTGTTTCTGCTCCGTAGAACAGCCTACCAGGGGAGGTCGTGACGATAACTACTATTTTATGGTTTAAAGCAGCCTTGCACAAACATTCAGATTGTATGTAGATGTAAAGAACTTCTGTCTGCCTCATTACATGGCATGTTGCACTTTGCTAATGTTGCACTTTGCTATTGTTGAAATTTGCTAGTTTTGCACTTTATTATAATATATATATATATATATATATATATATATATATATATATATATATATATATATATATATATATACATACAGCATAATCACGTTGAAACACCGGTTCCCGTTAGATCACCGAAGTTAAGCGACATTGAACCCGGCCAGTACTAAATTGGTGACCATTTTGGAATAACTAGGTGCTGTATGTGCTCTCCGCTTATCTCGGCATTGTTTCCAGTCGTCTTGCACTTCTCCTTGCTAATGGAATCAAGCAGTGCCAATGCAGGAGAGGCGCGGTTGGGGATTGTGCTACCCTTGCTTCACAATTACACGCGCAGCCACCCTTACAGGGTGTATTCATTGTCTCTCAAGGCTGAACGGAGGCCATGCATGCACGCTATTGTTGCACTTTGCTATTGTTTGCCAAATAAATTTGATTTGATTTGATATACACATACCTAGCTTTATATGGATAGAGATAAATAGTAAGCAGTAGTAACACTACACATCTGAAACAAGAATAGGTTTTAGACTAATGGACCTCGTGACACAACAGATAAGTACTAAGTAATAATCAGTTCTAAGTGACAGACGATACTAAGAATATAATTAAAAATTACTTAAGACTTCTACCCGGTCATGGCTGACGGAACAAGAACAATCTACCCCGTGATCCCAATAAAAGGGTTCAGTTCGACATAAAGATACCCAAGTTCAACAAGACACATTTGAAGAAGGACGAGGATTACATTGGCCGAAACGTTGTAAGAATAACATCCAATATGAGAACAGTAGTCCAAAATAATCCAAATATATAAATCATTTGTATCTCATAAAAAATGGGTCATCCATTATCTCGTGATCAATATCTATTTGAGTAGACTATTGATAACAGTTACATTAATTATTGAGCAGTTATAAAGATGATACAGCATGAACATGAATCACTAGCGTTTGTCTGATTAAATGGTGTAATTCTTTTATATATATATATATATATATATATATATATATATACATGGACATGGATTATATTTACATGGAGATATTTTTTCTATTTGACATATTTACGTAAATTGATGTTCCCTTCCCCCCTTCCGCTTCATACCTATTTAAAGACACGCGGTGTTTGTTTGAAGGTTTTCAGAAGTTGACTGAGCTGATGATCATTTTTATGAATTTCGATGGTTTGTTTTCCTGAGAACAATAACTTCGACACCGATATTATAGACATTGATTTTAAACTCCCATGTGTCGTCAAACTTCACAGCATCCATGATGATGATGATGATGATGATGATGATGATGATGATGATGAAATCCCATAACGTCAAGGGACATTGTCAGGGAATCTGGCAGATATTTATCTGTCATAACTTTTCTGTGAGGATGATAGAATCTGGTGAAGCCTATGTCCTTTCCAGGCCTGGTATTCCCAAATGGTCACCCATTTAGTTTAGTACTGACCAGGCTCAACGTCGCTTAACTCCGTGTGTGTCAACGTGATCATGCCGTATAGCTTTTTATAAATTCTTACGTTCCGCAGAGTCCTGAAATTGTGACACACACACACACACATATATATATATATATATATATATATATATATATATATATATATATATATATATATATATATATATATATGTATATATATATATATATATATATATATATATGTATATATATATATATATATATATATATATATATATATATATATATATATATATATATATATATATGTATATATATATATATATATATATATATATATATATATATATATATATATATAAAGATAGATGAAAGAGGAGGGATAACATGTACGAATGACAAATTTATTTCAACTTCGATTTTTCAATGCAAGGTATACTCGGTAATAAAATTATGTTTATTATTCTTTCCTTAAGCCAAGGCTTTCTTTCCTTAAGCCAAGGCTTTTCATCAGAGGAATTACATAGATTGATAAGTTGGCAGTGGAAAAGCCAAAATTCAAAATTTGAAAAAATATTAAGTAATGGAGAGTGAAAAAAGTTCGTGTAAAAAAGATATGGGGTCTGTCCAGTTGGTAAATGTCCGTTGATATATATATATATATATATATATATATATATATATATATATATATATATATATATATATATATATATATACGTTTTAAGGGATTTTTAAAATTCTATTCGATTTAATTTTACTGTGATGTGAAGTTTCAATTTTCTACATACGTACTAACGATGCGTAACTCCCCCAGCATCACGCATAACACGAATAGTGAACACATCTTGAAGGTCTCAAATAATTATAATATTATAATATATAGTTATATATATGATAGGTATAATATAATCAATAATAATTAATTATTATTTTGATAAATATCATTTTAATATCCACATACATATATGTTTCATCTTCACTAAAAATTATCAATGTGAATATATATACAACAATTTCATCGGTTGCATGATTCAAACCTAGGACCCCAGTCACCATTGACTGTCAAGATCCAAATGCTCCAATCGATACGGCCGCTGTAACAATCATATGAAATGCGAGTGAAATAAATCCTATATATCATAATCTTAAGAGTGTTCTAATTAATTATTATTTTAATAAATATTTTTTTAATATCCACATAGATATATGTTCACTAAGAATCATCGGTGTGGCTATATATGCAACTATTTCGTTGATCGCATGATTCGAACTTCGGAATCCTGTCACTATTGACTGTCAAGAACAGCCAAGCAGCCCAATCAATTATATATAAATGTTCTGATTTTGGATAGGACAAAGGACTTTTATGAATATTCTGCAGATGAAAAAAGATGTATTGGTGAATAAAGATGTATTGGTGAATAAAGAGAAAGCATTACCATAAAACGGTTGCATGGTAAAGGGAAAACTTACGCCGCTCCACGTTTTTCACTCTGAGGAGGGTTACCCTTGCAGAAGAAAGTGCATCCAATCCCGGTTTTTGTCAACTGAACTTTATCACTCAAAACGGTATACCAACTTAGTTGTAATGACCTGAATCTTTAGCTATGATGCCAGTTCTTCATTCGGGGTTGTTAGGCCCTGCGGTGAAGAAGTGTTCTTACATTCAATATACTAATTATAATTTTGTGTCTCTTACTTGGATATCTTTCCATGTTTATAGGCGAGAGCAGTGCTAATCCCTAATAGGGATGCTCAGGCACTCAATGCTCCGTCAGAATACGTAGATGCAACGATGTTATGAAAAGCATCGAGTCAACCATAAGCAGATTTATGAATATATGTCTCGAATATTTTGAAACCATAACATCCTTTTTTGTCGAATAACTGTTTCTTTTTCTATTGGCTTTTTATCTATCTAGCGCTTGTATGGTTGTTGTTTCATATATGTTAATTCAATGAAACTACGGTGTTTATGAGATAGTGCTCAATAACAGATAGAATTGTATTATAGTATATTTTTTAATTTATATGAACATTATTAGCTACATACGTGCATACATGTTTTAGATGCGACTTTATTTCAAGCCCAGCATCCTCAGACCGTATTAACTAGACTGAAGTTGCAGCTGAAACATGTATACACATATGTAGCCAATAATGTTTGCATAAATTAAAAAATTATACTATATATATATATATATATATATATATATATATATATATATGTGTGTGTGTGTGTGTATGTGTGTGTGTATGTGTGTGTGCTAGTGTATGAATGTGAAAGTGCACAAGTAAATGCATGTATGCAAATTCACAGTGAGTGCCGCAAGATGTATGCATTATTGGGCAATTTCCCAATGTGCACAGGCAGAAACGCACACAAACGAATGCAAAAGCATGAACCCCCCCCCCCCCCATAAAAACAAAACGAACAATCTATAAAGTGAAATGCTAATAAAACAACGACGTGAGATTTTCAGAGGAAGAGTTTGTTATAGAGCATTATTTCCGTGGGGAGAAAGAAAGAAATAGAGAGAGAGAGAGAGGGGGGGGGGGGAGAGAAAGGTAGAGAGAGAGAGAGAGGGGAGGGGGAAGAGAGGGGGAGACGCGCAAGCAGAAACAGATGTCAAATACTTTGAGCCCGGATGATGTTTGCCGAGTTCTAAGAGGATTTATTGATGCACATGTGCATACCTTTTCGGAAAAAAATCTCCGCGTGTCCATAAATATCGACTATATATATATATATATATATATATATATATATATATATATATATATATATATATATATATATATATGAGAGAGAGAGAGAGAGAGAGAGAGAGAGAGAATTTTCGTTGTTCAAAATTTTATTAGCGTTTAAAAAAGAAAAGATGGAGTCATATTAAATCGGGAGACAACATTATATATTAAGAAAAAAAAAGAGAGAAAAAAAAAACATTTATCTCCATATTTACGAGTCAAAAGACCGTTCAACTAAAACCTAAAAGTTGTAGAAAAAAAATAATAATAAAAACATTCGACTAAAACCTAGAGGCACCTCGAGTTTTTTTCTCTATCCCTCCTTAATATGTAACGATGTCTCCTCGATTTACTGTGACTCAGTTTTTTATTTGTAAAACGATATATATATATATATATATATATATACACACACACGAATTGCATGCTAAAATACACCTTACGATGAATCTTTACATTTCTGAAGAATATTTCTTTACTGTTTTACGGTATTTCGACCAGTCTATTTGACTGCAAGTAATGACGATGTTTTTTTAAGTCCTACGAAGCTGCGAATTGTATGCATTTTGCTGACGAAAAGCATCGGCTATTATCTGAGAATACTCCCTCATTAACTTCAAATTGGCTGAAGCCGTGTTTCGTTGATTGCTTACACAGAGGGATATGATAGAATCAGATTGAAAATGAATGAACTAAATTACAACAAGTAGATCTAAATGAATGTCAACTTCTCTCTTCTACCCCCGAAGGGACGGTGGCAGCCTCGCAAACAGGTTTCAGGTCACTTTGACGCTGAACTCTAAAAAAGCAGAACTAATCTCGATTCTTTTCCACGTACTTCATCTCATAAAGCAACTTCTTGACTACTAACTTGACTTTTAACGGAAAATTCCAGTTTCTTGCTTAAACCTACCGTAGGTGGATTCTCTGTTTTTAACCTCATTTTTTCACACCTGCCTACAATGCTACGCAACAAATATTCAAGTCTAGGAATATAAAACCAAATAGTTAAAAAACAAGAAAACATTTTAATAAAGACGGGCGTTTTTCAACTGATTAAGATTCATTTATTCAAAAAGTAAAACGTCAGAATATTATTTAAAGTTAATCACATATAAATAGAAATTTTGTCCGTCTCTCAGTCACAATTTTTCCGGAAGTCACATTTCTTTAAACCGTAATAAATACATTGCGGAATTTGTCTCATTTCGAAACATCAGAGATCTGAACTACTTTTGGAAATTAAAAATATTGCATTAATAGTAAATAATAAATTCCCAACAAATAAATCGGATGCCATGACCGGAAATCGAAACAGAAACCTTGAGATCTTCAGTCTGAAGTTGAACCAACTGAGCTAGTTGGACTTTCTAGTACATAGGGCTTAAAATATTACCGTAACAAAATAATTATAGCCTTGACGTGACGTCAAAGATTTATGATATAAGTCATGTTACAAAACATGAATTCAAACATAAGCGATAATAATAATAATAATAATAATAATAATAATAATAATAATAATAATAATAATAATAATAATAATAATAATAATAATAATAATAATAATAATAATAATAATAATAATAATAATAATAAATAATGAATGGATAAACATTATTAATAGCATTGAAAATTATGTTAATAGTCCATATTTTGTTTTAACTACGTATTGACGTTAAAAACAAAATTCTATTAAATAAGTAAGGTGCTCATTCTAGTATATTAAAATTAAAAAATGTTTATAAAATAGTAAAAATTTATTCTTCTGTTTAATTTACATTTACGTACATAAAACAGGAGTCATTGCGGTATCTTCATTGATTCGTATATTCTTTTAAAAACATTTCTTTGTAATTTTCGATGTAAGGTGTTGCTAATTCGCTGCGGCATTTACTCCATAGGCGGGTTAGGGTTAGGCTTCATTCGAAGGAAGACGTTTCTATGAAATATTCAATTCACAAGTGCCCCCCCCCCCCCCAGCTGCATGTATATACCAGTTAAGGGAGATAACGGCATTTAGTTTCGCAGTTCTTGCAGGAAGGTGTCGACGGTCTCCTACATACAGCGCCTGCTATTCTCAAATGGCCACCCATTTTGTACTGGGCAGGCTCAGCGTTGCTTAACTTCGGTGATCTAACGAGAACCGGTGCGTCAGCATGATTATGTCGAATATGCCGATTCAGACGAATGCGTTGTAAGTCGTGTCACCAATTTAATTGCAGACTGAAAAGTTTGATGTGGATTTTAGTTCTTGTTGTTTTTGAAACAAACTTATTCGCCGGTTCGAAGTCTTTATTAAAATGTTCATATTAATTTAAAATAAAATCACGTCAGAGATCACCGCTTGATGATCACTTGTCTCTCAAGATCCGACGAGAGACACTACTTATTAGTGAACAGTAATAATAATGAGAGCATAAACCAACCAACAAACAAACAAAAAACAGTAAAATGTTCCTATTGAAAAACATTCAAGTAACATCATCCACACTATAATAAAGAGCAACTGTCTATTTCTTTCTTTATTTCTTTATCCCCCCTCTCTCCCTCTCTCTCTCTTTAAATATATATATATATATATATATATATATATATATATATATATATATATATATATATATATATATATAAGGTGAGTCAATGAAAAATAGTTAGGCCTGTAAATGGAAACAGATCAATATCTTCAGTTGTTCAGAACAAGGAGCATTTAGTAAATAAAAATATTTCTTCTTCTTCTCTTTCAATTGCATTCCTTAAGCACGGCTTTTCAAAGATTAAAATCTTATCATCAGAGGAAGTAGAGATTGATAAGTTGACAGATAAGAACAGTCAATATTGAATATTTGAATATTGACTGTTCTTATCTGTCAACTTATCAATCTCTACTTCCTCTGATGATAAGATTTTAATCTTTGAAAAGCCGTGCTTAAGGAATGCAATTGAAAGAGAAGAAGAATAAATATTTTTATTTACTAAATGCTCCTTGTTCTAGACAACTGAAGATATTGATCTGTTTCCATTTACAGGTCTAACTATTTTTCATTGACTCACCTTATTTTTGCTCTATCCAGTATATTGAGCTTTCCTCATCTCACAATAGGTCTAATTCTCTAAAAGTTATCTTTTAGTTATAAACCTTCATATATATATATATATATATATATATATATATATATATATATATATATATATATATATATATATATATATATATATATATATATATATATATATATATATATATATATATATATATATATGTTATAATGAAATAATTCCAGCAGGAGATCCGGGTATGAGAGCTCAATGTTATAAACAGAGCAAGAATAAAATGAAGTATAATAACACGAAATTATTAATCATCGATGCAATAATTTATTTCAACCTTGTGGTTTTTTCAAGCATCCGATTCAGACGATTTAAAAAATGTAATCGTATATATATATATATATATATATATATATATATATATATATATATATATATATATATATATATATATATATATCAAAGAAAGAAAATGCAGTATAAATTTCCAGAGATACTAACTAAATCAAACATATCGCAGACTTAGCACTCGCATAAGCCGACTTACCGCTGGAAAATTTACAAATACAAAAGAGGATTCAAGTATATAACAGTGAAACCAAAACAGTGGAGCTTAACTTAAATTGCGAAATATTAAACGAGTATTATCAGCGGTTTACCATGTAACTGTTTTGGAGATTTAAAAACAGAACATCTATAAAATTCATGGCTCTCCAGTGCTACTGATCAAATTAACACTTCCCCAATAACTAAATGTAGAAAAAATTCAGTTAAATTTCAGTAATATATATATAAATAAGTAAATAAATAAATAAATAAATAAATAAATAATAATAATAATAATAATAATAATAATAATAATAATAATAATAATAATAATAATAATAATAATAATAATAATAATAATAATAATAATAATAATAATAAAACATTACCATTAAGACTATAATGTGATATGGTAATTTGTATATCAAATAATAATAATAATAATAATAATAATAATAATAATAATAATAATAATAATAATAATAATAATAATAATAATAATAATAATAATAATAATAATACAATTAAAACACTACGCTTAAGAACCATTCTGGTATATATATATATATATATATATATATATATATATATATATATATATATATATATATATATATATATATATATATATATATATATATAATAATTTATTTCAAAACTATATGTTCTATATTTAATAATCGTACCGCGGTTTCATCGAGATGGGATGACTTTTTATATTCAAAAAGAAGTCTATACCCAAGAGACTCGTCAGCGTACTGAATAAGGTCAAAACACAATGAGAAAATCTAAGATAAACCGAGGTACAATTCTAAAATATGTAACAGTTTTCAAATAAATTAGTAGTATCAGCTTTTGCGATCGAGCACTTCCTTGTATTGGTTATGGCCCTGTATTACAGTAAATTTGTAAATCACACTCTCGTGTTTACAGGAGCCATTTGATGGGCATATTTTTTATATGTACAAATATACAAGGATGGTTAGAAGGAACAATAGTTATGCTGACACATGCGTGTTAGCCTTCGTACACCCTCAGTAGCGGTGTGTGATGTTCCTATTTATTGTCTCCCCACGAGGGCAGAGTTAGAAACAATATCGATTTAACTATGGGGAAAAGCCAACCTCCCAAAAAGGTGAAAACCGGATTTGAACGAAAATAGAAATTTTTTATTTTTTATTTTTTATTTTTATCTTTATCTTTAGTTTATCTTTATTATTTCCCTTCCCAACGTTTTGTCTTTTCTTTAAATTGATTTCTAATGAGAAAATATTTGTATTTTTGGGAAAATAATTCAATGAAGGGATATATTTTATTCCAAAAATTCGGTTTTGGCAACAAAAACGATCGGACTTCTTTAAAACTTTGCCGGGATTTTTTTTTTACTAAATTATTATTATTTAAAAAAAAGAAGATTTTTGAATCTTAAATTTAATTATCATCCGGTTTTCATTAAATTATTTATTGAACCAAATTTTTATAAAAACTATAACTAAATTCGAGAAAAAAGATGTTTTCTTGTCTAGAGATTGATCGAGCGAAGCGGAAACATAAGCGAGGAAAAACGCTCACGACTCGATAAATTTATTGATTAAAACCGGCTAAATGCACGGATTTGTTTCGGCGGCAGTTCCTAGTTTGTATTAGTTACTTTGCCCCCAAAGGCCGTTTAGTTCGGGAACTATAGCCAAAATGTCATTCCGAAAAGACGAAAAATCCTAATAAAATTACAAACAAAACGCTTAACCTGGCATGTTTACAATGTCAGCAGGCGTGTTCGTGAAGAGGGTAAGTGAATATTTATGTGACGTATTTACCTAGGGACAAACTGGCTACGTAGTGTCAGTCTAGTAGGGGGGAGACGGCGAGGAGAGCATATTTCTTTTGAATTAAATAGCTAAGAAACCTAAATGCGTTCTGATTTAATTCTCAATTTGTTGGTGATGACTTACCGCCCACACCCACTTTATTTGAAAAACAAATTGAAATACATATTAACTCATTTCGCGTGTTTCAAATGAATCCCAAACATGATATAGTAGTCGAAATAGCAAAGATATATACAATATTTTAAAAAATTCAACCGTTATATTTAATATTATTTAAAATAAATCCCATCTCATGTGATCATGTTTGTAACTTGTCTGTAAATTTTTCCATTCTCCTCTCTCGCTTCATACTAAGAGTATGGCTTGAAGAGGCTCGGCTGATTTCCATCTGGAACTGAAACATTTCTGCAAATGTGTAGCCTAAATGTTTGTATAAATAAAAAAAATCCTACTAAATAAATAGTTCTACTTGTTATGGAGCACTATTATATAAACACAGTAAGATTTCACTGGATTAACTCCTATTAGCAAGACATAACCGGAATATATATATATATATATATATATATATATATATATATATATATATATATATATATATATATATATATATATATATATATATATAGTTGGCTTACCAATATTTTCGTATTTCGGTGAATACCTGTATTTCTTCTTCCGATCAACAGAAGTTTTATTTAATTATATTTTTCTTTATTTATTTTTTCCAAAATTGAAATTTTTTCTTACGCACGTTTCACAGCAGGATTAAGAGCAAATATATAGGTTTTGTGCTCCTACAATTATTTGTATTACTCTAGTTTTCTTCATGTTTCATATAACTTTCATCTCTCTGACGAGCTCCATGTATTTGCGTAGTTTTTCTGCCTCCTTGATCTCAACTCTGTGACCTGCTGGGATGGTAACATCTCTATTTGGCAGATTGTTTCCTTCCTGTTGACTATTATTACACCCAGTCTCCTTGCTTGGATGCGTTTGTCCGTTTGTATTTCCATGTCCCATGGGATTTTGTGCATTTCATTTTCCAACACTATCCTCAGTTTATGTATGTACCATTTTTCTACACATTCAAAGTGCAGTCGTTTGCGCAGTTCCAAGAGAAATATCTCTCGACAGTTATATTTATTTTTATATTCCTTTTAGGCTAGTTCGCTGCATTCATTTACGATTTGGTTTATAGTTTCGTCTTTTTGTCCACAGAGTCTTCATTTACTGTTTTTACTAAATCTTGTCTATCTTGGCTTTTATGTATTTTGTTCTGTTCACTGTCTGTAGCAATTACATTTTTTTGTTCAATATAATTTTTGTAGCCATGTGTTTTCGTGCACTATTTCTTTGTTCAGTATAATAAATCGTTCACACAGCTGCTTCTCTTTCCATTTTGCTTTTCTTGAATTTCTGTTTCCAGTTTCGTTGCTGAGCATATTGTTCAACTTGGCGGTATTTCTAGCGGTAGTAATCAGCCGCTCTATATTTTGTCATATATAATTTTATGGTACTTTTTTCGTATCGTCGATGTAGTCTTCAGTACTTACTGGCCCTTTTCCCTTCTTTCATATTTGCACAAAGTCGGTCAGTATCATCCTTCGGATGCAGTGCATTGTGCAAGAGCATTAATTTCCGAGTTCTTTAATCGAGATTCCTTAGATCTTCTTTTGTCCAGTTTATGAAGCGTCTAGAGTATCTTACTCGGGATACTGACCAAAGATTTATTCGTTTTATTAGGTTTCTACTATATAATTTAGTTTCAATGAGCTTTCTTGTTTTTTTAGGTACTCTCTTCTAATAATCTCTTTAATCTCAGTTGATTTGACGGTAAGCACTTCCAGACTGCACAGGTATTTGTAATTTTTAAGTTCACCAAGTGCCCCGATCATCTTTCGAATGAGCAGTTCTATGCCTTCTGTTGTTTCGAGTTTTCTCTACTTAATCTCAAGTACTGCTCACTTTTCGATTCCGAATTATTAGTATTTCTTACTCACGAGTCATTACCAGTGATCGCTCATTGGTAAAAATGGGTGATGGTCCCTGCAATCTGAATGACAACAATCTCCAGATTTCCAGTACTCTTCGCTTTTGTCGATAACTGCAGCATTAGCGTACATTTGTTGTTGCTGAATGTCGTTGGCTGTATCTGGGATTTGCGTAGCAATAAGCCTCCCAGGGTGGTAGTGCTCTTGGTGCCATTCCATTGGATGGCTGGATGGTTCTATCCCTTCAATGTCTTTCCATCCTCTTTGACCGTTCACGACCATTTTTTGTGATACCAACCTCTGTTGATGCATCAATCTACCCTGGCAGTTTTAGTTCTCTTGGATTCGGTCTTTCTGTAATGTTCTAGTTGTGTTTACGTAGCATTATTCTATTTCAACTTACCTGTAGTTTGTCGATGTTACCTGGTTATTTGGGTTGGTTTCTGCGCTAGCATTTTTCTTAATATTTTAGCTGTTTTTATCAGTGCTGTGATTTATATGGCGTCAGTCCTGCCTTCGATTCACATTTCTCCTAGTCTCTTTTTCATGTTATTTTTCGGAAACGTTTCCAATACTCATACTATTATTGGTATTACTGTTGTTGTTGTTTTTTTTCATGTTCCATATTCCATTCAGTTCTCTAGTAAGCTCCATGTATTTGCATAGTCTTTCTGCCTCCTCTATTTCTATCCTGTAAACTTCTAGGACGGCGAAATCTACTATATAGCATCTGTTTTCATTCGTGTTGACTATTATCACGCCAGGTCTTCTTGCTTGGATGACTTTACCCGTTTGTATTTTTATGTGCGAGCGGATTTGGGCATGTTGTTTTTCAGTATTGTCACCGATTTATTTATGTATCATTTATCTGTATGTTCAAAATACAGTCGTTTGCACAGTTACTAGTTCACTACCTTCCCGACACAGTATGGTCCCAATCTTTCCTTTGATTTCAATTTTTCCTAGTCTTTTTCTAAGACATCATCATCATCATCATCATCATCATCATCATCATCATCATCATCATCATCATCATCATCATCATCATCAACACCACCACCACCACCACCACCACCACCACCACCACCACCACCACAATATATTTAGTATATATTATGATTAGTGATTTTCCGGCATATATATATATATATATATATATATATATATATATATATATATATATATATATATATATATATATATAAAGAAAGATGTTTGAAGCCTAAGAATGGATTTTTTTAAAAATAAATAGTAATTTATTTAAAGTAGTTCCTAATTTTCGACGTAATACGTCTTCGTCAGGGGTACAAGACTTTTTTTTTTCACAGCGACATGTTCATCGCTAGTAGAAGGTAGAATCCGTAAGATGTTAATTCGGTAATAGTTCAAATGTCGAAGTCTTTTAGGGAAAGATGCGCGGTCACACATTAAAGATAAGATATGTTGGTCTCCCATTAGAAAGCATTCAATATTGAAATGTAAGAAAGATGTTTGAAGCCTAAGAATGCATTTTTTTTTTAATAAATAGTAATTATTTAAAGTAGTCCCAAATTTTCGACGTAATACGTCTTCGTCAGGGATACAAGACATTTTTTTTTCACAGCGACATGTTCATCGCTAGTAGAAGGAAGAATCCGTAAGTTGTTGATTCGGTAATAGTTCAAATGTCGAAGTCTTTTAGGGAAAGATGCGCGGACACGCATTAAAGATAAGAAGATATGTTGGTCTCCCATTAGAAAGCATTCAATATTGAAATGTTAGAAAGATGTTTGAAGCCTAAGAATGCATTTTTTTAAAAATAAATAGTAATTATTTAAAGTAGTCCCAAATTTTCGACGTAATACGTCTTCGTCAGGGGTACAAGACATTTTTTGTACCCCTGACGAAGACGTATTACGTCGAAAATTTGGGGTACTTTAAATAAATTACTATTTATTTAAAAAAAAAATGCATTCTTAGGCTTCAAACATCTTTCTTACATTTCAATATTGAATGCTTTCTAATGGGAGACCAACATATCTTCATATATATATATATATATATATATATATATATATATATATATATATTATTCGGTACAGAAAGTCAGTACACTTGGGTTCAAGCTCAAAAGGTGTTGATCTCCCGGCTATCTTCAGCTTTGTTGTAACTTGGTAGAGAAAATGGAGGGTCTCGTATCAACCACGATCGGATACGTTATTTGCTTTGAAGGGTTAAATTAGTATCGTCTAAATTATATGTTAGAGAAAGATATGTGAGATTAAAAAGTTTAATAAAGTCCAAAATAGAGCGACAAAATTAAAAAAATTAAGATTTAAGATTAAAAAATATTTTTTTCCGTGAGCCATTTTTTGCTAACTGCTATTTTTATCTGATGCGTTATTTGTCTTAAAGGGTTGAATTAGTTTCGTCTAAATTATATGTTAATGAAAGATATGTGAGGTTAAAAATTAGATATGTGAAGTTAAAAATAAAATTCTCAAAAAATTAAGAAATTAAGAAATTTAAGTTTAAATTTTAAATTTTAAATTTTAAAATTTTAAAATTTTAAAATGTTTTATTATGTAAAAAATAATTTTAAAATCTTGTTATCACAGTCACTGTAAAAAGGATCTAAGGGGGCAACTCTACAAATCGTTATTAAATTTTATAAAAAAACTATTGGTTACATATGTACTCTTCATAGAGAGTAAACCTCTTCAGACCAAAACGAGAAATTGAAAAAAAAATCTTTTTCAAATTATGACTTTTGGTAATTTCCCTTACCGACTTATCTGTTTCTTATTCCTCTGACGATGAGATTTCATGGCTTAAGGAAGGAAAATAAATTTATTTTATTTGAAACACCTTGTTTTGAGCACTGAGGGCGTAATAGATATTGTATTTTTACAATCTTTATTCCTATCTTTTAGTTCAAAGTTCCCCAAAGAGATTAAGCGATCTTACAAATTCCTTCTGCCGGCACAAGGAAGGTTTTCAAATAGCGATAGAGACAGATTCCAATATTTTCAAACCCGCATAAACCAGCACGTTCCATCAAAAATACGCCAGGGAAGTGTAGGATCCTTGTGTTACCCCTCCTCTAATTCTTTGGACTTTGCTATTGGGCAGCATTTGGTGTAAAACCCTAGCTGTGCCAGTAGCTATAAAATAGACCGTTTTTCCCCCTAACGTAGTGCCTTTTAATCGACTTTTAACGAAATCATTAAATTGAATTTTAATCGCTTTATCGTTAATTTCGGCACACTCAATTCCCCGTTTTGCTCTTTCTTTCGACGTTATTATTAATTAAAACTATCGATTTTCTCCTGACGAGATGATAGTCGAAAGGGCCTTCGAGAGATTTCCGCGCATTCTTTTTAAATGTATTTATAAGTTTTGTACCTCAAAACATATATATATATATATATATATATATATATATATATATATATATATTAGACGTGGGAAAATATATGTTTTTGCATATACTTACAATTTTTTATTTTTTATAGACCAAACATTTATTCATTTATCTGATCATCGTTTTAAAACAAAAACTTCGGTACATTTTTGTACCGAATTATATATATATATATATATATATATATATATATATATATATATATATATATATATATATATATATATATATATATATATATATATATATTGGACAACATTCGTACCGTCGGTTTCAAGCACGGAAGGACTTAGCCATCCGGCTCTCTTGAGCTTCTGTTGTCATTTGTTTCGGAAATGTGAAGTCACGTATCACTCTCGTTTGGATGCGTTATTTGCTTAGAGTGTTGTGTATGTTTGTTTAAATTTAGTGCAAGGAAGGCTTAATAAGGTTTGAAAAAAAGGGGAGGGTGAAAAGTAACAGTTGAGATTTAAACCGGAGGAGATTTAAAGAGATATAAAAAAATATAAAAAATAAAAAATATTTCTATATAATTCCCGTGAGTCAATATTATGAGTTTCTTATATTTGGCCGTTACTGTTTTGGGGGTTGATGATGTGTGTTCTAAAGGAATTAGGGAGAGAGAAGGATTAAAGGGGTTTAAAAGGAACAACATTAATTAATTTCGTGTTTAAATCCTGGATTAAAAGAGTTTAAATCAATTCCGGAGGAATTTAAATAGAGGTAACATCCGGGCGGTCTAAGGGCAGTAACTCTGTAGGGGGTTTAAATGGTTTGAAACCGTTTAATTGGATCTGTTTGGGAGATTAGTATTATGACCGAGAAATGGTGGGAACTTATGGGAGCAATAATAATGTTGTGAAATGGGGGTGTTACCCTCTTAATGACTGGATAAATATTTTTGGGAAAGTTGAAATTATTGCGTTTGAAAAGTAGTGTGGATATGGGTTGATTAAGGTATTTGTTCGTATTTTTTAATTTTATTTATATTTATAGGGGGTGATAGTTGGGAAAATTTTCTGGAGTGGAAGTCGGTATTTAATGGGCCAATTATGGGGTTATGTATTTGTCGGAGGGGGGAGTAGCTAGGTTTTTATGTGTATCGGTAAGTCCAGTTTATGAGTAGTGCTTGTCTCCTATGGATGCATCCCTTAAAGATTTCATTGTGAATATTCAAAAAGACTGTATTTGGTCAATGATGGCCCCTGATATATGGTATTTTTCAGCGTCACACAGAGGACATCTATTTATGGCTGGAGAGAAGGGTGGTTTTCTCTCAATTACTTTCCATTTGATGGTGAAAGGCGTATTTTCTTCTTTAAGTTGCCATATCTGGGTCGCGAGTGCCGTGTTTGCCTTGTATCTGAAGGTGTTCCTGTGTGCGTATAATCTTTGCTTGAAGCTTCGCTGCGTCATGCCGATGTATTATTCTGCTCTACCGGTAGTCTGGCTTGTGACGGTAGCTTCATATACGAATGAATCGATTTTGCAATTCCCCTCTAGGGGGCAGTTGTTTTTGTCCTGGCATGAGCAGCCTGCGTTTGCAAGTGCTTTGGGTTCCGCAGAGATGATTTTTCTTATCGATGAGGCAGCGGAGTAGCTAACTTTAATAGAATTTCTGTTAAAAAGTTTGTGCAGGTTGTGTGTGGGGGAAACTCGACGGTACGAACGTTGTACTAATTTTTCTGTACCCAAATAAATAAATATTACGCTCTTAATTTTTAATTTATAACTTTAATTCTTTATTAATCGAGCACCCTGCTGGGATTTTCCCTGTTATATTACAAAGAAGTATATATATATATATATATATATATATATATATATATATATATATATATATATATATATATGTGTGTGTGTGTGTGTGTGTGTGTGTGTGTGTGTGTGTGTGTGTGTGTGTGTGTGAGAGAGACAAGTGCAAGGTAATACAAAATTCTGTTTACATTCATTATGCAAAAATGTTAATGATTTCAAAAATGACCGCACCCGTTCCAAAGACACATTTTTATCTAAAAGTATTTGAGTCCATCTGTTAAGAATTACTTTATTAAATGTGTTTCTCGGTTAAAAACGGTGAGTTTCTTCACATTCAAAATATTTTTAAAGCGTTATGGAAAAGATGAAAGCGTGAATATGATAGGTGTTAGTATAATTTTAAATTCAATATTTAATCCCAAAAGTCTTTGAGTATATAAACATTGATTAAATATGAAACTTTCAATAAAATATGGGCATTTTAAATTTGTACACCGTTCATTTAAAATGTTCTTTGATGATGCTTTAATACCTACACGCGTATGTTGATCCCGCGTAGAATTGTACGTTTGAACGGCAAAGAGAAGTTATGTTTTATTGTTAAGATCAAGTCTTCAACGTAGGCGCGTTTTCCATGTTCTTATTACCATTAAGTACACACGATTTTCTTTTGATTAAGAAGTATTTTTTGAAGAAATAAGAATTTGTCTCAATATGTAAAAAATATTTATACAAGTTAAAAAAAACACGTCCGAATTCAGACAGGGTTTATGCGTGCTTAGTTTTAATATCCATTTTTGCATACATATGTGAACGGGAATTTGGTGTCTATTAACATGCATTCGATAATATATATATATATATATATATATATATATATATATATATATATATATATATATATATATATATATATATATATTACTTTTTCAGAGAATGTCATATATATATACACCTTCAATGCACACATATATACATGTGTATATATACATGAACCCTCAATTTAGATCATATTGAAAATTCCTAGCGATATAACTATAAAGTCAACAAACAACTTGCAAATATAAGCAGCTCAATATACAATAGAAATAGAGCTGAATTTATAAGGAGATATTTTGGCGATTTAAAACATTTTACAAATCAAGTTCCCAAAAATGCATGCACCAAGGTAGTATGGTTGTTTACAGCTGTTTCAAAGCAGCATTACTTTTAAGTATATACTATGAAGTACAGAATTATAAATGCTGATTATCCTCAGACAAAGCTATCTTTTTAAAATAAAAAATATCATAAGTTCAATACAAAACACATTCAATATACATGCCCCCAAAAAGAACCAAATCACAATAAAAGTCTACTACATATATACTTTAGTATTTACCATCGGTTAAAAACTCAATTTACATCATAATGCATAATGAATCTTGAACGAATATCGAAAAGTACACACGACATCCATATTGGCTAAAAAGATGGTTAAAATCAGGGTAAATAATTACAATAGAGAAAAATTTCAAGACACTTTAATTCAAGAATTCTTTACTTATTGTGAATTTTTCTGATGATTTTGTAGTGTTGCAGAGACGATATTGACATAGAAATGTTGTTTGGCTCACGACAAATGAAACGGACCGTAAAAAATACATCTCACAGAAATGTTATGTTTTTTTGAAATGTGAAAAATTAAAAATAAAAATAATAAAATAAAAGAATGGTTATTGGAATATGAAACGAACCTTATATATATATATATATATATATATATATATATATATATATATATATATATATATATATATATATATATGCATACTTATACAGTCACATATATGCACATAAATATATATATATATATATATATATATATATATATATATAATACAATTATATATATATAATACAATATATATATATATTATAATATAAAATGAAATAATAAAATAAGTTGTCAGTCAAATTTTATTAAAATTCAAAGTTCAAGCAAAGTATCTTAACGTCCTTAGCTCATAAGTTTTCAAAGATAAATCTTCTCCTCAGAGGACCATTACCATATATATATATATATATATATATATATATATATATATATATATATATATATATATATATATATATATATATGATAGAGTTTACAACATAAAATTAAATTTCAGACAACATGGAATGTTTAGTATATGAAATAGTGGATTAGCATGGCAACAGACTAATAGAAATACGAACACAAACACATCTATGAAGCAGAACCGATACTTCGGTCGATTTAAACAGTCTTAATCATTTTGTACAGAAAGGTTTTATTGAAAAGAAAAGGATCCTTATATACAACGAAACGTAGAAAGTGATCCAAGGGGTGAGGTGAAGAGAGTGTGGGGGAATATTGGTGGGTGTTGTTGTGCGAACCGTATGTGAAAGGAGTGGTAGGTTCAGTATGTAAGAAGACGAGTAGATGTAAGGCGGAGAAATAGTGTGAGCTGTGTGCATGTATGAATAACTAAATGAAAATACAGACTTCCCCTAAGGAAATCTTAGTTTTTAATAAGTACAGATCGAAACATCTTGACAGTGTCGCGTTTGTACATGTCTGTATGAATAAAAATATTTATATATATATATATATATATATATATATATATATATATATATATATATATATATATATAGAGAGAGAGAGAGAGAGAGAGAGAGAGGGGGGGGGAGAGAGAATGAGAGGGAGATAGATAGATAGATAGATAGATAGATATAGTACTATAAAAATATATCTTTGGCAAGTAAACTACGCAGAGACATCTATGTTTCATTCCCTCAGAAATCATCAGGCTAATTACATGGATTTATTGTTTGCGATTGCTTTTATATCTAAGTAGTCTTTAGTGTAGCTAACTAACCAATCGTATTCATTGTTATTGTTGCACCCTTTCGTGATATTATGTTTATTAGCCAATGGCCGATCTCCTGTAAAACAACGGCCTTACTTCCCTTTGTCTGACACCCCTTTTGTTTGAGGATCGTTTTCTCGCACACCATTTAAATGGGTCAAATTAATAGATGGCATACTAACACATGGGGACAAAGATAATATATCATTTACTTTGAAACCCGTCGCTATTTTATATTTATTTATTTTAGTTTTTTTATTTATTAATTTAGTTTAGGACCTAGGTGAACTGAAGATGCTACCAAGTTCTTCTCTCAAAGTTGGTTCTGTGTGTAGTGAGTCTTGTACATGGCCTAAGTCCAGCGGGTATTTCTGGGCTATGTTAATTCCAGTGTCACCGGAGCATTGTTCCTGCTGAGATGCGAAGATCTTCGGTTTATATGAAAATCGGCCCCAAAATGGCGTGGGGCAGACCGACATGGAGTTTAGTTATATACTTAGTTTTTTCAATCAGTTCCCCTGCTTAAATCTTATGAATTACCTTTTATTTTCAACTTAACAAATTACAACCTCAACAATTCTTATTGGTCAATGTTCTCATCCGATTAAATTCTTTCCAACTTGGGAGTAACCTGTCCTCATTCTACATTCTCTACTCGGCTCCAACCATTCAATCATCATTGTTCAAACCTTTCCATATTGTTCTGCTTGGCTTCATCCTAGACAACGTCAAGTCGACAAATCTAATTTTTAAAGCTCAGTGATATTTTCCTTATCAAAACCCTTTCACTGTCTAAAATTCGGTCAACTCATATTTCGACAGTCCATTTCCCTTTATTACGTGTCCGAAAACTAGGCAGTCATTTTGTATATTTTAATTCCATTTTCCCAGATAACCACTGGCTACGGTACTAGCCGTCCAATAATTCCAAGTTTGGTAGATATTTTCTTATATAATGTGTCGTTGTTATTGCCGACTTAAGCTAACTAAAGGTCATAAATAGTTTTTCCGTAAAATATAGTCTTTTACACACCAAATTCCACGGCTAAGCACAACTGTTTTAAATATTCCTTCCACAAACAGCGACGATTTGCGAATTCTAATTAATCTTTGTCAGGCTAGTATTGAACGAGCTTGAGGTGGGTGGGGGAGGAAGGCGCCAAGTTCGTTATTTCTAATTTCCTTAGTTTTTTTATAAAATTTTGCTGGTCAAGTTTTGAGTTCTATGCTCACTCAATTACCTAGAATTCTTCAACTTTTTTTAGAATGTCATGCATCATACAGTGTCATATTAGGGTGTTCAAGTTTTGATGATAGATTGCATGAAACATAGGTTTGTCCGCATGTGAACTTAAATAGTCCTAAACTTTGGTGAAATGCTTATTGGAAATTTAGCATATTCCTATTTGGTGTGGAAGTTTTCCGAGTTTTTCAATACGTCCTCGAATTTCTATGAGAGGTTTTATCGGTCGGTCACGCTTTATTTCGAAACAGCATCTATATAATGGGCTTTGTCCGTCTATCTGCTGATCCCTCTCTCACGATTTCTAAAAAAGATGTCTAACAAAAAACACGAAAATTTAAAATGAATACGCATGAGTCTAGTAACAATAATTTCATATAACTTCAATGTATTCAAACACAAATAACTTCGGTCGACGTCTACGATACATCTCCGACCTTCATTTAAAATTTTCGTAATTACTTCATTATTTGGAATAGTATCGATTAATTATGCTGGACCCCTAAACGGTCACTACTACCTAATAGTTGTGGATAGCTACACTAAATGATCGGAAATATTCAAATGTAAACACCCACAACTACTATATATGCGGTGAACAAACTTTTAGTCGCTTTGGTGTGTCTAAAAGATAGTAAGCGACAATGCGACACAGTTTACCGAAATGTGAATTAAACACTTTCTGCACCTCTGTCATTACGACTTCACCTTAACAACCCAGATCCAACGGTTAAGCGGAAAGATTCGTGAACAGTTTATAAAAGAGAATTAAGGAAGAATCACGGCTCGGACAGACGAAAAGGGCATTTAGAAGTTTTTATTAGTGTACAAAATCACTCCTAACCCAAAAGCAGTCTCAGGCATGTAACCAACCGAACATATATTTGCCATGGAAATTCGCCCGGTATTCGACACTCTGTTGTCGAGTCCAACAAAGAAAAACGAGAAAAAAAGAAAACTTTGCGAGCACATCTTTTAAACCCAGTGACAGGGTTTTCTTCAAAAACTATAGTAGTGGAAAAGATTCATGGGAGTAATCTATATGTTGAAAAGTAAAACGTTCGAGCATAACAGACACTTAAACAAATTAAGGCCCAGACATACTAAAGATGTCATAGAAGAATTTGATGAAGAAATGTCGATGAAAGTGTTGCATGATATATTCGACATACCAGCCCCTTTAATTTCACCAATGCAGGATGTACCAGCAACTCGAAACCGACGAAAGAGAAAAAAGTGAAACAGTTGTGTCGCAAACACCCCATCAAAAGATATTAAGTAAAATTTAATGGGAAATCAGCTCGGGCGAAGGTTCTGTTATAGAGTATCATACGATCTCTTTTTCTATGTGGATTTAGTAGTACAGAACTAACTATATGTAGTGAGCACCGCATTACCCGACAGTCTTGCTTTGGAGATTAGTAATGTCTCAGTAATGTCTATCTATTATTGTACTCTCTATTGCAATAAACCGGTGCACCACCAGCATCGGTTCCCTATAACTTGACGGTCTTGCTTCAGAGATTAGTAATGTCTCAGTAATGTCTATCTATTATTGTACTCTCTATTGCAATAAACCGGTGCACCACCAGCATCGGTTCCCTATAACCTGACGGTCTTGCTTCAGAGATTAGTAATGTCTCAGTAATGTCTATCTATTATTGTACTCTATTGCAATAAACCGGTGCACCACCAGCATTGGTTCCCTATAACCTCACGGTCTTGCTTCAGAGATAATTAATGTCTTATTAATGTCTATCTATTATTGTACTCTCTATTGCAATAAACCGGTGCACCACCAGCATCGGTTCCCTATAACCTGACGGTCTTGCTTCAGAGATAATTAATGTCTTATTAATGTCTATCTATTATTGTACTCTCTATTGCAATAAACCGGTGCACCACCAGCATTGGTTCCCTATAACCTGACGGTCTTGCTTCAGAGATAATTAATGTCTTATTAATGTCTATCTATTATTGTACTCTCTATTGCAATAAACCGGTGCACCACCAGCATCGGTTCCCTATAACCTGACGGTCTTGCTTCAGAGATAATTAATGTCTTATTAATGTATATCTATTATTGTACTCTCTATTGCAATAAACCGGTGCACCACCAGCATTGGTTCCCTATAACCTGACGGTCTTGCTTCAGAGATAATTAATGTCTTATTAATGTCTATCTATTATTGTACTCTCTATTGCAATAAACCGGTGCACCACCAGCATTGGTTCCCTATAACCTGACAGTCTTGCTTCAGAGATAATTAATGTCTTATTAATGTCTATCTATTATTGTACTCTCTATTGCAATAAACCGGTGCACCACCAGCATCGGTTCCCTATAACCTGACGGTCTTGCTTCAGAGATAATTAATGTCTTATTAATGTATATCTATTATTGTACTCTCTATTGCAATAAACCGGTGCACCACCAGCATCGGTTCCCTATAACCTGACGGTCTTGCTTCAGAGATAATTAATGTCTTATTAATGTCTATCTATTATTGTACTCTCTATTGCAATAAACCGGTGCACCACCAGCATCGGTTCCCTATAACCTGACGGTCTTGCTTCAGAGATAATTAATGTCTTATTAATGTATATCTATTATTGTACTCTCTATTGCAATAAACCGGTGCACCACCAGCATTGGTTCCCTATAACCTGACGGTCTTGCTTCAGAGATAATTAATGTCTTATTAATGTCTATCTATTATTGTACTCTCTATTGCAATAAACCGGTGCACCACCAGCATTGGTTCCCTATAACCTGACAGTCTTGCTTCAGAGATAATTAATGTCTTATTAATGTATATCTATTATTGTACTCTCTATTGCAATAAACCGGTGCACCACCAGCATCGGTTCCCTATAACCTCACGGTCTTGCTTCAGAGATAATTAATGTCTTATTAATGTCTATCTATTATTGTACTTTCTAGAGTAATAAACCTTTCTTCCTTCATTATACTATCATGTTGTTCCTTCTACTCGGGTAATAACCTTGCTTACTGTAACCTTTTCAAGGATACAACACAGTAAGTTTAACATCTTTTTTTAATAACCAAAGGATCTGGTCTTCAATCAATATCGTAATCCGAAGATTTATTTAAAAAAAGAATTTAAATATCTCAAATCTTTGAAGATGTCGAAAACATTCTCGGGAAATATCAACTCCAGGGTGGGGGGGGGGGAGCATTTTACATTAAATTTACATAGAAGATTAACTCATCTCCCCCATAAAAAATTAAACAAGTCGTTAATGCGGTCCTTAATTGATCGTATTCCGAAGAATTAAAAATAAAAATATAGCAAAAATGTTATATAGTGCGATGTGGTGTATCGTATGTGTGCGCCTTCAACCCTTATATGTAACTCCACCGGTAGCATATTTTGCTAGTACATATAATGTAAGTGTTGAGTTTGCTAACGCACAACCGAATGTGACAATTTACTGTTAACATACTCTACTCTCCTCAAAGAAGGCGGCAATGCCTGGGAAGATGGTTTCATGTGATAACAGAACATATACTACACTACTTCTTTCAAAGAAAGAGGCCATACATGGGAGGACAGTATAATGACCACAGAACAGATACTGCACTATCACCACCAAATAAAAAGGAGGAAGTAATACCGGGAAGGATGATATCATGACCACAGAACATATACTACACTACTTCTTTCAAAGAAAGAGGCCATACATGGGAGGACAGTATAATGACCATAGAACAGATACTGCACTATCACCACCAAAGAAAAAGGAGGAAGTAATACCGGGAAGGATGATATCATAACCACAGAACAGATACTACACTACATCCCCAAAAAGGAGGAGGTAATATATGAGAGAATGTTATCATGACTAACGAACATATACTACACTATCCTCAAAGGAGAATGTAATGCCTGGTAGGGTGGTCTCATGACAACACAGCAGATACTACACTATTCCATGAATTGAGTATTAAAAGATAATACACGAGTACATTAATAAAAAATAATAGTATAGTTTCGGCTTCAGACAGACAGATACCAAGTCTCTATTAGTAATAGAAGTACAATTAATAGAAGTAATACTATAGTTTCGGATTCAGACATACGTATACCAAATCTTCATAAATAATAGATATCTTCAATGTCTTAAAGGTCATATATTAATGTTCCCATTAGTTACCTGAAGGAGGTACGCCATGATTCATATTCAGGTGAGTAGTGTGCCCATTGTGATATATAAAGAGATTTGTAAATCGTTATGCCGTGTTTTTGGAAGTGAAAATGGCTGTAGAGTCACTTTCTCTTTTATAAAATATTTGAATCTCTCCTATCGCTAACAATGTGAGCCTTGGTAGGGCAACTTGTATATAAAGACATTGCTTCTTATCGTCTTAGATTTATCCCTGCCACTAAACTTAAACTAAGCCATATCCGAAGAAGAGCGGCTGAGATTGCGCAACCCTAGTTTATGAACTGCTAATCGTGTATAGTCACGTCCACCGTAAACCCGTGGTATAGCACACTATCAGAGGGCAGCTATGGTCACTTGAGAAAAAAAGGAAGCGATGCGAACAATTGTGTTGTACATCCGATTACCTTCCCAACCCCGCAGATCAAAAACGAAAACAAACATGCACGCTTTTTTGCCCAGAAGACAACACGACATATTCTATTACATCATTAGGTAACATAGTACCCAGATATTCGCCCCCCCCCCGGGTATGTCGGTTAATTTCTCTCCATCTCAATAACTCCCCTCCTCACCTCTGATCGCCGACGCTCAATCCCAGCTGCTAGAACCCTCCCAAAACAAAGTCACCTCAAATAGTTGTTTCATCTTTGCCTTTTTTTATTTTTTTATCTAACTTCCCTTGAATTAGCACTGCACATTCTTGCTCAACTCTTTCTTTTTTGTTGTCATCTTGCATCTTAGCTCTGTTTTCATCCTACTCAACACTGAATATTTCTCACTTTTTTACTCTATACCTGCACCCCTATCACCCGCCATTCTTTACACCAATGGACTCTTCTGCCCTCCCACTTCCCATGTTTCTAACAAGCGCCATTCCTTTCTCTATTCTCCCCCAACCCGATACCCTAGAGAGCATCCATCTTGTCTTATTTTAAACACATCTCAGATTACATTGCTTTCATCATAAGATGATAAGTCTGCAAGAAAACACAGCGTTTTCTATCACAAAATGTATAGTCGTATTATTAGTAGTTGTATTATTAGTATTACCATCATTATTTCATTAATATTAGTATTATCATTTAATTAGTATTATTACCTCATCTGCGCACAGACAAATGCTGTTACTTGTCCAATGTGTTTTCCATGTTAACGGGTACCGAAGAAATACCGAAGGTGACATAGATCCTTCTGAACTTTACGCAATATTAAAAACAGCGCCATTTTAAAATAACTTCCACCTGTCTCTTAAATCGCATTCCACCTAGATGACCTTCACATGCTGCTGAGACAGCCGTCATGGCTCTTATGACTCTCATATTCCACTTACGTTTCGCACGCTTTGGCGGCTGGGGCTGTCGAATACGCCGACTGCACCCCGGCAGAGGGATAAGATTACCCCCACCCACCCCACCCAATAGGGCCACCTCTTGGCCCTAGGTTGTTATCCCTGATGCCTGGGGAAGGATCTTGCTAGCTGTGCTACTGGTGCTTATAGAACCAAAAGAACATTAGCTGCAACACTTCACTTTGGCCCTTACTTGGACTAGACGGGTGGTCGGAGAGGCTCGATCCGATCAATTGGTGCATTTTTAAATTTGAAAATAAAAAATCTCATTAATTCTTCCGCAAGTCAATACATTACTTTCCTTGATTTGGATTTACCATATAACACTGCATTAGGACACTTCTGTATATTTCCTGCCGCATTTGGTTTTGTTTTCTCTCTTATTTATTGGTGACTTTCTCGTCGTTATGCTGTTTGTTAAAGCTTCTAAAATCATGTTTCCGCCTGTTGTTCTCATTCCAACCAGCTCATGTTCGTATACAGCTTTCACTGTTAACCAGGCTCATTCGACTTGTCTTTCATAGTAACATCACTTTGTAGGTGCAATTCTTTATTCATCATTATGATTTTCCATGCTGTAGTTAGATGAATATGTTACTGTATAGTAATGTAGTGAAATGAAGGACAGGCGGTTTACCCATTCAGGTAAAGGAAATAATCCGATCCTCACTCCATAGACCAATAGATTCACTAGTTATCTCTCTATTTCCCCCACATAAATGAAAAACACAACAGCTTTTTTGTAATAAGTTAACGAACCGAATTTAAAAAGATAATTATAGAGCAGACAATGGTATGACATACCTTTTACATTTTTTACCCGGTTATCATACTTGTACCAGTTCATTTTGTAAGTTAGACGACAGTTTGAGGTTATTTTTAGGGGCTTATTCCCTGACGTCTTTTCTCGTTGCTTAGTTCTTTTATCGTAACGTGACAAATACACGGGAGGCGACTCTGTTATGATCGACACTTCTTGCTACAATTGTGATACTATAGACTGCTCTCCCACAGCCGGAACCATATTAGCTAGAAAGTAAATAACAATACGAAAGAAAGACGGAAGTAAATGACAATACAAAAGGACCCATTGTGCTGTACAAACAAAGCAACACAATTAACAGCCCGGGGAAGGTCAAGATTAAGACTTCAGAACGAATTATTTAGTTCCGGTTGAAGTAAATTGAGAGTAACTAAGAAGACTAGATGTATCAGATTTCTGGTAGAAGTAGATATATTTGGGAGATACTGACTGTTGGGGAGAGGTTCGAGGAGAACACTGAGAGACGGGGTCGAGAATTTCGACGAACAGGTCAACAGTCGATAGTCACGACGGGAGAAGAGTCCGAGTGAACGACAGCGAATGATCATGACGGGAAGATCAACGAGAGACCTCAGTTAGTCAGCTGAGATCCTAAACTTGAAAGATGAGAATAGAGCTCAGAAGTAGTGACACTAGCGACGGGGGGGGGGGGCAACGACACACACATCACGTGTTCAATGAGTCGATTTTATGTCTGCGTTTATTGTTTTTATCATATGTGTAAATTGTAAACTGTGCTTAGCGATCGCCTGTGCCAATAAGAAGATGAAGAAGGAAAACTACGGAAAATTGCGTTTTGTGAGTACGGCGGTCGTCTTAGGCACCGACATAGATTTACACAATGTGTTTTGCATTTCCTCTTGATTCTATTCAATGATTTCGTAAACCTGAATCACATGATTAGTTTGATTCACCTGAGATAATCGTTTCCAAATGTTAATAATGTTCGCCCGTCTTCCACGTTTCCAAATTGGCTGATATATTCATCAAGAAAGTCGACGATTTTACCTTAAAATATGTTATATTCACTTCACTAAAAGAACTCCATTTTCCTAACAATTAGCGCCCCCATCTCTCTAAAAATTACATAACGTTCTAGCTTCACTAAGATTCTTGCAACAACTAAAAGCCGCAAGTCTTTACCACATGTCTTTAACACAAACTCCGATACATTGTGTATAAATCATTTTTGCTCTGAGTTATACCGTCAGTGTGGAAAAAGGACCCCCAAACGTTGTCTGTTGATAGTTGTCTGTCGACGCATTATTGTCTACCGGTTGAAGTCAGCTCATATCGGGTCTATGCCAATCTGCAATCTCTCTCGTCTCATTCGGGTTTAACCCCATCTGCCCGGGGACGAAACATCTCGGGGGACCTCCCCGAGCCGCCAATGGCCGTAAACTTCCGCAAACTAAAAACTGCCGTAAACTAACGTAATCTAAACTGCCTCAAATCACTCTGACTACTAAATGTATTACCTTCGACCGGAAATCCTAAAAATGTCTGGTCTTTGTCCCAGAGTGACTGATAAGCGGAAAATGACTCGCTCTCTTAGCCACTCCCAGCTGACTACTCGGAAACTGACCACCAACTGTGAAGCGTCCGCCTGTCTCGAGAGTTCAAAAGATTTCTGCCTCCCTTCGTCTTTTTACTTATCTCCCTTCCGATACTTTTGCCTTTCCAATGAATCATTGCCTCCCATTGTCCGGGGGCTTGGATCTGGCGGGGGGGGGGGCATCCATAGTATCAACCATACACTCTATCACTAATAAAAAAGACACGCTAATACACACATATATCTTCATGCCTATTCATTTGCACATACGTAAATTCACACGACGCTAGTCGAAACAAACATGTGTACTTCATTTATCCTTACAGACAAACATTTTTCTTTCTCCAGAACGTTCTCGGACTCTTTGCATTCCCATTCTTTACGAACACTTATTTCGCATTGTCTTATTTGAGTTGTCAATAAAAATAATTATTTTGTATGGATAGACTTTGTCATTAATTCTTTCTGGTATTACATTTCCTTCTACAATCTCTTTTATCTTGTCCAGTTCCAAAATCTCAAGGTACTTTTGCTCTCTTTCGTTATCCCCCATGTATGGTTTAATCATTTGGCAACTAGACACACCGACAATCTTTGCTAGTGTATGGAATGTATCGCTTTTATAGATGTCATTTATTTGTTTATTTTTATTTGCGATACTTTGAACGAATTTAATTATTATTATTTACCTAAATGCTAGGTGGGGATTATTTTTTCCTTCACCCCCCCCCCCACGTCGTTCCCCATATGGAGGCATCACATTGGTGAAGCGAAAACTGCGACAAGCAACGTTTCTAGCATTTTAACATTATTATTAAAAACAATATTACTACGCATTCTCTTCGCCAAAGAACTTAGGTTACGATTACGCGCAGTCTATTTTATTGCCAACTAGCTTCACGTATCCGTCGTTGTCCGGGACTCTTTTAACTGTCATCTTCGTTTTTCTTTTTCTTTTATTTATAATTCAGCCTCTCGTTTGTTTGTTTTTTACCAAATATTTTTTAAATAGTATTTTGAAATTTAAATTTGATTATCACGGTGTCGCCCGATCATGAAATTATTACTTCAACCAAACTGTTACCAAACTATAACTAATTTTGTTAAGATGATGTTTTTAATCTTTATTTATAAAGCTACTAGACATAAATAGCTGAATAAAATTCTAATTTTAGGAAATACGTACTTGTTATGATGACTAAAAAACGCTAATAAAAAGAATCTATTAGTTTTTTTAAATTATTATTATTATTCAAAATATTCATTTGTTTCATCGATTCAGCAGATGACTTCAGAGCCACCATCTTGTTAATTTTCACCAGCGATCAGTGACAGTAATTACAAAGATTGATTGATACACACCATAAACTGGTATCGTCTTGGCCTTCGGGGCTTGATTTACGCCGGTCTATAGGTCTGTCCTGTGCAGTTCTAGGAGGTCCACCCTCCCAGGCTTTGCCTCCCCTCTTTGGGGAGGAGTAAATTTATTGCTTACTGCCTGAGAATGCCGACGGAGCTGCACAGGCAATTTTTAATGGCCAGAGTGCTCACCTTCTCGGGCGCTGGCTTTTCAAACCCCACTTTCCGACCCGAGCTTGGGTCACATCTTACTTGTGGGAGTAAGATAAACCTGGCCTTGTGCCTAACCTCCTGGGGAGGTAAATAAAAAAAATTTACAAAGATACTATTTTCTGTCGCTAGGGATTAATGATAAACACTTTTGGTGCTTATTGAGACTTCAAATTTAGCAAGTATGTATTTCTTAAAATAGAATTTTATTTAGCGTATTTACCGGGAAGTGTTATGTCAAAAAGCATCAAGGATTTTATTGTGCACGAATAATTGGAAAGAAATTCATTGTTTTTTTTTATTGTAAAAATCACGTTTATTCGTATTTACACACAAACAAACACGCGCGCATACACGATCATCGAAACCGGACCGGAAGTTGTAAAACCCGGTATTTTAAGATTTTGATTTTATACGAACTATTTGAATGAAACACTTAATTAATCTATATTTTATGGTTTTAATTTTACAAATGTTGTTGAGTATTGATTTACTCCTCTCCAGGAGTTAGGCACAAGGCCAGTTTTTATCTTACTCCCACAAGTAAGATGTGACCCAAGGTCGGGTCGGGAAAGTGGGGTTTAAAAATTGCCTGGGCAGCCCCGTCGGCATTCCCCGGTAGGGACGCCTCAGGCAGTAAGTAATAAACTTATTCCTCCCCAAAGAGGGGAGGCAAAACCTGGGACGGTGGACCTCCTAGAACTGCACAGGACAGACCCATAGACCGGCGTAAATCAAGCACCGAAAGCCAAGACAATACCAGTCTATGGGGTGCAGTATCCATCGGAACAGATACTACACTTTGATCTTAGCCAAAAGTTGTTGAGTAGCATCATGGCTATGATAAAAAATGTAGTTATCTCTGTCAGGTGTTGTCCTCAAACTGTTAGTTTCAGTTTCAATGTTTCTCATTGTTTTCTCCACAAGGTTAGTAATTTTGTCAGATATTTTGTACATTCTTAATATTTCAATGACCCATGCGTGTTACAACATTTTCTTGTAGTCGATCCATGCCATGACTATGTTTTTTCTGCTTTTTACTTTCTTCACGATCTGTTGGTCGATATATAGCAGGTAATGTATTCCTCTTGTCGCTTTCCGACATCCTTCTTGTTATTCAAATACAAGTTCACGATTATCAAAAGAGTGGTAGATCTGTTTACTCAATTGTGCTGTTATTTTTTTACATGGTTGGGGGGCAAGTTATCGGTCTGTGGTTGAACGAGGTCATTCCCTTCTCGCTATCTTTTTGGATTAATACGGTTCTTCCTTTAGTTATCCATTCTGATATTTTCGTTTCGTGTATACATCTTCTTGGAGGTTGTGTTATATTTACATATGGGGAAAACATATCGGAGAAAGAAGAAAATAGTCTGAAAAAAAAAGCAATTTAAAGAACTTTTGTTTCAACTCGATTCGTTCGTATTCTGTGATGAAATGTAGAGCTCGCAGTGAAGATTGAACTTACCATTCAGTAGCAAAAAGTTGGCGAGACGCACCTTGCTAAAAAAAAGGCAAGGTGCGCCCTAGAAAAGCGGATGCAGGCTAATGAGAAATGTAAATAATACCCCAGGTACCAGGGACTAGATACACCTCGACGCAAATGAAGACAATCATCTAAAGCCCCCACTCACTCATAAAGAGATCACTTTATCGTGGGGTGACCTACCATCCTATGCACTAATGATATACCTGCGTACATGCGAATAAGAAAGCATCGAGTGTAGCCGTTTAAAAATACTCTAAAGGCTATAAGCGTACATTTCTTATTATAACTAACAAACATACGTGTTCTCTGGGCGCAAATATTTCAATATCTTGTGAAAGCACATCTAAACTATAAAGTTATCTTGTGGGATTTTCAAAGTCAAACCTAAATAGCATTCAACCTGACAAATCAAACTTTGTAAAAGATTATTGAAATTTCCAAATATATACAAAAATTACTGATCATAGGTGGTTTAGTATCATATAATACTAGCAACGTTGCCCAGGATTGAACGTGAATCACTACTTTGTACTTTTTGACTGTGATTGTAACACCATATTTCTTTCTTTCTTTTTACTGCCCTCCCCCTCCTCCTGTTTCACCCCCTAATATAGTCGGAAGAAGCTGGAGTGTTGGAAACTTCTGACTAGCCAATTTGTATTCAACTTATTGCTGTACTGTGTTATTGGTAATATAATAATATACTTAGCTAATATACTTAGCTAATATTTATTTTAGAAATTACTTAGTCCGACCCAAGCAACTGCTAATATAAACCATTTTTAAATAAAAATCAGCAAGAGGGGTAACTCATTTTAAATTGAAGTATATAATAGTTGCCTACCATAAGTTTAAACATTTGCGAACGAATACAGATTTAAAACTAAAATAGCTTTACTGAATCCTGGGCAACGCCGGGTATGTACAGCTAGTAAAATATCTCAATATCTGGTCCTATTATTAGTTCTCTCTTGTTTGTAATTCTCTGAAATTTAATAGTAAATGTGAATGCCTAATGGGATTATATACTATCTTTGTATAATATGTATAATATATATATATATGTATTTGAACACATTAATTTACGTTTAATTTTACGGGAAAAATTAATTAAAATTTCACTATCGAAAACCCTTAAAATATGATAGTATCCATCTGGGACACATTATGATTTATGATGTAACTCTGCTGCCGAAACGACTCGAAATATTCACTTAGTTCACGCAGAAGATGGTTTACAAAATTCAGAAATAGAAATTTCGCACTTGTAGATAAAGTAAAAGTAAATTCGTATGAATCAACATAGTATAACTTTGTTGGCCAGCTTGATTCCGTTGTTGACATTCTTGCAGAAGGTACCACGTAATGGTTGCCAACATCTCTAACTGAAAGTGATACTGTGGAACTGGCTGGATTCGAATTTGGCACATCCGGGTATTCAGTCCGTGACGTTATCCACTTAACCACTGCCAACTCCCAATACTTGTAGATAAAACTGACTAGGACGCACGGTTGAGTCTGATGAAGAGCTCCCCGTTGAACCACTTAAAAAACCCTCCAGTATCAGTTGAAGAATTGGCAATGAAGCTTTCCTACATCCATTCAACTGTTCATCATCAGCTTCAGCAACTTGAAAAGCTTCTTATTCTTATAAAATTTTGTGTTATAAAATGGGTCTTTGATGAATTTTCCGAAATCGTGAGTTTAATTCTGTAGACAAATTGATGAGGCACCCATTTTACAAGCTTGGGAAGCTTTTCAAGTTGCCCAATTTGAGGAAAGCTTCATGTCCAATTCTTCAACTCTTCGATACGCGGGGTGACATAGAACGTCAATGACGAATGTATATCTGCATGGTGAGAAAATGCAGTTTGTCTGGGTTTTGCGATCACAGATAAGGGTGAAGATAGAAGAATCAAAGAGAGCACAAATGTCGACAAAGACGGGCGTGTGGCAAGAGCTCTCTACTAAAGCTAATACAACTGCCAGCCAGCAGACTCTAACCACATTATTTGTGCAGAGAATCTATCTGGTAGAGGTTTCCTTTGCTGTTTATTATTTTTGACAAAGGGAAGTTTCTTTTTTCCCGAAATATTAAATAAATGATTTTTAATAATCATCCGGACAACACACAAACAAAGAATCTTACATATATTTCTTCACTAACGTGCAAACTGACACTTGCTGTTATGTAAGATTTTAAGAAAAAATAAATAGTAAGTCTCATTATTTTTGTTGCTTCCAGCTTACAACCTACTCGGCACTTTGCATTGCCCTCAGCCTTTTTAAAACATACTACTACTATTCCCAGTAATGCTTCAAGCAAACTACCATTCTCTCTCTCCCTCTCTCTCTTTCTCTCTCTCTCTCTCTCTCTCTCTCTCTCTCCATATATATATATATATATATATATATATATATATATATATATATATATATATATATATATATATATACTGGAAAAGTACTCTTTATAGAGGGATAAAATTAGTGACCTGAACAGAACAGTTTTGCACCAGAATCCTTATTCCGATGTTGATAAATATCCATTACATGATTTTGATGATAGAAATGAAATATTAAGGCTTAAGCTTAACGGATCTTAACAATAAATTTAAATTAAGGGAATCTTACTTAATTGGTGTCTAATGACACATTCAATGCGAATCTGAAATATTTGAATTTTAATACCGATGGTTGTGCTTATATTAGGCTATCCACAGACACAGAGATTTGGTGAATATTTATTAATTGCTATCAAAATTTCACAAAAATTGGAGCTATCTGAATTTTCAGGAAGGACTTCCACCCTGTTTTGCATCTCTTTTGCATAAAACTAATTTAAACTAAATATAAATGCATTACGATCTCAGCTGTGTTCCCAAATTCACAATGATAGATTAATTAGTTTAAGAATGAATTTTGTACGTCTCTCTCTCCCTCTCTCTCTCTCTGTCTGTCTGTCTGTCTGTCTGTCTCTCTCTCTCTCTCTCTCTCTCTCTCTCTCTCTCTCTCTCTCTCTCTATATATATATATATATATATATATATATATATATATATATATATATTATATCAACATTCATTACGTATGAAATAGAGCGACATCAATTCGGGTGGGGGGGGGGGCAAGAATTTGGTCGGTTGACGGAAGCAAACGTTTTCAGTTAACAAATATTTGATTATACTTAAATATGAATCCATTTCATTTTTATCCTTGAGATGATTCAGGTTATTTTCAGAAGGGAAACGATTTGTCTAAATACACCTATCTATCCAGACACTACATTATGATATTTCACTCAACCACAACTGTTAAATCTCGCTTCAAATCATTCTATGTCCCTTGGGTAGACTCGCCCAATCAGAGACATCTACCTTCGTACATGTGAACACATGAAGGTAATGTATGTATGTAACTCATATTAGTAAAGATCTGTTTTCTTTTTGTCAATTATGAGGGAGGGGGAGTGACGGACATTTCACCTTAAAATACATCGTATTAGCTTAACTATTCATCCATTTCCGATAACTCCGAAGTTTTTCTAGCTAAATCACCTATCGTCGAATCTTACATATATTTCTTCAGTAACGTACAAACTGAAACAGATCTCACTTCAAATCTTTCTGTTTCACATTATTAAAACCAACCGATCGGACATCTTGTATGGTGTAACGAGATTACCTCAGGGTGATCGGAAAAGCAGGATAGGAAAGAAGAATTATAACCTAGATGGTAACAAGATGTAAATCAGGGGTGGGGGGGGGTGACGTCGTTTTTGGAATGCGACTGTGATTGTTATGATAATTTAAAGATTGATACGAAGATTGAAAGAATAAACATTTTATTGATTTTATTTTGAGGTATGCTGATTTCAGGAATGTGTTAAAAACAATTGTCAGAATTACGTTGCGGATCGAGAGAGTCGAATTGAGTTGGCGTTACGCCCTTTGCTCCCTTCATCTGGGATTGGGGAGTTTACTGCATCTGTAAGGCTTGATTGTATCAAGGGGATGTCGATATTCTACTACAAATAAATGGTAAGCTAAAAAAAAACATTTTTTTTTTCGATTCTTCATTTTTGCTGTAAAACCCTCCGCATTTGGGGACCAATAAAGAACAGAGATTGGACAACAATCACACCTTGTCAATTATGCCTATTAATGTCATGCATTTGGAAAATCTTATCTACATTTAATGTTAAAAGCATAGTACTGCTAAATAATACGTAGATTGTTAAACTAAAATGGTTATTATGTTCGTGTTAGAATCAGAAACACGTGAAGAAGTTTAGTCTTTGAGAAACGGTCGACAAGGCGAGAACTCATCTGCATGAGTACGGAATGGCGAAGTGAGGCTTTTATTTCATATCTGAACATGTAATTGCCGTTTTCGTTAATCGCGTCTGGATCTGTGTGTTGTTGATGATGGCGCCGACAATGTTACTGGCGATGTTGATAGTCGTGTTGGTGATGATAATGATGATGATGATGATGTAGGTGTGTAACTTCAAGCATGCGCCGCGCAGCCCAGGCAGAAAGGGGAGCCTGTAAACTTGCTCGTAATGTTCGACAATCGCCAAGAATGGTGTCCCATCTCAAAATTGTGGAAACCGAGACACAAGATTAACACATAACTGACAAAAATAAAAATGCCAATCTCAAATGCGCACCAACGCTCAAATCCACTTCCATGTGTTGTTAACATACCAACCAACACACACGAATAAGCACACATATGTGAAACATAGCACAGTTGATAAAAACTCCGACTGTCGAACAAACGATCGAGTTTCAATCTCAGCTTGAAGCACTTACCTGCCTCGTTACACTTAAGAGCTGTCATACAGCGAAATAGACTGTTTGTAGAGTGGGAGAGAACCCCAGCAGAGTGCTCAATTATTAAGGAAAATAAAAAGTAAGAGCGTAATATTTATTTATATATGTATTACAGAAGATCAGAACAACATCGGTACCGTCGGTTTCAAATCCAAACAAAGATCCGCCATTTTCCGGGGAAGCAGACATAAACAGAGGCTGAAAAGAGTCCGGTAAAGGAGACCTATCATAGGTCACCTTTTGTATTTGAAACCGATGGTACCGATTTGTTCTGATCTTCTGTAATACATTATATACTAGCTGTACTATTCCTGCGTTGCCCGGGATTTTTTTTCATTCTGTTCATATTTTATTTTGTAGATGCCTTTCTATACTAGGTGTACCTTTCTGGCGATGCTCGGGATTTTTAATTATGTTTCTATTACAATTTTTGTAAATATTTTTCTGTTTCAATGGACGTCGACATCATTTTTTTTTTGTACTGTCATTTTTTTTATTACCTAATGAAATAAAAAGGTAAACATTTTTCGATGCTGCTGCAGAGACGGGGGCCACTGTTTCGAGCGATGGCGGCGGAAACTGCCGACTCCTCTTCGGGAGAAATCGTGATCGACGGAAAGAAATTTGATTTGGGGGGAGATAACTAATATTGAGTTAATTACCTTTTCACGAAATGGACGTAAACCGGTTACACTTTGAAGAGTTCTTGCATTTACTCGAGAATAATTGCAAAATTGTTGATTTTTTGCAAGCGCATAATTTAATTTCAGCTGGAAGTATTTTTAAACTGATCGCAGAATTGTACCCTGTTTAAAACTTTTTTCCCCCACATTTATCATTCAGTCAATACCCTGTAAAAAACTTGTTTTTTACCACATGTATCGTTCAGTCAATTGTTTACTTTTTTTTTTCAAATCAAAGTTTTACTTATTACGTTTTTTTTATTTCAATAAAAAGTTTGCTATTTATTTGATGTACATAATGTTTATCAAAGATTTATTTAATTCGTTTTTTGTTAAATTTCAAATGTTTATCAAAGTTTTATTTATTTATTTGCTGTACATAATGTTTAATTTGTTTCAATAAATAAATGTTCATAATTTTAACTTATCCTCAATTGTCAATTCAACAGTTATCTTCCCCAAAATCAAATTTCTTTCCGTCGCTCACGTTTTCGCACGATTTCTCTCGAGGAGGAGTCGGCAGTTTCCGCCGGCATCGATCGAAACAGTGGCCCCCGTCTCTGCAGAAGCACCCATTTTTCTTCTATTCAAACCGATGTTAAAAGGACATCCCTAAATTTTAATGGAATTTGGAAGCATTTAAACTGTCGAATAGAAAGTAAACTTTGAAAGCTATTTACATCCAATAATTTTATTAGATATCAAAGCGACATTAACTAAACAAAAAATCAGGATAATTAAAATAATTAAATAAAAATGGCGAAACAGTAATTCAAGTAAAAAACTCCCGAGCAACGTTGGGTAGGTACAACTAGTTTACCTACTAAAAATAAAAAGGGTAAAACTTTTTCTTCTATTTGAAGTGATGTAAAAAGGAACTTATGTATTGTGGAAATTTCTAGATGTTTTTCTAAGTAAGTCAACGGTTAATTCCCTTTGTTGAAAGGTCAGGTTTGGCCTACGTGATAGTTGAAAGTCATATGGATATTGCGTGGGTGTTATGCCGGGGAGGCCATTTTGTGTCACGTGATTTCTATTTTTAGCAATGATGCATTGGTTATGTCGATTTGATATCGGCGCGAAATTTAGTTAGAACAGGGTTGGACGCCGAGGCCGACACATGTTAAACCTGTTTCTCCGTCCCTAGTTTGGACGTTAAATTTTGTAAAAGAATTTCTACTTGAGGAAATTCAGGAGATAAAATTATCTCCGGGCAAGAATTGCCTTTTTTGTATGAACAGGGTTGGACGCCGAGGCCGACACATGTTAAACCTGTTTCTCCGTCCCTAGTTTGGACGTTAAATTTTGTAAAAGAATTTCTACTTGAGGAAATTCAGGAGATAAAATTATCTCCGGGCAAGAATTGCCTTTTTTGTATGAACAGGGTTGGACGCCGAGGCCGACACATGTTAAACCTGTTTCTCCGTCCCTAGTTTGGACGTTAAATTTTGTAAAGAATTTCTACTTGAGGAAATTCAGGAGATAAAATTATCTCCGGGCAAGAATTGCCTTTTTTGTATGAACAGGGTTGGACGCCGAGGCCGACACATGTTAAACCTGTTTCTCCGTCCCTAGTTTGGACGTTAAATTTTGTAAAGAATTTCTACTTGAAGAAATTTAAGAGATATGATATCTCTTGGCAAGAGTTGCCTGTTGTGTATGAAATATTTTCCCCTCGGTCGAGAATGTTATCCTTGGGAGGAAGTTTCAAGTCAGAGACTTGGAATGAAGAAGTTGAACGAGATAGCTCCGGGAACGAAGTTGCCTATGTTGAAAAGCTTAGCTCCCGAGAATTGAAATACTTTGCTGTCGAGAAGATTCTAATCAGAGATTAAGAATCATAGAGACTGATCGTCTTTGCAACACCGATCGATTTGAGAGATATGACTGTGCCAGTTGAATCCGTACATTCGCGCGTGATTGCCATTGAGGACAAACGAGAAATAGCAAGTATTATGTTTATTTGAAAATTGTATTGTTCTTGTGACGTATATATTACGTTGGATTTGCTAAAAGAAGATTATTGAAGAAAAAGAAGAAGAAAAGAACTTTCTGACAGACGTTTGATAAAATAAAAAAAGAGTTATTTTTATCGTGGAAATTATGTTCGGCCTTCAGCACGGTTTGTTAATTTTATTTCTTTTGATTGTAACTTTGGTGTAAAGAAAAAAAGAGACTTTTGATTGATTTGTAAGAATACTGACTTTATAGTAAGTTCATGTTTTAAAAGGATTTATTCCTTAACTTAGATTGTGTCAATTTTTGTTGTATCTAACCTTAATGTTCAAAAGTACTGATGTGTATTTTTTTGATTTTTATTTTTTTTGTATGTTATCCAGGAATAATTTATTTATTCCAGCTTTGGAAAAAAAAGCAGTTCAGGCTACCTTTTTTTTGTAAATAAAACTTTATTTTAACTTTTACGAACATCTTGTATTATTCCATTCCTTATCTCTTGTTATAATTTTTTAATGATAATTGTCCTAGATAACATAACCTTCGTTTAGAGCGGTTTTTCGTTAACGCCACGAAAATTCAGACAGTATTGCTTGTGAGTGAGTTATTCTTCAGACCGTTTTTGTGTCTCTACTCTATCGTTATTTTCACGGCAGGTGCTCGACTGAGCTTCAATTTATGCCCCCCCCCCTCGTAAAACATCCACAACACTCGTCTAGCTACAACCACTGTCAATAAATTCGCTTTCTGCCTCTGTGTACCTAGAACTAAGCGGAACTTCCATCGGCAAAATTTATTTCCTAGAACTACCCGTCTGTGAAACACAATACCCCAGGACTGCTTCCCAGCTGACTATAACATTGTCGTTTTCAAGTCCAATGTAAACAAATTCTTGCTAAGCCGTTCTCCTAAATAATCAAATTCTGCCAAACTTCGACCATCATTACCAATCATCACGATGTTGTCTCACCTTCCACCTGACAAACTCTTTAACCCTTATCCTCGAGTGGCCTTTGGACCTTGATAAGTAGTGACTCTTTAGTAAAAAAAAAAGCCATGTCTAGTCGGACAACATGCGCTGACTCTCCACATCTCTCTCCCCTCAATGGCGTGCAGAAGAGGGGTGCCACGGGGCAGTGAACCGGACATCCAAGTTGGGAGCAATCCAATCATATTCAAACTATTAATCACCCTTTCTCATAATATTCCTCAGTACTAGGACTTATACTTAGCAAATATATAAATTTAGTTTTAAGTAATCGATTTGTTTTTTCTTTCAGTCAGACGACGTGCGTTAGCCATCTACTTCTCTCTTCCCCCTCATTATCTCTCTCTCCTTTTTTATCTGATTTTAGACGTGCTCTGTATTCCCCCTCTTTCTGTCTCCGTTATCTCGCTCCCTCTATCGCGTTGTGCCCCCCTATCGCTATCGGTCTCCATCAATTAGGGAAAATCTCCAGTGGGAGGGAGATAACAAAAAATATCCAGTTGTGTTAGGAAATGTCGACATGGAAATGTAAGTAAAATTCTAATATTTTATAATAACTTATTTTAATTATTTTTTTTTTAGTAATAACTTTTATAAAAATCATGTAATAAATAATTGAACAGCAAATGTGTAAATTTAGTTTTAAGTTTTCAAATTTGTTTATCTCTCTTTCTCTCTCTTTCTCTCTCTCTCTCTTCCCCTCTCTTTCTTCCTTTCTCTCTATATATATCTCCCCTGTGACCCATCTCTCTTTATCTGCCTTTCTCCCAATATGAACTGGTTATTTTTATATTTTATATTTTATTTATTAAAAACTATAAGATGTGTATTTATTATCTGTCTGATAATTCTGACTGATTATTCGAAGAAACAAATGTAACAATTAGAAAAAAAGAAAGACAATTTGACTTACTATTATTCGATTCTTAAGAAGCACTTATAATTTCGTTCCCAGCCATTAAAAGGAATTTGCCACACACACACACACACACACACACACACACACACACACACACACACCCACACACACACACACACACACACACACACACACACACACACACACCCACACACACACACACACACACACACATCAAAGTAAATAATAAGCAAAGTAAAAGAAGGATATTAGCATAAACAGCGAAAGTAGTTCAGCAGAGTAGAAATATTAGTGTATTTGCTGAGAATGGTAAAATATTTTACAAAACATCGTAATTTGCAAAATTTGTTTAATTTTTTATTTAACAAATTATGGATTATTTTTGTAAATATTATTTCAAAGGAAAATTTAATTTGCACGGTATCGTTTGGTTGTATGCTGACCGACACCGGCGCCCTAGAAGTATGTATCTACTCTAACAGTTTTTTTGTCGGAATAACTATTTTCAGAAAAAAAACAACTGAAGCGAAATAAAATATATTCATGCAATTAAAAAAATATTCCTTCGTTAAAATATATTCTATTATGTGATTACATAGTAGAAGGAATAAAAACAAAAAAAAAACAGGTTAGTCGGAATCAAGAATCGATATGTCTGATGGATTGTTATTTGGGCCTGACTTTAAAAATCCGACAGAAGAAATATATATATATATATATATATATATATATATATATATATATATATATATATATATATATGAGAGAGAGAGAAAAAGAGAGAGAGATACGTTAAGCAACGTTGAGCCTGGCTAGTACTAAATGGGTGACCACCTGGGAACACCAGGTGCTGTATGTGGCTTGGAGAGGATATAGGCACTACCAGGTTCTATCATGCCCACAGAAAAGTTAGGGCACATAGAGTATCTGCCTGACACCCCGAGGACGTCCCCGGACGTTGTGGGAAAACAACAACAACAACATATATAAATGTGTTTTTACAAAGAATATATATTTCAGAAAACGTATAGTCCTTATAATAACTTAAATGTTTCCATTTGTATGCTCAATGAAGCTGTATTACAGGATTCAGAGCATATACATCTTGTATTTGCATTCCATTGACCATAGGGAATTAATCCAAAACCATAATTTTTATTAGTTTTAACAACTTCTAAATTTCTGTACTTAACTGAGTTCTTTTTTTTTACATCTCTCATCTTACACACAAAAGTAATCCATTCAAATTTAATATTCGTTCCTATTTCTTACGTGCGTTTATATATATATATTTGGAAGTTTGGAACATCCGCCCGTTTCTAGCCACACTGAAAAACTGTGATACGGCGAAACAGCGGTTTGCTCTCTATCCTTGTGTATGAGCTTTCTGGTAAAGGATTTTGCTGGCTCTTATTTCATGTAAATGCATAAGTCTTTGTAAAAGCCAATAATTGCGAATATATACTATAAGCGTTTGCAGATTTCCTTTACACGTGGCGATTGCTGAAAACCCAATTGGATTTTGAATCATAGTTGGAATCACCCGCATATTTCTAGCCCCATTGAAGATACAGCAAAACGGCCATCTGTGGATTAATTCTAGATACATATATAGGGAGACAGAATGTATAGGAAAAATAAAATGGAACAAAGGATAAACATGAATAACTATAAAACAGACAATCATAAGAAACAGGCATTGTTGAATTAATTGACATTTCCCTCTGGTTTAAAAATACCCAATTCTTACTAGAAGAGTGACTGGACTACCGTAAACCATCTCACTTCTTTAGAAGGTTATAGGAATTAGCTGGAAGATATGACGACAATACTATAATTTGTCACATATTTTTGAATCGACTCACTGAAAAGTAGAGACAGATTTTAGTAACCATTGACAACAGGTACTCTTTGGAAAACTAAAACAAAAAATTAAAAGAAGGAATATTTAATAGTAAAAACTGAACTTTCTCCCTAAAAAGAAACAAGTGCACAACCCCTCTCCTATTCGTCTCCCAGGCCATGGGAGGAATGATTCTCCCTTGGATGTGAACTGTTACCATGTTTTGTTATCAAGTAGTCCATTGGAGTTTCTAGAGCAATTTTGAATGTATCTATAAATCTTTCTGTCATTCCATTACTTCTTGTAGTAATATCCTGTAGTTCTGCTCTATAGTCACATTTGCAATTCAGAGAAGTGGTTTACCATTGTCTTAAGCCCACGTTGTCTTTAAATCCTAAAAAGTTTGTGGTCTGCTGCTTGTCCAAACGCGGAACGATCAGATCGCATTAGGCATTAGTCATTAATTCACTGCAGAGAATTAATTATCCCGACTTTGGACGAGGAACCATTGCAACTGAAAATTGAAAACTTGATAAAAATGGGACAATACATTCTTTATAAAATAATATTTATTTTGCCACTGCATTTCTAAAATTAGCAAACCTCTCAAATCATCGATGCTGGAAAGCGCGTCTCTTTGCTGTGACAGTTTTTAACGACTGTCCTTTCTTTCTTGTGGGCAAGTTTAACGCCAAAAATTTTCCAAATATTTCGGAACTCTTTAGGTGTAAACTGTGTCAATTGTTCGACACAATAAAATCGGCCACGCAAGATCTTGCAATTAACTTATGCAAAATATTTATAACTGTATCAGTGGTCGTTTTTTTTTACATTTTAGTATTTCTGACCACTTTGAAAAATGTCCACGATCATTAAGTAATCAACCCCTCATTCATTCGTCCAGCAAAATCAATGTATATATGCGACAACGGTTTGTCAGTTTGAGGTCATGGATTAAATTTAACAGGTCGTTATTCCGCTATTACAGCATAACATTTGAATAAATTTACCATGTTTTTAAATGTCTTTGTCCATATTAATCCAATAAACGTAACTACACATTAATAACTTAATCCTGGAGATTTCCGAATGATCTGTTTGAAATTATTTTAATATCCTCCTTTGAAGTAATGTAGGCTCCACCACTCTTTCACAATAAACCAATACTTCATTACAGATAAAAATAGACAAACCGACCTTGTTTTTATTTTAGTTTTTAATTTTAGTATCATGTGCTAGTGCTTTTCTCTTAATTTCATCTGTTACTAGCAGACATTATAGGATATATTTTACTTCATTTTCCGCTCGTGAAGCCACAATTACCATATGGCTTTCACGAAAACAAGCACCCTCTCACCTAGGATCGGGACTGGAGATCCAAAAACAGGCAGATTTTTCTTTTGCTGGGGCTGCAACGTTTCACACAAATATCCTCTGTTGCCTGGGGGACAAATTATTTCCTGTCGTCAAAGGGACCAAACGCCTTTTCACAGTAGATTCGCCCCTGCTCAGCTGGGCAATGCAATCGCCCTCCACGCAGCTCCAACAGACTGCCCCTCTCCAGCAGAGAGAGAAAGCTAGGAACCTCCAGGAACCTCTCTACGTCGACCACCTAATCAAAAATGCTATTCTCCCTTCACTCGGTCTTGCGTGTCTGGTTCTTCATCCACGCACTGAAGCATACAGGAGTTCTGTGGAGAAAATTAGGAACCTCAAACATGACCGCAGCTATCTTTCATCACCCCTCCTCCCGCACCACGTTCAGACTAAGCATTCCCTGATAAAAAGTTCCTCCTGAATGAAATCTCTGTGATTGAAACAGCTCAAAGGCCAGATATGGTATTATGGAGTGAAGATCGGAGGAAAGTTATTATAATGGAGCTAACAGTAAGTTGGGTAGATAACATCAATGGTGCAGAAAACAAGAAATAAATAAGATACGGAAAGTTGATTGAAGATTGTGAAGAAAACGGATGGGAGGTGGAATAGTACCATCTTGGAATAGGAGCAAGAGGTTACATTGAAAAAGATTTTCTGTACCTAGTTAAAAATCGAATTTGATTTAAAGAAAAGAATAAAGGCGAATGGCAACAGAAATACAGTCAGCAGTGGAAAAGGCCTAACTTTGGTTGTGGTTGTGGCTGAAAAGGGATGATCCTAGCTGGAATGAGAGAACATTTGATGTCCATTATAGAAACAATGAAAAACTTTAACATATGTTCACACGGACGAAATGTATGCAATGGAAGAGCAATGGTCAGCACTAGATCAAATATTGGCAACTCCAGCGTGGAGGGGCGCTTAAATACTAATGTTATCAAATCCGTAGCCATCTTGACATCCGATGGGGAGAAAGACACAGAGAGAGAGAGAGAGAGAGAGAGAGAGAGAGAGAGAGAGAGAATCAGTTAAAGCAGTTGGTGAGATGTAAAGTTAGCAACAGATGGTCATGTGGTACGCATTCCTCGTGGTACATATTTAAATAAGCATTTTTTTTTAAACTGAGTGATAAAAACCGACATTAATTCCTTACTAACCCCAGATTGTAGAACATACAATATGATCTGATAAGTAGGGTGTACTCCTACTTTTGAATAGCTCTGTAATTCAAATTGTGTATTTAAAAAAAACTGTTTTTTTTACTGGGAATCTCCCTCCTGTAATGTGGATCGGCCCCTGGGATGACAAGTATCAAGAAAGAAAGTGCCTCAGGCGTCAAGGGGCAGATAACCCTTGTTTGAATTGGCAGACTTGATGTCACATGCAGACTCCGATTTTTGGCTAAGTGCCACTTATTACATTTTAGTCGAGCGCTAAATTTAGTTTTACACATGCGGTGCATAACAGGAACACAACACTTCAGCACGTATTTTATTTGAAAAGCACAAGGGCAATTAAACGTTGCGATATAGGTTAAAAGTAGTTTCCCTGCGCCTCTCCCCCTCATTGCGTTTATGGGTTTATATATATATATATATATATATATATATATATATATATATATATATATATATATATATATATATATATATATAAGCAGTATATCCGTATATCTATAATGAAGAAAAAAAAATGACAAGATCTAGAAATAAGTAGAAAGAGGATAAACCAAGCAATACAATCAAATTAACTTATATAGTAAGAATTTATATTTCGTCTTAATTATCAAACGACTTCGTCAGAAATGAGTGAACATTGTTTCTATTTGCAAATTTACGAAAATGACATAGACATATCTCCCCTTCTCTCTCTCTCATATATATATTTACAAACTCATTTTTTCTGTTTTTCAAAGTTTGTATATTTATTTGTTTGCATGTTTGTGTATTAAAACTATTACGATAGAAAAATTACTCGACTTTCACAAAATTTAGTGAAAAGGCAGCGCATCAGCCACAAAACTAATTAACTGTTCATATGCGTATGGATAAAGATAGTGATGCAAGAACTTTTAATATATTTATTTATATAGATAATTCACAGAAGGCTAATAACAATGCAGAAATATACCGGGTTGTAAGAAGGAATACCGGATAATACCCACGTTCAAAAACAGCAGCGGCAGAAATCTTGTTTTTACGTATCTACTCTTCATTGGACAAAATCTCCAGTTTCTTTTAGCCAATCAGAGACGTCCAGCGTATAGTATAAAATCCAAACAGCGTCTCTCTCTCTCTCTCTCTCTCTCTCTCTCTCTCTCTCTTTCCTGTTGTCCCCCAAAGAGAACACACGTGCATACGTCACAATCCAGCCGGGTACCTTCTAGATCCGAAAGGTTCTCAACAATATTCACACTATTGACTGAACTATCTTTGTTCCAGTATTTTTGTCCCTACCCAACGCACGTGGGTACGTCTTTAAGGGATAATTCCGGTCCTTAATAAAGGGCCTCGACAGACGAACAAGAGACTTTCACGGACATCTAAACACAACGCCCGGTGAAGCACATACGCACCGCTCAAAGAACATACATGTACACAAGTTCGTAGAAACATAAATACTATCACTAACAAAACATAGGCACGATAATACACACGCATATTGCCATGCCTATTCATTTTCACACACATCAACGTATGCGGCAACAACTTCTCCTAAAACGTAAATAATTTTGTATGAAATAGACTTTATCATTCTTTTTTGTTTGATAACGTGGTATCCTCTTGAACAAGGCGATTTATATATATATATGGCTAAGATCAAAGTGTAGTATCTGTTCCGATGGATACTGCACCCCATACTGGTATTGTCTTGGCCCTCGGGGCTTGACTTACGCCGGTCAATGGGTCTGTCCTGTGCAGTTCTAGGAGGTCCACCCTCCCAGGCTTTGCCTCCCCTCTTTGGGGAGGAGTAAGTTTATTGCTTACTGTCTGAGGCGCCCCTACTGGGGAATGCCGACGGGGCTGCCCAGGCAATTTTTAAATGGCCAGAGTGCTCACCTCTTTGGCGCTGGCTTTTCAAACCCCACTTTCCCGACCCGACCTTGGGTCACATCTTACTTGTGGGAGTAAGATAAAAACTGGCCTTGTGCCTAACTCCTGGAGAGGAGTAAATCAATATATATACGCACCGATTATTGTTAGTTAAAACCTGAAACTTATGTCTATGAATATTAAAAATATTAATTTATTAAAAATAATTATATATACTATATATATTATATTATATATATTACACTATATATATATTATGTTATATATATATATATATATATATATATATATATATATATATTATACAATATATCTTATATTACATATATTATATATATAATAAAAAGTATATTATATATATTATACTATGTATATATTATATTATATAATAAATAGTATATTATATATATTATACTATGTATGTATCATATTATATATATCATATTTTTATCATATATATATTATATATTATGTTATATATATTATATATTAAACATCTAATTTGTAAAAATACAATTAATAAATAAAATGGAATAAACACAAATTAAATTGAAATAAATATAACGTTCACATACTTTGATTTGCTGCGACGTATCATTTGCTGCGATATTTAATATCAACAACTTCGCAGTCATTAAATATTGGCATGAGGCAGAGACTAACTGTAGTTAAAGAAATAGAAACACTTGAGAAAGGGATAATATCCCCGAAATATTGTGATTGAGGAGAAATCCAAAAGCAAGTAAGATTTTATTATTTAATTTGTTATTTTAAATCGTCTATTCATTCGGTAGTCGGTATTTTTTAGCCTTCTATAAATCTCCATCTTTATTAAGTTAGGCATGTTTAGATATTTGTGTGTACAGGATTCACTACTAAATTGATTATCCAATCATAATTAATTTTGGAACCCAGCTGCTGTGATCCAAATGTGGGCTATATTTTGTTTAATTTAATTTCATGCAAAGAGGAAAAAAGGGGACAGAAGCTCTTTGTGAAAATTCAGATACATTCGATTTGTGTTGAATTCAAACAATAGGTATTAGAAAGCAATAAATATTCTGCAAATTTCAGTTTCTTTAGAATTTTAGAGAACATAATATGGGCACATCTCCCATTTGAGAATTCAAATATATCAGATTTGCATTGAATTTGATCCATAGTTATTAGAAACAAGATTCCCTGAATTTCAATTCATTCTTAAGACCCCTTAATCCTTCAATGTTAAACATTTTACTAAAATCAAGATTATGTAATTGATTTGAATCAAAATTGGAAGAAGTATTCTCGACATAAGGTTTAGTATCATTATATCTTAATTTTAATCTTTGTAAGGGGATGCAAGTGGTGTAAAACTGTTTTGTTCGGGGAATTCATTTTACACGTCCAAGGACGGGTATCTTTCTAGTTAAATCTTTTCTAGTAAATTTTCCTGGTCTACATCCGGTCAGGTCTATATCCATTTCGTCAATAATTGAAAATACAGGAAATTGCCCTCAAGATTCACCGAAAGGGAGAGAGGATGATGGATCAAAACGAAACTATTGGAAAACGACTCAGATAGAGCAACGGATAACGAATAAAGAACAATACACGGACTTCCCATGCGTCTGTGGAGGGAAATCTAATTCTCAAAAAGGAATGAAGATACATCGAAGCAAGATAGGATGTGCTTCTCACCCAATGACTCATAAGCAACGCTCTGTTATCACAAATAAGACGTCGGAAAACTAAGGCCAGGACGCAACCCACATTGCCGAGGATATCCATGCAGTTGCGTCAGAGAGTGAGATGAAACTTCCCAGAATAAAATTCCCACCGGCCAGCATTTCGGAAGAATGGAGCATGCTTGACCATACAATAAGCAATGCACTACATAAAGAATTAGATAGAAAGAAATATGATCAACGGTTGGAAAAATGTCTAATATCGGATTTGTATGGCATTGTATGGTTAAAAAGGGAAATCTACTAAACCATCAGTCAAGAAAAACAGACGACAGAGGGAGATGGAAAACTTAAGAAATAAGGTGGCTCTGGGCGAAAAGGAATATGACATGGTGATATAATAGAAAGTGTCCACTGTATAATTATCTCTGTGAGAGGAAAACATTTTTTTATTTATTTAAAATTATTCATGAATTATCTCCCTTGAACCATTTGGATAATTTAGGAATGTTATTTAAGTATTTATTTATATTTATTTATTCATTTATTTAGCTATTTATTTTAATTTATTTACTTATAAAAAAAAAATTCTCTTCGATATAAGAGATCGTTTTCATACAACAAAGACATAAGATGCTCAGCCGTTATAAACAAAAACAGACGAGACGCTGAATCATCAAATGACACGTGAGACGCTAAGCCGGTGAAAAGTCAGTTGTTTTGATTTCATTGAACAGTTAGATTGAAATGCGATTCAGATAATGGGGCCTCACATCAGTGAGGGAGGGGGGCTATACGCAAAAAAGTCGTTGGGAGAAAAGCCCTGAAACGGTGCGTATTCTCTCCTGATGACCCGACATTGTCTGGAGGCTGAAATAAAGTATTCCATCAGTAAAACAGCCGAGGAAATATATATATATATATACGAGGGGCGTTCAATAAGCAATGCCTCTGACCCATTTTCCATAGCAGTAGATTAATGAAATTTGGCACAGTTATTAGTCTTTCTCTACATAGGAACCACCCAGAGTTATGTATTTATCCCGTCGTTTGATGCAGCTCTAGAGACACCGTTTTTGTAGAACACCCCAGGTTGGTCCTCCAACCACGTCGTAACTTCAGAAATCAAAGCTACATCATCTGGGAAACGCTTTTCTTTCAAAAACAACTTCATGGCTGGGAAGAGATGAAAGTCAGAGGTGCAAAGTTAAGAGAGTAAGGGGGATGGGGGAGGATTTCATAGCCACACGCTTGTGCTTCTGATCTGGCGACATGCGAGTTGTGGACCGGAGCGTTGCCCTGCAGGAGGAGGATACCTTTGCTGATCTTGCCTCACCTCTTGATTTTGATAGCTTCTCTTAATTTCATCAAAAGTGAAGCGTAATAGACTCCTGTAATTGTGGTACTCTTTGCCAGGACATCTGTCATCACTACTCTGTCCTGGTCCCAGAAGACTGTAAGCATGACCTTGCCAGCGGAGGGCTGCATCCTTGCTTTCTTTGGAGGTGGTGAGTCCAAGTGCTTCCACTGCATTGACTGGACTTTGGTCTCTGGATCATAGTGATGGACCCAAGTTTCATCCTGTGTAATCAGTCTTTTGAAAAACTTTGACTCATCTTGGCACATCTCCAAATTCATCCTCGAGCACTCAACGCATTCTTGCTTCTGGAAAGCTGTGAGCACCTGGGAATCCATCTGGCAGACACCTTATGCATATGCAAATGGTCATGAATGATAGTTTCCACAGACCCTGTACTAATCTTGACCTATTAGGCTATTTGGTGAATAGTAATGTGTCGATCTTCCAAAATGGCAGCCTCAACTTGACGGATAGATGCCTCATCAATGACAGAAGAGGGACGACCAGGTCTGGGAACTGTTTCCACAGACTTCCGGCCATGTTTGAATTCACGATGCCAGCGTTTTACAACGGGCATCATCACCATAAGTTTCTTTCATTTCATCAAAAGTCTCCTTTAGTGTGCATCCTTTCAAATACAAAAACCAGATCACTGCGCGACACTTACCTGGCTTCATTTCACACCTGACTCTGTTCAAACACCTGTAAATCAGAAACCACAATTAGTTCATAGCTGTTTCTTGCAACATACCCCATACAGATATAAATCATTACACATGCAAAATTTCATCTAGATCAGACAACTGAAAGTGGGCCAGGGGCATTACTTATTGAACACCCCTCGTATATACCAGCCCACAAGGTAAGCTGCTTCTTCCAAACAACGTTATCAGCTCGCTTCATAGCGAGTTTCTGCTACTGTTCCGGTAGCTAGTTTCATTCTTTCTGGTCTACATCCGGTCAGGTCTACATCCATTTCGTCAATAATTTCTTCCAAATATTTTATACTAGGCATACATAGTTGAGTTTTTCATTTTGATGAAAACTAAATTCTTCAATTCATTTTAAAACTTCTTCAATATGGTCATAATGTTGTTCCATATTCTCAGTTCTTATTACCATGTCGGCTACAACAAATGTCAATCGAGCTAAGATACTATAAATAATTTGCTGGCAATTGCAGGGGTGCACTTCACCCTAAAAAGTAACTTATTAAATTCATATAAACCTTTATATACATGAATTGTTAATAAATTCGTAGTCTTATCCACTTTCGATATTTGAAAAAATTACCAACATTTAATTTGGTAAATATCTCTTCTGGTCTGGTAATATTGTTTAGACAAGTGGAAACGGCTGTAAAAATACGTAAATTATTAGAACTCGTTTTCACAAACAACAAAAATAAATAAGTTTTTTTTTAACTGCTTTCCTCGTTATTGACATTCTCCACAGAAGTAAAAGGCCTTTCTAGTTTAAAGGCTGTTTTTGAATTGTCTGTGTTTCTTGGTATAACAATTTGTGGAAGACATTACCACAGGACTGCTTTCCTGCATACTTCAACATGGTCGTCTTTAAGTCCAATGTCAGCAAATACTAGTCCAGCCGTCCTTAAGAAGGTTGAAGGTTCAATCCTCGGTGCGGGCAATACGAAGAATTGCGAATTACTGAAGACTTCTCCTAGTCATGGCTTACGGAACATGAGCATGCTACCCACATGGATTAAATAACGGGTTCAGTTTGAAATTCCGTCCAGATTCCCGAGTTCGACAGAAATATTCCCGAGTTCGAAAAGATACACCTGAAGAAGGCCGGAGGTTACAGCAGCCGAAACGTTATGATGATAACACTCAAGATGAGAACAGTAGTCCGAATAATCGAAATTCTACCGAATAGAGAGATATATGTATTATGTACAGAAGTTTTGATTTAGTGAGCGTAGGAACGTAAACAAGGTGGAAGAACTGTTCGCAGTTCGATTAGGGCAGAGAGTGATCAATTACTTTTTCTCCACCCTCTCTGTTGTTATGTAGTAAAATCAGCATTTTAAAAATTTCGACTCACTTTTAGCAACTCTAACTACATAAATTTGTACACGAGGTGATTGACAACTTATAACAAATTCAAACGACTTACTCATGATGCACAGGAAACTGACCGATCTGTACTGAGATGCAGAAGACTGATCTCCGGTATGTTTAGATAAATAGTAGTTTCTGGGCAGACTGGTATTTATAAATACTAGGCAGCAGATTCTTAAGCACAATGATTGGAATGCTGTCAGGACCACTTGCCTTGCTGGCATCAAGGTTCTTGATAAGTTTGCTAATATCTCGGACATAATTATTAAAAGTTTCAAGTGTGTCTCATTATCATGAAATCATCCTGAGATAGGTATTTAAGCTAGCATATAATTAAATAGTTATTTTAATCTTATACATAATAGAGTCAACCTGTTTCTCGTTTTTTTTAATGAATAATTGAATAGTGTATATAACTGCAATATTTAATTCTGTTTCGATATGAACATATGGCTTTCATTAGAGCATGGCTTAAAAATAAAACTGAATTTCAAATCGATTTCATGGATTATATACTATATCTGGATTAATAGTTTCATTTTGCTTCATGATATTTCAGAGACGGTAGAAGGATTTTTCACTCATTAACATTTAACTACTCCCGCTGACACTCAATAAGACCCGGAAAAAATTTAGTAAGATACTTTTTTTGCGATTCGCAAATATATCCATATCAAAATACATTTTGTATTTTACAACAGTAAAAATGTATATTATACAATAATGTCTATTCAATAAAAACAAAGAAATTTAGACTTTTAACAATAATTATTCTGTGCTGAACTGATCGAAACAGAATTAAAAGTAAATCCTCAGACATAAAACTAACAGAGACACAGTACCAGATTGAAGGTGATCAAGCATGAAAATTGAATATTTAAAAAAAAAAAAATCACATTTATACACTGTAAATTTAAAGTGGGAGAGAAAAAATAAATGGCCATATGAAAACTTTAACTGGTGAAGCAAAAATAAACATTGCTTCTATTTTGCATATTCTTTCGTTTTCTCTTTTTAAACATTAATCAGTTATTTACCACACGAAACAAATGAATTATCAAAAGCAATCAAGTGTGAATTGAACATTTAAACACAAAAATATCGCTTAGAAATTCCTATTTAAGTCATCTAAATTGTTCATTTCCAGCTTAATTAATGAATAAGTTTTTTCTTTCATTAATTTTGTGCGTGTGGCTGTGTATGTCTAGGGGAGGGGGTAGATACCCCCAAACAATCTATAATCATCAAATCTTTTATTAAACTTACATGCTTACCAAATGAACAGCTCATGGTGAAATTAAAGTTTAAAAACCCTTTCATTTGATTATTGAATAAAAACAAAAAAAATCAGGATTTTAATAGTTATATCTAAATCATTTGATCAATTTGAAAAATAGAAATTAAATATGAAACAAAAATTAAAATACAAAGACTCTACATAATAAAATACATACAAAAACAAATCAGAATTCTGAAATGTTAAATTTAAAAAATCAGCTTGAGTATAGGGTACAACATTACATGATGGGAATTTAAATAATAGATATAATTTAAAACTAACTAAAACGCATAATTTATTTGGTCACATTTGACAATGATGTGGTTATTTTTCTCTTCGACACGCAAGAAAAAAATATTGAGGCTTTTTAGATATTTTCAGCAGTATTTGATCTGGTTCTGAAAAAAGCATGACTTTGCCAATGATCATTATATTTGACAATGGGAAGGCATAACTGCTCCAGTTATTGAAGTACCATTGACTGTTAACATGTCGCATATACAATTAACCATTAGATAAAACATAAATAAAGCTCAATAATAGCACACATTGTGGTGCACAAACTTAATGAATGTTTCACTGTCAATTGATGGATGACTCAAGTCAAAGTAAAGATATTTTATTCAGCCACGTTCATGAATGCCAGGTGTGCATTAAGATGATCCATCTAGACAATTTATCTACACAGCCCACCCGTAAGTTGATAGGGGTGGAGAGATAGCTACACTTGCCATTCAAAAAACTAAAACAATCTCTCCTCCACCTATGTAACATCTGTCACACGTCTTCGTTAAAGTCTTACATTAGGCCCATTTACTATCTAACAACAAATCACTTTTAATTTTTGTGTACAGAAATATTTATATTTTTTGAAATTTTATTTTTTAATTATAAAAATAAAATAATATATCTTTATAAAATAATCTATCAGCTTCATTTGAGCAAAATAGTCATTGTTGATAATAAACAAAGGCAAATACAGTGCAAAGAATTCTGTCATCATCTGCAAGTTTCTAGTCGGCACAGATCACAATGAACTGCCCAGAGCTGTCTGTTTGTTGGTCCCCCAATTTATAAAATCGGGGTACTTATGTTTTGAGGCATGTCCGTCCGTCTGTCTGTCCGTCCGGATTTTTCTCCGCAACCATCCATTGAATTTTGCATGAAGTTGTAACTTTGGTCAGGTTAGAAAGTGACATTCTCCGATTTTTGAAAAAAAAATCTGGTTACCCCCCCCACCGGGGGTCAAAAGGCCCCGAAATGGCAAAAAAATGACATTCTTTGCCCCATAACTTTTCATCCATTCATTCAATTTCTCTGAAACTTGGCCAAAATGTGGAGGCAATTGTTCCTAATAGAAAATAAGTATCACTGACCTTGGAAAAAATCTGGTTCGTGCCCCCAGGGGGTCAAACCCCCCAAAATGGCAAAAAATGACCCGTTTCTCCCATAACGTTTGATCCATCCATTCAATTTTTCTGAAACTTGACCAACATGTAGAGGCAATTGTTCTGGATATAAAATGAGCATCCTTGACCTCAGAAAAATTCTAGTTCGCGCCCCCAGGGGGTCAAAAATGCCCCAAATTGCCCAAAGTTATTGCATTTTACACTCGCCACATACAGAGGGGGATCATGCATGCGCGGCTTGTTATATTTGCAGATAGGTACTGATTGTTAAGTTATCTTCGTTGTATTGAGATATAAGAGTTCTATTCATTTGTGATAAGTTTTTAGAGTGATCTCCTTTGCTTGCTTTTTGTTGTTGGCTTGGAAAACAAATATGGCGGTTTGGATAAACGGACGTGTGTCCACAACTGGATTTATGTAACGAGTAAACTAACACTGATCCTCGGCTTACAAAGGAAGTAGGACTGCGTTTTACATGCAGCAACAAGTATTCCCAAATGATTACCCATCTAAGTACATGGTAACAGCATAGAAGCAGCCCAGCAGGAGTCGAAAAAGACAGCTGACATTATACTTTCTTTCGTTGCCCAGTCGAGAACAGATCTGTCTTATGTTTACATATGTGTTAAGAATCAGGTTTTCAAAAAAAAAAAAAAAAAAAAAAAAAAAAAGGAGGAGCAAGACCGAAATGCAGAAGGAAACATAAATGATCAAGTAGAGCTTGAACTAATCGTTGCATTTAGATTTGTCTTTTTATTTTATTTTTTATCCATTCTTCAATGTGACCAAACCAACAAAGTAGCCTGTTTTTTTTATACATATCCCTATACTGTCCAGATTTATTTATTCTGCATCTGAGGTCATCAGATCTAAGTCTGTTTATAACACTCAGATTATACATCAATCGTATCATTCTCATATCATTTCTCTCCATGCAACACATATCCTCAACCCTCACTGGCATAGTTTCACTTCTATAGATCATCACACTGCACACACATGTCTGATAGACTCTTCCCTTAATTTATAATGGTAATGCTCTGCTGGTTAGTAATGGCAGAAGTTCCCTGAACTTACTCAATCCAGTAACCCTTGCTATCACACTAGCACTAGCTCCTCCCTGTGCTCCAATGGTATAAACAAGGTAACAAAACTTTGTGACAACCTCAATAGCCTCACCATCCAAATATACTTTCTCCACATATTGTTGTACACTTTTTGCACACAAACTGGTTATCATCTTTCAGCATACCTGTAATCCCACTGCACTCCTTGCATACCTAATGCTTACAAGAACCACAAAAAATTGAGTTACTCCCAACTTAATTTCGACAAACTGAGCAGGGGATCTTTGTTCTTTCTAGAGACTTTCCAACACTACAACCATTGATCATCATTTGGCCTTGGTGACATTCACTATCAGGAATCATAAATATCAGTGTTGATAAGGACAATAGTCCAAAGAGAAAAAATAATGATGACTCCTCATCCCAAAAATTCAGACAAGAAAAACAATAAATGTTATAACATTTTATTGATCATTTATCAATAGACAAAATAGAGATATACAAAATATAAATTGATTTATAATAGTAAAAAAATTGATTTATAGAAACTTTTACTAATTGAACAAGTACAGATTTCAAGATTATCATCATTTTTAATAATGATGATAATCTTGAGACTGCGAGTAGTGATCAGAGTCCATAACAGAGTGTTCTTTCTTATTGACATGGCACTTCTTGGAGACAGCAATGGAGCTTTGAAGGATTTGAAGAAAGAAACATTTTTTTCTTTGTATGGGTGCAAATACAATGAATACAGAAAGACTTCTACCTGCTGTGTTCGTTTCTTAGTCACCGTTTGTTGAAAGAAATTAGTAATTCCTCAACTCTGTATGAATAGTCCAGCTGTAAATAATAAAGGTTTAGTAAGGCGGTAGTTCTATAAAAACAAGTAGGTTAGGTACAGCTAGCACACTAGTCTTATAGAGCAGAAGATTACATACACACATATATATATATATATATATATATATATATATATATATATATATATATTATATAAAGAGATTTTGTCCGTCTGTCTGTCTGTCTGTCACAATTTTAAAAAAAAATTATCAAAATTATTATTATTTATAATTTATTATTAAGATCTCTGATATTTCAAAATGAAACAAATTCTGCAATGTATTTATTATACATTGTGTAATTTGTTTCATTTCGAAATATCAGAGATCTTATTCTTAACTACTTTTAGAAATGGAGAATATTGCATTAATAGTAAATAATAAATTCTCAACAAATAAAGCGGATGTCATGACTAAAAACCAAAACCTTGAGATCTTCAGTCTGAGGTTCCACCAACTGACCTATTTGGATTTTCTTATAAATAGAGCTTAAAACATTACCGTAACAAAAAAAATATAACGTTGACGTGACGTCATAGATTTATGATTTACTTCATGTTTTAAAAGATGAATTCAAACATAAGTGGTAATAAAAAATAAATATATATACTAAAAGTTTTTAAAAAGGTTTAAGGCAATGCGAAGATCCGGGTTGCTGGAAGCTGTGAAGAACAAAAACAGAACAAAACCGAAATAAGTCGGATATAGATCGAAAGGTTTGTTTATTTTTCTAGACAGCAAGGGTGTTAGTTTGTAATGTCCGGATTATCAAGAATCAATTTGATATTTCGAGAGATTTTTTTTTTTTTTTTTTTCTTCTTCCTCTCCTTGTCAAAAATAAATAAAAGAAAAATCCCGGGTACCGAGAAAATGCCAGGAGCGCTGGGGGGTTAAACCGGATATATATACATGAAGAGAGAAAAAAGGAATATTATTTATTTAAATTTCTAACTTCAAGAAGATGAACGATTTTTTTAGTCATTTTTGTAGAAGATTAGGTTTACCACGAGGACATGAAAATGTCCGTAATTTTTTGCTGGTATTTTCATATTCAATATATAAAATATAAATTCCCATCAACTCAACATTGTGGGTATATTCTTTCTGATTACACAAAGATGGTCGCTGCATATTTGTATAGGCAGAAAGAGTTGATGATAATTTATATTTAATATATATATTTGTGTGTGTCTATATATATGTAACAACGACATAGGCCATATTTGTGGAAGCTAGAGATCCCCACATTTGGAAGCCTTGCGCCAGTATTTCCGTTGCCCTTGTTGGGAGAGGAGCAGAATCGTAACAGCTCTGCACTGAAAAATATGTCAGTTCGTATGACACAGTCATGTTGCTTATATCTCAATAATCGAGGGTGCTGGGTGCGATCCGAGATGCTAACTTAAATATCAACGTTTGAGATAGACGGCTGGCGGGGGTCAAAGATCGAATAAACTGCCATCCAAGATCTGTTGACGACTGTATTCTGTGTCTCTTTCCTTCTCTCTATCTCTTTATTTCTCTCTCTTTTTCTCCCTCTTCCTCTTGCTTAGTTTGCAGCAAAAGAGTTTAAAAATAGTCTGGCTGTTTAATCTGCATGTGAAAGACGTGTGTCACATACTCACTGAACTCTCGAGTTTTTAATTGTTCTTTTATATATAAAATAATGTTTGTTCCATTATTACAAACGTTCAATTTCCAGAAGCCGATGGTCCCAACAGATGATTAATTCTCAGGAGAGAATTAATGACACCTAATGAAGATTTATGATATTGCCGTAATTCTTGTGAAATACCCAACAGGGTATTAACCACTTCCTTATTAAAGGAATGTAATGATCGTTTAGTCCAGAGAGCTAGTGTTGTGCCATGCTTAAGACGTAACACACACTAAGTTACACTCCCCGGCAAGCGATAGTGCAACATTTGGATGCCATTCCTAGTATCGTCCAAACGATAGTACCACATATAAATCTATATATGTGTGTGTGTTTGTTTGACGATTATATATATAATTATAGGATTGTTGAAAAAAGTTTCAAATAAATAACAGAAACGTAAGAAACCTCAGAGGTTGCTTTCTAATGATTAATCTATCACTAATTCAGTGGAACCAGAGGAAGTTAACTGCACCTTGGAAAAAGAACAAGGAGGAGGCCAGCCACCTGTTACGATGGACGCTCTCTCCAAGTCCGATATCTATGTGCTGATAGCTGTGGTAGCAACATTTTTTATATTTCTTTTTGTAACCAACATAGACCCATCCTCGTGGGAACAAACTGCTAGGGACCGGGACACGTGGAGAAAAACAACACGTTAAGGCATCACGGACTTTGAATGGAAGGAGAGGGAAAATTAAGAGGCAAGACGAAGGAGAAGAGAGCGACATGAACAACCTCGTCCGCCCCCTACCCTTCCTTGTGAACACTGTCTGCAGTTCTTCTATCATAGACTGGGCCTTCAAAGCCACATCACTCATAAACATTAATAAAGAGGATAACAGATGGATGACAGAATCTGATAATCGATACGAGTGGGAGCCGATGACAATATATATATATACACACACGCACATACTAGCGTTGCCCAGAAGTATGAAGAAACGGAAATTAATTTTGGTGATTTGAATTTCGTAATAAAATTATTTTGTGAAATAGGAAGTTTGTTTTAAATAATTGACGCTAATTGATTAATAGTAAAAAACAAATAATTTCTAATTAATGTGGAGGCATGAAAACAGTCACACACAAACAAGCGAACACATACATATGCTTGAAGTCGCATAATTTAATTAATATGTTAGATATTTATTTTAGAAAAATTTAAGGAAGATAACCCAGTATAATTGCACACAATAACTTCCCTTTAATCTGTTTCAATGAGTAAGGGAAAATGTCCCCACTCTAACAGTTTCTTAGCTGGAATAAGTATTTTCATAGAAAACTGAAGTGAAATAAAATATCATACCAATAAGATAGTTGAAGGAAAAAAAAAACGAAAATATAGGTTAACCCGAATCAAGTATCAATATGTCAGATGGATTGTTATTTAGGTCTGACTTTGAAAATCTGATAAGATAGTGGGTAATATAGGCTAGCTTATTCTGTATTCAAACATACATTTGGAAATTAAAATATATGTAAGCATTTGCATCAATGGAAAATGTCCTACATAAATGGTTTTATAGATAAAAATTATTTTGAAATGCTTTTTTTTCAAAATATTTTAAAATTATGAAGCTGCTCAATCATTTAGAAATCAATCAATAACTTAAATTTTAAATTAAATTTATTAAATTGACTTAAATTGCCAAGCACATTTACAGAGATACTAATATACTTATTAAAATATTTGCTGACGGTTGATATTTTAAAGTAAGGTGAACCAGAATTGCTGAAGATAAATTGTTTTGTAATTATTAAATTCTACATATATACATTTAATGTATGCATATTGATCTATGCGTGAATAGGAGGAAGCAACAGCAGCATTGCTGATGTGTATGACATTAATGATAATTTAATGCATGTGTTCATTCTGTGCATATATATGTGTAAGCGATAAGATGTTGAAGAAAGCAGCAAAATATTAGCAGAAACTATGTATGACATTAATGATAAATTTATGTATATGTTTATCTTATGTGTAAGCTATAAGACATAGAAGGAAGCAGCAGTAACTGTGTAAGCTGTAAAACATTAAAGTATATCGATGTATGTGCTTATTTCATGTGTATGTATATATGTATGTGTAAACTTTAAGTTTGCTGTTTGAATATTATCAGTAGCTGCTCTTTTACTGCAAAATGTAGTGTTAGATGAAAATAGATTCTTCTAGAGAATATGAAAACATTTTTGTATTTAAAGGGAAGTAACTCTTGCCCTTGTCTCGATTGCCTCAAAAGATATTTAGAGAAGAGTTACGTCCCTTGCCTTCATTGGAGATAGCAGATTTCAATGGACGTGCATCGTACAGTGGCTTCAATTAATGTCCTCATTATAAAAGTAAATTGTTCTTTCAGTTGTAAATATATTGATAAATATTATTGTTGATCTATACCTAATATTTTTTTCATATATTCGTCCTATATCTCACACCATCACTTTAATAACCGACACGATCACATCATGTAGTTTCTTTCTTTGTTCAACTCCATAAATTTGTTATCTTTGAATGTTTTATATTTATCCTTTACTATGAGTAACTTTAATGCTGGACATAGTAACTCTACCAGAAATTTAAAACTGATCTATTTTACTTTAATTTTCTTTTAAATTTGTCAAAGTTCTAAATGACGGTGCTGGGTAACTAGTATTTATGAAGTTCTCAGATTCTAGACTGACTTTTGAATTTCACATATTTATTAATAACAGGATTGTTCAGTTGTTGTTTGGTATTTGCATAAGTTAACACAATAGATCTGATAGAATTTTAACTTGGCTTGCCAATTCCATAGTCTACATAAACATTCATTAAGCTACATACACCCCTACCCTGGGATAGAAAAAAAAAGATACACCAAAAAATAGCATTCTGCCACATTGTTATGCATCATCTCAAAATAGATTTTTTTCTGCTGGTGGTAGCCTTGCGGAGTTAGATTTGCACTCGTCAAGAAGGAATATTCAGATTTAGTGAGAGAATAAAAATAATACTGAATGTTGGTTACGTAAAGAGATAAGCAAACAGCCTTCAGAGACATTTTGAAATAGAAGGAGTCACTTCAAAGAATACAGTGCGTGGCTTAGGTTGGAGATCTTGATTGGTGTTATACAGCAGAGACTGTGCTAAAAAACAAGCACACTTCAGGGGGTGGATCGCAGTGTCTACCTGCTGAGAGATGAGGAAGAGACAATTTTGGATGCTTTTCATGGAATGATGGTCTCTGTAATATTTCATCTCCTCATACATCCCGTAGAAATGTATTTAAGTAAAAGAACAATAGAATTTAAAAAATGTAAAATAAAAAATGAAAAACGTACAATAATCTAAGAATAACAAATTATCAAAAGGAAAATGGCTGCAATACATTAAAAAATTGATAAAAGTTCAATTTTATACACGTTAAAAAAATTAATGCAAACATTTACTTTGTTGTCATCCAATTCTAAATAATCTGTTTCAACTGCCAAAATTGTGGATATATCCGGAACATCAGGAAGTTTCATCGGATGTCCAAAACATTAGGAAGTTACTAATAAATTATGGAAATAGAAAATGTGTTAAAATTATTATACTAATAAAAATTAAATACTTTTGGGGGAAGTGCTTTTAATATTTGCGAAAGAAATAATACTGGATTCAGCTTGTTGGTATAATCTCTATATTAATAAAAAATATTTTACCCTTTCTTGTATGTCTATGTATGTGTTTCCCACATCTATGTGACTTACACATTATCATTTTATTTATTTATTACTATAATCGATTATTTATTGAAATCAAAAATTTAAGTACTAAAACAAACTTTTAAAAAATCCTATTAAAAAAATTTAATTACAAAATTAAATCTACCAGAATGTATTTCCGTTTCTTTGTAAACAAGTTAAACATTTTGAAAAAAAATAATGGATTACTTCATGACGTTTCGAAATTTGAAAAGAGTTTGGAAACTGTCAAATAAAAAGCCATTTCTGTCTTTAAAATTCTTAGCATAATCCTTATGTATGAAAACATTGAACATTTTGGAAGCTATCTACATCCAACAATTTATAAATAAAAATTTAAAAAAAAACATTACCATAACAAAATAAGTTATAGTTTTATAATAATTTGGTTCAATTATTGGTTTAATGATCAAACGATACAGTAATAATTAAATTTAACAGTCAAAATCCTATTTAAAAAAAAAATAATTTGGTAAAAAAAACAAAAAAAAACGCTTAATTTAAAAAGTGAAACAAAAATGAAAATAAAAAGATCTCCAGGCAACGCCGGCTAAGTACAGCTCATTTCACATAAACTGTGACCTACCGAGAGAAAAAGACTACCTTATTTTATTTAAAACTTATCTTCAGCTTCAACGTTTTTGTTCACAAAATTCATGATGCATAGTTGCCGTTTCAGGTCTGATCAGAGACAAAGGAAGAAATTAACAATTTAGTAAACTAAAATCAGCTCTCTATCATTAGAAAGGATTGCTTGGTAAAATTAAAATAATCAGTACAGATAATAACTGATGTATTTGTCATACCCTGGCACAGTCTGTATGCTACTTATAATTCCTAACTTCCACATTCAGACATGCTAGAACATGTTTTATGTAAAAAAAATGTAGGAAAATAGCCCAGTGCCAACCCCCTCGTGGCCTTCTTCTGAATCAACCCCGACACTTACAAGCACGCAGACTGAATCACACTTAATATTCGAATGGAGGTTTACTATTTGCAACAAAAATAAAAATAGAAACAGATATAGTATATATATTTTATTTAATAAATAAAATGAAGTGTCTGTTCGTTTTTTTTGTCAGTATAGACTCACTAAAGTAATTCATAGATTGTAACCAAACTTGGCACAGACTATTTAAAATTGACATAGGTCAACCTTGGAGGTCGTGAAAGGTCAAATGTAAGGTTAAACAAGCCATTTCTCATGAAAGTGAACCTCCAATCAAAATATTTATTAAAATGAAAATCGTAGAGTTACCTAAAATTGAGGGCAAAGGATGGATGCATTTGGATTCAGAATAAGGCTTAATTTTATTATAATAATGTGGAATCTGCATTAGTGCCAATCACTGACCCAACAAAGACATTCAAAAGGTATATATATCTAATATATAAAATTAAATCAGCCGGATTTTCAATATTAGACCTAAATAGTATTGCAACTGACATATAAAAATTTTAATATTTCAGATTGATCGGCATTAAATTTGATCCATAGTCATTAGACACCAATTAAGCAAGATTCCCTGAATTTCAATTTCTTAAAGACCCCCTTATACTTAAATGTTAAATTTTAGACAATTTCTAGAATCAAAATGATGTAATGGATTTTGATCAAAATTGGAATAAGGATTCTAGACGTAAGATTTAGTAACATTATATGTTTGTTTTAATCTTTGCAAGGAGTCATGAAAGTGGTGCAAAACCGTTCTGTTTGGGGAATTAATCTTACCCATCCTCGAACGAATATTCTTCTAGTTCTATATAAGAACAAGAATATTTATTATAATAATAATAATAATAACGATATAGAAGTAAAGAGACATTATTTTTAGCTATGCAAGGAGAATTTCTTAAAAGATATGTCACCATTTATGAATTTTTGAATTAAATCAAAGTAAAATAAATATTGATTGTGACTCAACATGTAAGGAAACAGGTATCTCATATATATATATATATATATATAAAATTGTGTTGTAAATTTTTCAAATTAATACTTTCCAATAATAAGCAAATTATTATTATTTTCCTTTTGAGGATAAGAGTAATTCTTTGAAAATCCATGACTTAAAGGTCATTCTCATATTTAATCTTATTCCTTGTTTAAACGCCTGATGATTATAATAAACTTGAAAAGTATGTTACTTTACCTTTGTTTCATTATTTCTTATAATAATGCTCTATCTCAAATATCTAGCATATCCATATCATGATAATATCTAATATAAAATCAATATTTTTATTAATTTTTATATATATATATATATTATATATATAAAATCAATATTTTTATTAACTTATATATATATATATAAAAAATCGATATTTTTATTAATTTATATATATATATATAAAATCAATATTTTTATTAATTTATATATATATATATAAAATCAATATTTTTATTAATTAATATATATATATAAAATCAATATTTTTATTAATATATATATATATATATATAAAAATCAATATTTTTATTAATTTATATATATATATAATCAATATTTTTATTAATTTATATATATATATATAATCAATATTTTTATTAATTTATATATATATATATAATCAATATTTTTATTAATTTATATATATATATATAATCAATATTTTTATTAATTTATATATATATATATAATCAATATTTTTATTAATTTATATATATATATATAATCAATATTTTTATTAATTTATATATATATATATAATCAATATTTTTATTAATTTATATATATATATATATATATATATATATATATATAAAATCAATATTTTATTAATTAATATATATATATATATATAAAATCAATATTTTTATTAATTTATATATATAAATATATAAAATCAATATCTTTATTAATTTATATATATAAATATATAAAATTAATATTTTTATTAATTTATATATATAAATATATAAAATTAATATTTTTATTAATTTATATATATATATATATATATATATATAAAATCAATATTTTTATTAATTTATATATATATATATATATACATATAAAATCAATATTCTTATTAATTTATATTATATATATATATATATATAAATAAATCAATATTTTTATTAATTTATATTATATATATATATATATAAATCAATATTTTTATTAATTTATATTATATATATATATATATATAAATATACATAGCCTGATGATTTCCTGCGGGAATAAAACAGATGTTGCTGTGTATTTACTTGACATAGATATATTTTCATACTACTACTAAGCACTACTAACGTATTAAGCATTGTTGAAGAAAATACTGAAATATATGTACACAATATATTATATGTGTATATACATGAAATAGTATATATATATATATATATATATATATATATATATATATATATATATATATATATATATATATATAGCCTATTAAGTAAAAAGAATCTACTTTGAAAATGTTTCATTAAATAATGTGTGTGTGTTACCATGTGTTCCTGTGAATCAACATGTGTCATAACAGAAATGATTTATGCATCTTATGAGCTAATCCTTTTCAAAGCAGATCATAAAAATTCAAAGGTAAAGAAGCAGTGAAAGAAAGTCTCACTCTTGCAAATTTGGTTTCTTTTCTCGGCCAAGAAATGCACAAAATTTGTTTGTGTTTCATTTAACATTGAAGGAAAATGATCACATTCTCAAGAAAGGATTGGTGCTCGACTCTGAAGAATTTCGGCAAATTTCTAAGCACCTCGTTAAGACCTGCAAGAAAAAAAAAAAGCAAACAAAATGGAATAAAAATGCATACAAATGTAAACAGAGTAAAGAGAGTGGAAGATGAGGGTGTGAAGGTGCATGGGTTAGGGTGTGTTGGTCCAGTCGCAGCTGTTGGGATTATGGTGTTGTAACAATGGGAGGAGGGCTGTTAACATGCATGGTTGGCAATTTCTCAATGCATCGACTGTCATTTGAGTACAGGATCACCCATTATATGTCTTTACACCCATGCAAATTCACATTTTACAAAACTTCCTCACATTGCATGATGTCTTCCAAGGTGATTTCTTAAGGTCAAATTTGTATTCACTGCGTGCTCAAATGCATCGAGATACATGTATGGGATATCGGAGATCCTCAGAGAACAGAATTTGACTCATTTCGACACAGGATGAATTTTATTCACCCCCATGTGCTTTTATTTCTCCAATGTGCTTTTATTTCTCCAATGTGCTTTTATTCTCCCCACAAGCTTTGATTCATCCTTTCTGGTCCTCTCACTTCCTCCTCCTCCTCCTCCTCCTCTCCTATTCAACCCACTACTATTCCCCCATTCATGGCTGACACAAACACCCACCTATCTTCCCCACACTCTTTCAGAGCCTCACATTCTCTCCTTTCATTCACATTCTCTCCCTTACCCTTTTTCCGGATAGTCTTTGACTATTTGCTATATAAAGACATTCGTTTATTTTCAATACAGTTATTCTATACCAAAGATTAAGGTCATTTGAATCGACCAAAATAGCATTTGGCTTTAGAAATGTGTGTGTAATTATTTCTACTCGTCTGTTCATGCTTATCCACTATTCCATATACTAAACATTCTATTACACCTGAAATTTAATTTCATGTTAAAACTCCTTCACATCTATTTATGTATTTGTTAAATAAAGGAGGTTATATTCTCAGTCGAGTTTGTTGGTTTGTCAATATGTTTGTTTGTGTACAGCCTAGTGTACACATCTCTTGACCAATATTCGCCCAACTTGGTGAAAATCGGTCATTGTCTAATTTAGAACTGATTTAATTCAGGGATATTTAGATCAAAGGTCAAGGTGAAAGTCAAACTTTTGGCGATAACTTTGGTTCTGTTCATCATAGAGAATCACTACTTGGCCCATATTGTAGCCAATGAAATCCCATATTGTTTATACCTTTGATGTTGACAGAGAAAATTTCGGTCATGGTCGAATCTGTGATGGAATTTCAATGTCCGATTTTTCCAAATTTGATGTATTGATCTGATGCTCTTTGATAACAGTAACCACCGTGAAAAATTTCAGCCTGATCAGATAAATAGATTTTGAGTTATCAATGTTTTCATGGCAGAACTTCAGGAATACTACATACAATATGGAGAAGTAAGGCCCAGATAAGACTTTGGCTCATCCTTACATGGTCAGGTGGAGGTATGTGTTGAATAATTGGCGTGTAGATTTGCTAGTATAGATTTTAGCACATGTGAATGAGTATGGTCAACAATGACCTTGCTTGTGCGTGAAACAACGAAGTTATCAGAGTGTATTCTAGGGTGATTTGACACCAGGGTGAGATCTGACGGGTAGGGTTCGGAAAGGGCATGAATTAGAATGTTGTGTGGAGAGGGACCTACGGATGGGACGATTGAGAGAGAAGGAATGGTTAGACTTTGAGTGAGACCAGCTTGAAGTGAACGATCGCTGACAAAATGTCTTGATGACAAAACTGTTGAGAATCATACGCGGCAATGGGTGTTGATCTGTTTGCCTATCTATAGTTACTTAAGTTAATATAACTATCTTTCTCCTAAAAGTGTAAATTGTACTTGTGATTACATAATATTTTTCTCTCAATAAACCTCCATTTCCAGCCTCTGTCTTATTATAATTCCTCTTACTATAACTCAACGCACGACGGATTAACAACGGGTCCTAGCCACAGACAACACAGAATGCGAAAAAAACACTGACAACAAAAATTTGAGGTAACAAGAGACTACGAAGAAGAAAAAACACATCGAATTGAATTGTAATTTACTATTATTTTTAATGTTAACTATATCTGCTCCTTCAAACTTAGCTAGTATCCAGAAAAAAATAGGTGTTATATTAAGGCACATTGTTTTTCTTCATAGTTTGTGTTACAGACATACACAAATTTCCATTATAATAAAGATATGAAAAATTCAAAGTAATTGCATTCACCAGTCAAGCTTTACAGTACAAAGGTACAGCCAACTCAATCAAAGCCTTAAGGAAAGGAAAGTCCTACCTACGTCGTCTGCTTTTGAAAAGTCCTACCGACGTCGTCTGCTTTTGAAAAGTCCTACCGAATTCGTCTGCTTTTGAAAAGTCCTACCGACGTCGTCTGCTTTTGAAAAGTCCTACCGACGTCGTCTGCTTTTGAAAAGTCCTACCGACGTCGTCTGCTTTTGAAAAGTCCTACCGACGTCGTCTGCTTTTGAAAAGTCCTACCGACGTCGTCTGCTTTTGAAAAGTCCTACCGACGTCGTCTGCTTTTGAAAAGTCCTACCGACGTCGTCTGCTTTTGAAAAGTCCTACCGACGTCGTCTGCTTTTGAAAAGTCCTACCGACGTCGTCTGCTTTTGAAAAGTCCTACCGACGTCGTCTGCTTTTGAAAAGTCCTACCGACGTCGTCTGCTTTTGAAAAGTCCTACCGACGTCGTCTGCTTTTGAAAAGTCCTACCGACGTCGTCTGCTTTTGAAAAGTCCTACCGACGTCGTCTGCTTTTGAAAAGTCCTACCGACGTCGTCTGCTTTTGAAAAGTCCTACCGACGTCGCCTGCTTTTGAAAAGTCCTACCGACGTCGCCTGCTTTTGAAAAGTCCTACCGACGTCGTCTGCTTTTGAAAAGTCCTACCGACGTCGCCTGCTTTTGAAAAGTCCTACCGACGTCGCCTGCTTTTGAAAAGTCCTACCGACGTCGTCTGCTTTTGAAAAGTCCTACCGACGTCGTCTGCTTTTGAAAAGTCCTACCGACGTCGTCTGCTTTTGAAAAGTCCTACCGACGTCGTCTGCTTTTGAAAAGTCCTACCGACGTCGTCTGCTTTTGAAAAGTCCTACCTACGTCGTCTGCTTTTGAAAAGTCCTACCGACGTCGTCTGCTTTTGAAAAGTCCTACCGACGTCGTCTGCTTTTGAAAAGTCCTACCTACGTCGTCTGCTTTTGAAAAATCCTACCTACATCGTCTGCTTTTGAAAAGTCCTACCGACGTCGTCTGCTTTTGAAAAGTTCTACCGACGTCGTCTGCTTTTGAAAAGTCCTACCTACGTCGTCTGCTTTTGAAAAGTCCTACCGACGTCGTCTGCTTTTGAAAAGTCCTACCGACGTCGTCTGCTTTTGAAAAGTCCTACCTACGTCGTCTGCTTTTGAAAAGTCCTACCTACATCGTCTGCTTTTGAAAAGTCCTACCGACGTCGTCTGCTTTTGAAAAGTCCTACCGACGTCGTCTGCTTTTGAAAAGTCCTACCGACGTCGTCTGCTTTTGAAAAGTCCTACCTACGTCGTCTGCTTTTGAAAAGTCCTACCTACATCGTCTGCTTTTGAAAAGTCCTACCGACGTCGTCTGCTTTTGAAAAGTCCTACCTATCTCCTACCTTTCAGAAATGAACTACCTATATCATTTCTTTTAATAAAATCCTACCTTGTTGTATGCTGTAGGAAAGTTTTACCTTATTGTTCACTTAATTTTTGCAGGTCAGGGAGATGTCTATTTTAAATTCCTAGAATTTGAAAACTCTTATTTTTCTTTTTTGTATATTTAAAGTAAATAGGTCATGAATATTTGTAATTATAATGACTACCTTATCACAACATAAAGCTATTTGAGACTTTTCAATGATTTTGTTAAGAGTATTGAGGATATAGATTTCTAGAAGGTCTGCCATTCGTGCTGAGGTGTAAGTACCCAGGAGTATGCCGAAATTAGGAAAATATTCTTTATCTGATTCCTAACCATCAATTTCTTGTCTCCTGTTTAACAATCCTTGAAAAACAATGTAGAAAGAATGCAATTGAAATTACTTGGATTTAATTTTCATGTAAACAAAACATTGTCTTGGGAAAACAATTTATCCACAGAAACAAAGCTCTCCAACATAATGGGAACAAAGGCAAGATGAAAACTCACTGGGTTTTATTTAATAACCATTTTAGATTTCTGGCAAATCAATCTTTTATTGCAATAATCTTCTTTTATTAAGAACTAGCAGGCATCCCCAACATCGTTTGGGAATGAATGTAGATCTGTGGACATTTACACCAACGCCTTGAACTCCATTCTACCATTATTTTAGTGTTGTTTATGGCTGTCCATTGAGAATGAAAACTCCACAATATTAATTTAAAAAAAACGTAAAATATAAAATCATTGGATTCCTCACAAAATTTTGCTTGGAAAAAGGTATTTGATCTTGGTGTAGGGCTTTGTTTTTCAATTTCATTCTTTGACAGACAAGCAGAGACACCATGAATGTTGTATAGATGTATTGTGTGTGAGAGTTATAAAATATAACTTTTATTGTTTATTCATAGAATAAAAAATGGTCTTCAAGTAATATGTAAATTAGGTCATGTGTATTGATCAATGGTAATATTTAAACTTTATATAAATTAAGCTTACAGCTACTGCTTGTGAACAATTAAATTCCATAGCCGCAATCAAACTTAAGACAGCCAAGTTATACGAAAAAAGATGAATGCATTACCAATACACGCAAGCGTTGGCATTAATGGAACATGTCCTACATAAAAGGTTTTGTAAATTAACATTAATTAAAAAAAAAAAAATTTTTTTCCTAAACATTTTAAAATTATGAAGTTGCTCAATCTTTTAGAAATCAGTCAGGTAAATAAGTTAAATTTTAAATTAAATTTATTAAATAGACTATGGGAAAAGCCGTATCGGTTGTTACGAATTCAAACATATTTTCAGAGATATTAATATACTTATTAAAATGTTTACAGACAGTTGATACTTTAAACGAATAAATTTGAAATTTATATTTATTTATCACACTTATATTACCATCAAAACGGTTCACTTAATTAAATTAATAATAAAACATAGTCTTTTGAAATATTCTATATCTGTAGAGAGCAATGACTCAAACAGCTATTTGTGTGCCGAATTTTCATAACTATCTTTTAAACAGTTTATAATAAGTTAATGTTTGGTGTTATTCATTTGTAATTTTATTGTCCTTTTTCCTATATATATGCAATAGTTTTGTCGATATTGACAAGAAGTAATTAAAGTGATTTAATTAATAAAAAGGATAAATTACCAAAACCTTGAAAATATTATGTTCATTAATTTTCAAGGGAGGTACTTAAAATGAAAACTATTAGTTTTTAAAATCACAATGGATTTATATTAAAGATATGTAATCTAAGTTATATATTTAAAAATAATACTTTGAGCTAGATTAATAGCCACTGCATGACGGTTAGTTTTCAGCTAGTTTAAAATAAGGTGGAGCAGATTTGCAGAAGCTAAATTGTTTAATAATCCATTTTACTTTCATTTTTTTTTTTAAGTTCCCCAAATTCTGAATTACTACACCGGGTAACTAGTATTTCTGAATTTTTATGATTCTAGACTGACTTTTGAATTTCAAGCATTTATTAATAACAGGATTGTTCGGTTGTCGCCTGGTATTTGCATAAGTTAACACAATGGATCTGATAGAATTTTAACTTGGCTTGTCAATTCCATAGTCTATATTAAGCTAAATACGCTTCCACCCTGGGACAGAAAAAAATTTAAGGTATAAAATTTTTTTTTTTCATTCTTCTAAAGTCTTAGTAACCTCGAATGAAAGTTAGAAAGCTTTAAAATGTTGTGTAGAGTGCAGCCATTAAACGTGTCATTTATAAATTGTAGCTCTTTTATGTTCAGTGAAATGTGCGTGTGTGTGTGTGTGCATAATGTTACAAGTGAGTAGTTATTGAGCGCACACCTTTATAATTGACAGGGGGCAAGTTGCATAGAAATTCTAACGGGAGGAATACAGGTGCAGATAGGGTTACTTGGCTGCACTTTTCACAGCTAGAGTATTTGACACTGTTGTTATCATTGTGATTGCTATTTCTCTATTGAATTCGGAGAAAAGAAAAACAGGAAGGAGAAAGGTATATGCATCTATCTCACCTGTCGTGTCTGCTGTGGCAGAACAATCCCGTCATTCCAAATCCTTGATGAAGCATAGATAGCAGTGACTTCACGGGACAATTTCTCTTGCATCTTGCATTTCCTCTCTTCGGTTAAGTCAGTTTCCTTTAGGTTTTATGAAAAAAGAATTTTAAAACATGTTACTTTTAAAAAAAACTTTCTTTTTTACATTTAGATACTCCAAACTGAGACGTATGGGTTTACTGTGAAGAGTAGAAAGCTTTTCGGCATCTGGGAGCCTCTAAAGTGAAGGGGCGGGATTTTGCTCCTTGTTGGGTTGGTTGCATGCATTTACATTGAGGGAGCACAAGCGCAGCAAGTTCGTCAGAGCACATTCCATTGAAGTACTTGTAAAACAAGCACAGGGATGCAACATTGCGGTGATGGGTTTGGAAGAAAAATTATCTATTATAATAAAGAGAAGATCTATTATGTGTGCATGTATGTTCTTATCTATTCGTTAAAAGCAGGGGAGACTCGACTCTAGAACAATAAGAGGAGTAACTGGTTTAGGAAAAAGAAAACTCAGAACATACAACTCCTTTGTTATCAGCATGTCCAAAACGTCTGTGTGGTTCTGTGCAAGCCACATCATCATCATCATCATCAACCGGTTTATTTGTTGAATCAGGCCACAATTAATCCTCTGATGAGGGTGGGGCCTGATTGTCTAGTCTCGAAATCTAAGTCTTCCTCTCCACTCCTGTCTTTGGCAAGGCTTGATGGAATCCATACCCATGGCCTTCCTATCACGTTTGACTACGTCCTCCCAAGTCAACTTGGGTCTGCCAGTGGTGATGTTCTCTGCTGGCACATTCAACTGTCGGACTTTAGCAATCCAGCCATCGCTACGCTCAATGTGACCCAACCAACGCAGTCTGTTCTTCCGCATGATGTCCGTAAGGCTTTTCAAGTCGACCTGTGAGAGCAGGGATTCAAAAGAAACGTACTGTTCAGGCCTCACCAAACAGATCCATCTGACCATTGCCCTGTCATTACGCAAGATATTAAACTCATCCAGTGGCACAGGTGAGCTGACCATAGAGGACAATTGTTGACACTGCACACGAACTTAATCATACTCAAAATATGAGCGTGCACCTGAAAGCATATGAGTTAGCAGCCATTATCATGTATGCATGGTGTTCCAAAGAAGAAGGATACAGCTGCAACGTTATTAGGCACAGGATGCGGATTAGAAAAACCGACAATGGCAGACAGATTCAATGTCAAAATAAAAAGACTAGAGAATAAAGAAAAGTGGCAAAACAAAAATATTCTTTTGACCATGACGTCAATGAGTCAAAAACAATTGACAAAACAATAAAATATTGTTTTGAAAAGGAATGTGGGTGACAAAATACGTCGAATGTAATTCAGTCAACATTTGAAATCAATCAACACAATCAGTTGTTATTTAAGAGGAGGCCCAGGGGTCCCAGATCAGGAGAAAGTCTGGCAGACAGGCAGACTAGTTGGGAAGCAAGCGGTCACGAATTGATCCAGGGAATGTTTGTTCATTTATGAAAGAAATCAACAAGAAATAAAACTCGATTTTTTATGAAACAAAACCAGTTGTGCTATTATCTCTATCAAAAGAAATGATTGTAGTCAAGAAAAGAAAGAGAGCCGAATTCCTTTGTAAAGGTTTTATTCACAAAAGTAAAACACGAAATAAAGTTAAAATGACGAAGCATTTATAGTCACCGCCTGACGGAAGAGTTCATTCAATGAGAGGAGGGGTTAAGAATATTACACTTTCCCCTTCAAGTTTTTATTTATTATTTTATTTATTTATTTTTTTTTTAACTCGTTTTTATTCATTCATTTTTTTCTCATTATTTATTTATTTTTTTTTTTACCTTTTTTAAAAATTTTTTTTAATGTATTTTATTCTATTTTATTCTACTTTTTTTCTCTAATGCCTTATTTAGTAACAAAGTCCTTGTATTTCTCAGGAAATTTCCGTATTCTGCCAGATCTTCACAGTGGCTCGGATGGCATTTCGCTCTCAACTGGCTCCACACGAGGTGTTTCTTCTATCTGTTCAGAATATTGTATATTTTCTTTTTCACTTTCTGGCTTACTTACGGGTGGCATGCAAATATCCTCCAACGTGTTGTCTCCATTAATTGAGTTGGGAGCCAAATCTTTGACGATAGTTTTGAGGAGGATTGATCTTCAGTAACGTAGCAGGTGTAACCGGAGGGTCATATTTACTCGACCTAATATGATCTCTGATGTATACTTGGCCTGGTTTTGCCCACAGAGGAATAGAAGTACCAGAAGTGGATTTACGGCTGTACTTAAATAGTCTATCGTGAGGGGTCGTATTCGTAGCTGTGCAGAGCAATGATCGAATTGAATGTAGAGCATCAAGTAGAATATCTTCCCAACAGGATAGTCTCATATTGCGAGAATGTAAAGTTACTTGTATGGCCTTCCATAGTGTGCCGTTTAGTTTCTCAATTTGGGCATTGCCTTCCGGGTGATATCTACTCATCTTCAAAGTCGCAATGCTTTTCCCATGTAAGTAAATTGTGGCCCTTTACATCAGCCACTTTGGATTAATTAGACAAACGATAAAATTGGTCATAACTGTGTTACACAGCATGCTGAAAGTAAAGGATATTGAGAAAAGCAACTTTTGCAAGTTGGTGTGAGGATTCAAATAGCTGGAAGTTTTGGTTGCTTGTTGGGTTTTATGGCATGTCAACTGTTGTTGGATCATTTTATGTCAAAACTTGTTATTTTTGTATATGATTGATTTATAGGCATATATATTTTAAACAAATGGTTTCTATTTAACCCTCACAGGTACTACCACTGCGGATCAGAGTAGACCTAAGAGTAGTGGTAATTAAGGGATGACTCCACACTCCAATGCTCCCTAATTAGAGTTTCACTACTGAATGCAGTTTTATGTTATACCTAGACGGGTTGGGGCGGGGGGGGGGGGGGGGTAGTGAGTAGGTTGAGTAGTTCATATGATTGAGAAATAGGGTCAAAGAAGATAAAGGTACAAATGACTGAGAAAAATGGATTTTTGGGTGGAGTAGTGAGTAGAGGTGAACACCTTGCCCAAGAGTGTCCGAGGCTTGTGTCAGAGACAAATTCTATTTACTTTTTTTATACTTGTAACGGCTATTACCCTTGTCATGTTGCGCTGGCTTCCTCCCGAGCAAGTACAGTGTCTCTGACCATCGCAGGACCACTTTCGCTGATACTGAGCTAGGTCACACGATATGGCATGCCAATCTCGATTCTATAGTCAAAGACTAACTATTAGTGCGTGCCTGATAGCGCCGCTAGGTAGCCTTTGACTGTCACTGCTAACGTCTTCAACTGCTTACCAAGAAGTTTGCACAAACCAGAGGAGGGGGGGTATGACCTTGTTGATGAGCTCTCTCTCTCTATGGGTGTCAAGCTGCTTGCCTGAACGAGTGGCTGCTTAGGGTTGTGCCCAGAACACATTCAATTAACTCATAGATGGGACCCTGACAGGTACTACCACTTCATGTCAGAGTTGATCTGAAGGTAATGGCAACTAAAGGTTAACTCAACTAAGCTCCCAAATTGGGGCCTCCCCACTGGATGCACTTTAAGGTCATACCCAGGACCAGCCGCAAGTTTTATGTGTGTGACAGAGTTTGTTTTTTTCTCTCAAAAGAGAGATATGTGGGTTACATGTAATCTCACAATAACTTATTCACACAAACTGCACATAATAATGCTTTACTTCCTTCTCCATAACACCTACATATTATGCAGAATGGTGTGCAGGACAAAATCAAGATTGAAGACGTACACAAGAGTTCATAAAAATGCAATTTCAAAACTTTGTTCTAAAAAAATCTGCTATGTTTGCTTTAAGACATGCAGTTCTACAGCTAATCATAAGAGTCACTCTCGAGTTGAATGAAGTGGATATGGAGGAATGAGCTATGATATCTGGCAAGATGAAGCAGTCATCATGCTCACGTGCATGTATGCGTGCATGCTCACGTGCATGTATGCGTGCATGCTCATACTATAAATATAAACCAATTGGATCTATTCTTTAGATATTTGAAACAGGGATTCCATGTATTGACATGGGTAACATAGATTATATAACACATCACTCAGTAAGTTTCCCGAGCCTAACTAATAAAACAACAGCTTTTAGGCAAAATTCGACTTTGTTCATCAACATAGTCTCCTAGGATGATACACAGATTCAAATGCTTCTCTAACAATTTGATGTCTTTTTTATAGAACGATTTGTCTTTGGCTTCAAAATACGCCACAGTTTCCGATATCATTTCTTGATTAAAGCCAAATCTCTTTCTCTGGGGCATTCTTTTGAGGTCTGAAAATAGCCAGCAGTTGCTTGGTTCAGATTTGGAGAATAGGGTGGGTGTGAAAGCAATTCAAAGTGTACTTCATGTAGTTTTACCATAGTTGAGATCGAGTTGTGACATGGTGCATTGTCTTAGTGAAGAGCACTTTTTTGTTGGTTCGATAAGAACACCCTTGCATGTGCTCACTCACAGAGTAATACATACGTTGCATGATAAGCACACTGCTTGTGTAGGAGGCAACTTCTGCTTCCACCCAAACTGTTTTCCTGCGATTTATAAACAGTCCCATTTGAGATGTCAACGTGATCAGATGTTATATTTCTCTCCCCGTCTCTAACAAGGGCTTTGCTAGATGAGATGAAACTATAGTACATATATGTCGACGGATTCAACCTATTTTGTATGCCTGCTTTTCATAACTCTTTCCGGACCATGTTTTGTGTTGATGAAACCGTTTGAATAAAATTGATTTAAATTGTAGAGAAGAAGTCTGTTCTTTTAATCAAAACTTGGTGAACCTTTTCTTCATATTAAACAGGCCAATAGGATGGATACGATGCAGCAACCCCTACTACAAAATGGCGATCTCAACATTCTTCTCTCTCCTCTACAAATTGGTGACCTGACATGATTTGAACATGCAGTTCTTCCAGCTCTTTATAAGGTTGAGAATATGAATAGATTTCGTATTTTGCGAATACAGGTTCCATTCACTGTTCACCACTGTGTTAAAAAATACAGTTTCAGTTTCAATACCTTTTGAACATGCTTCATATTTTGGATAGAATTAATCATGGACGGCGGCACCGGGGGGGGGGGGGGGAGAGCTTTTTGACTTGAGCCCCCACTCCCTTACTTTACGGTCATCAATAATAAAGTTATATATGCATGTGTTTAGCCCCCCACTTTTATAACTGTCCCGCCGGTCCTGTTAATGATTCATTCATTGTTCCTTTCCGACTTGCAACAACACAATTCAAATTTTAAAGAAATTAAAAAAAACATTTCCTTACAAAATAAATTACAGCTTCAATCATGAAACTATTTTAACACACTTATATCGATTATGGCCAAATACAATCAACAACTGACCTGCATTATATTGTCCAACAAGGCATCAGATTCCATTAAGCCAATCTTAGCATTGGGCCAACTGAATAAAAAATTAGGACTCATGGCTCGACCACACTAAAAAAAAAGTAGAAATAAATGAAAAAATAATAGGTAAAAATGTAATGGAAAATATTGAATGGCTTTGTGTCAGACAAGGCTGATCTGAATATCAGGTGTTTTAGAGGATGCCAAAATTTGACCCCGGTGAGTTCAAGAATGAACAGCTGATTCTAAGGATGACTAAAGTAACATCCCGGGTCATGCTAAGTGTGGGTATGCCTTCTCCACAAAATAAAAAAATTAAGTCACACAAGAAAAATATTCCCAGAAGACAGATGTGAGAGCGTGACGTTAGTGTGATTCAACATCTTCAATCAATTCTGAGTAACAATGCCAACAGATAACATCCAAAATCATGGTTGTTTATAAAAATAAGAAATTAAGTCCTGCAAGCCTGACAAATACCAGAATGTGAAAAGTGAGAAGACGAATTAAGTGTGATGCACAATCCGATTTACCTGGCTTTGACACTAACTTCCTTCTCAACTTCTTTTACCATCTTAAATTGAAGATGCCCTGTTAAACATGGGTTCAAGATATAGTTCAATTGAAACCTCATAAAATAAGACATCTTTGTTGTATTTGTTTCTTTTACAACAATCAGAGTAACAGTAACAGTTCCACATTATGGCTCATTCTTTTACTGGTCCCAATTGTTGCAAAATTAAGAATGAAACAAGAAAGGTTTTACATTGCTTAAATTTTATTCTAGTAGAATGCTAACATCTTTTCAGCCTCGCATCCACAGTCAGCCCTCCAGCTCCTGCTGGAGGAAGCAAATAGCAGAACGTCAACTCATTTCAACCTCACGTCTTGCTCTGTTCTCCCCCCCCCCCGTCTTTTTTGTTTTCTGATCGGTGACATAATTCTGCAAATTGTTTTTAACACATTCCTCCGATCAGCATACCTTAAAATGTAAAAGCGGGATAGTATAATGGCTAAGTGGTTAATGACGTGGACTGAGTACCTGGGTGTGCTGGGTTCGAATCCAGTTCGTTCCACAGAAACACTTTCATCAAAACCCACACCTGACCTTGTGTCTAACCTCCTGGAGAGAATGTAAATAAAATACCTTAAAATGTAAAATGTTTATATTTCATTTTCATCTCAACCTTGAAATTATCAAAACAACCACAGTCCCATTCCAAATATGATGTCTACTCACACCCCTGACCTACACTTCATTACTAAGTTATAATTCTTATTTACTATTTTGATTTTTCCAACACCCCAGGGTAATCTTATTACAATATTAATAGTAATGTTCTTCAAATTTACTTCACACATTCCTTTTTTGTTACCATGGAAAATTTTCAAAATAATTTTGCAGCATCAGTATCAAACAATGTATATTGTATCCTTTTAAAAGACGTGGTATCGAAAAAATAAGTAGTATCAATACTTTTAACAACTCTAGTGCAAGGTGCATCCTTTTGTTTGAATGATATTCAGTGTCATTGCCATAATAGTTATAACAAGGCTTACTTAACAGCAATGATAGACTTGCTTACCATTAAATAGTGGTCCATTCCAAAAGCATTGCCGACAATGATGGTTATTTTAGGAACATTTGCACATCCAATGGCTGCCATCATCTGGCCATGAGATTTCATACGATTGGATGAATACATTTCTAGAATAAGAAAAAAATCATCATTTATTAAAACTCGCTGAAGTAGCTGTCTCTACCATGCAATTTCAATCACACTTATCTATGAATAAGCTTAAAAATGAAAAGACCCTCAGCCTCACATCCACAGTCAGCCCCTGCTGGTGATGTGATGGAATATCACCAGGGTGAAATAAATCAATGTTTCTGATTGGTCAATAAAATAGTGAGTTCAAATAAAAAATAATAAGGCGTGATAGAACCATCAATAACTAATATAAAATAAACATTTTTATATCTCAATTTTATCGATCAGACTATTTGGAGGCGAAATTGCCTTATAACGGTCCTTTAGGCTATAAATTGACTTTTAATGGTTTTGCCACATTTACTGCGCAGGCACATTCTTACACTAATAAACTTTTTTTTTTTTTACTTATAATCTCCTTCTTAGCACTAATGAATAGAATAAACAATTTATAAAATTAAAATAGTAGAGAAGTAAGTATTGTACATGTCAGTTGAAAATTGAACTCCTTGGCTAAAACTCTAACTAGTTGGTAGTTTGAAAAGTCACACATTGAAGCGTTGCTGAAATGGCAATAATAAGGAGAATATTTAAAAAAAATATTTTGAAAACCTAGACAACACAATTTATTTATGTTTTTTTACAGAAATTATTTATTTACTTTAAAAACTTGAGTACTTTCGGTGATATACACTCTTGCCAGAAGTATAAGCATTTTTTTTCTCTTCTTTTTTCGTTTAATCCTCCTTGATTGAGACATATTTATCGCAGTCAAGTTGAAATTTGTCTTGATGTTTGCTTATACTTCTGACACTGTTTATGTACACATATCTTCAGTATCGATGTATACCTAGCCTCAAATACCAGACCATTGTAGAATGTCAGTACACACCCAACTTTATATATTACACCATAGCATGTCAGAATTTTAACTTAAATATTTAATGACTTAAGACATGTATCAAAAGTATAAAACTCAAAATTAGTAGTTGAAGTAAATTGATATTTTTATTTAGAGTTATACAGGGAAAACTAGTTTTGAGAAGTTTACGTTGTTTTGTGTTAATGTTCACACTATTTTTGTGGATATTCAGACGTAATCCCGAATTGATCATTTTGTGATATTGATTGAAGGAATGGAGAAGACTAATCAACCAAATCTCTTATGAAAGGTGCCATATCAAACCTAAGACAACACAGAATCTAATCAATAACTCAAACTTGTCAAAACAATTTTTACTTCACAGACTTTGAGTAAAATGTTCTCTTGTCAAAAATACATGATGATGAATATTCATCTCTCATGAATTAAGTGGAGTACTGTAATAAAGTATGTCATTTTAAAAAATAGATGTTTTATTTGTCATGTACTATAGAAATATTTGACCCAGAGGTAATCGCACATGTAGAATTCAAGTGACGGCCATTTTGAAATCCAATATGTTGGCTAATTTATAAAGATACACAATGTAGATTGTAACTATCGAATTCTTTTCCTCCCAAAACATACATTTGGATACCAGAATCGAGTCAATAGCAGCATTAGACCCAAAGATAATCGAAAATGTAGGTTTCAAACAACTGCCATTTTGAAATCCAATATGGCGGTTCATTGGTACAAAATGTGATGCAGATTGTTACCATTATATTCCTTGCCCCCAAAAACATACATTTAGACACCAGAATCGAGTCAATAGCAGCATTAGACCCAAAGATAATCGAAAATGTAGATTTCAAATGGCGGCTATTTTGAATTCCAATAGGCGGACATGAAGAGAGAATTCCGAGTGGCTCAATATGTGAAAATGTTCGCCATATATCAATGTACATTTGTGCCAAATTTGATGCTTGTATCACAAAATACACAATCCTTTTGAAATTTTGAGATAAACCACCCCACTATAATTTTCATCCAATTTTAATAATTCTTTTTTCCAAAGTATATGAATCATTGCATAAAACTATGAGATAATTAGAGTTAAAGAATTCAAAACGATCTGGCGCTATCAATTCTGGATTTCTTATAAGCTTCATTTTGATACCAAGATTGTCATACTTATTGAAAGCAACTTAACTTGAAGATATACTGTTTCCGTTATGTATCACGCACATTGAACATGCCCTTTTGCATGAGACCGACATTTTTGATAGCATAAACAAGTCTCGATATTTTATTGTTTGGATTATTTTGTTCTCATCTGGGTTGTTATTCTCACAACGTTTTGGCTGATGTAACATCTGACCTTATTCAGGTGCGTCTTGTCGAACTCTTGAATCTATAGTGAATTTCGAACAGAATTCTTAATCTACTTTCATGGATTAAATAAAGTTCCAAATTACGCATAGATTCTCCAAGTTCAACAAGATGCACCTAAAGAAGGTCAGAGGTTTTATTGACCATAACATTTCGAGAATAACATCCAAGATGAGAACAGTAGTCCGACTAATCCAAATGATCAATACTCATCTCAAAAAAATTACCAAACAAGTCTAGAAATTGTCGTTCGTATTTTATATCTCTTGTTGTCTTCTAACATGCTTTTATGGTGATAAAAGGTGAATATATGTACCATTTGAATAAATGCTTTAATTTCTTTTAATGTCGTATGATCTTGGTTTGGTAGTTTGGTAGTTTTGTTTTACGGCATATCAACCCTTTTTGGGTTATTTAATGCCGAATCTGGTCATTATAGTAAAAGTTTTTATGCTTCAAGTTCTTTATATCTTCAAATGTTTAATCATCGTTTTTGGTTTGGTAGTTTTGTTTTACGGCATATCAACCCTTTTTGGGTTATTTAATGCCGAATCTGGTCATTATAGTAAAAGTTTTTATGCTTCAAGTTCTTTATATCTTCAAATGTTTAATCATCGTTTTTGGTTTGGTAGTTTTGTTTTACGGCATATCAACCCTTTTTGGGTTATTTAATGCCGAATCTGGTCATTATAGTAAAAGAGTTATGCTTCAAGTTCTAAAAATAAAATAAAAAAGGGGAGGGAGAAAGGGAGAGAGGCTGTTGTTTTTGTTTTTGGTTTTGTAGAACATAATTAAGTTTTACAAAAAAAAAAAAAAAAAAAAAAAAAAACGTCAATGTAGGTGAATTTCGTCTCAGGGAGCCACAGGGCAGCCTGATCTGGTATCACCAGGTATGATCTTGTAATGAAATCAAAGGAACTTCTCTTCTACAACACCGTAACAAACAATGACAAATCTCAACTTCAATGTTCTCTCAGCAGTCCAAAATTCAACTCAGTCTTCCCCAATTCGATCATCTGAAAGTTGTTCTCCTCATATGCAAATGAATGCTACTTATTAAAAATCTAACTATGAATACAAGTTCTTTTTTTCACTGAAACAGTCAACGCGCTTCAAAGCTGGCAACTCTTCATTTTCTTCTCCATTGTTACAGTAAGCAACGTTTAATCATCCTTTATATTTTAAACCACATGTTGTTAAGACCTAAAGTTGTCTTTTGGAAGGGTCTCACCCTCATGCTAATCTGACGCTGCTTTTTTTTTTTTTTTTTTACATGATTCACCCCAAACAAGGCAGGACGCCACTGTAAACGTAAGGGGCTACTGAGAAAAAGGAAAAGGGGAGAAGGATTAGTGGTTCAGCTTAAATTGGGATCTGAGCAGCGAGATGTCTGTTTACATTAGTTTTAAATTTCTGCATGTCAGTACTGTCGGGGAAACAGAGGGCAGGGAGGGAGTTCCAGAGGCCAGCAGCACGAGGAAAGAAGCTATTTGAGTAGAATGCTCTCCGGCATCTGGGGACCTCCACAGTGAATGAATGAGATTTAGTAGAATGTCGAGTTAGTCTAGTGAATTTACATCGAGGGGGCACCAGAGTAGCCAACTCATCAGAGCATAATCCATTGAAGTATTTGTAAAACAAACACAAGGATGCCACATTGCGGCGATGAGACAGGGGCTGGAGCTTGACAGCCATGTCTTCCTTCCTCACAATCTTTCTTGACAGCCATAACGAGGTTGTGCTGTACTAAGTTAAAGTAAATATTAGAAATATGCCTAGTAGGAAAATTCTTAGAAATTAAGTAAATCAGATCAAATATTACCATGATCCGTGCTTGGTATTTCTTGGAGGGAATCAGGAAGAGTGTTCTGTAAAAAGATGAGTGGAATTCCACGCTGATTGCATAACTGGACAAACTGTGAACCTTTTGTGGCTGCATTAGATCCAATTCCACCTTTATTGGCAACAATGCCGACCAAATGACTTGAGAAAAAAAGAAGAAAAGTTACAAAATAGAAGAATATTCGTCTATTACTGGTTTATTTTCTGTATTTGTTTACTTTTCCTGCATTCATGTGTTTACTGTTTTCTCTGACAAAAAAACAACTTAATAATACTGAAATTTAAAAGTTAGTCAAGAATACTAGGTATTCTGTGAAAAAAAAGTCTTTACGTTAATAGCGCTAGGTCGATTGGGTGGCATCAGCTTCATTGCTCTATCAAAATAAGGCCTATGTCATGCTAAAATTGAAAGATGAGGTGGTCTGAATGAGTTGGTATGTCTTACACTATTAATCAGACTTTTGGGTTCTTATGGATGATAACTGGATCGTTTTATGGTTTGTCTTCATTATATCGTATTGTGTTTTGGCTAGAATCCAGTTGAAGTTACTTTGTAAAAATTAGATATTTAGTCACAAATAAATTGAATAACAAAGTCTTATTGTAACATAATATATTTTATCAACTTCATTGATCATCTTCATTCAACAAGTAAAAGGCAGGTGTTAGTAAAGAAGTTGTAGTAATTACATAATTACAATCTATTTTCTTTTGCACTAGCGTGTTCTCACTCGCGGAGGTATTGATACAAGGTTCGGTAAGAACACACTTGCATTTTCTCACTCATGGAGTGATTTATGCATTGCTCGATGAGAACACCGTTTGTGTGGTAAAGGCAACTTCTGCTTCCACCTAAACCTTATTCTGCCTTTTATGAACAGTCGGAGTTGAAACGTCTACGCTAGCAGACATTATGTTTCTTTTCTCGTCTCCAGCCGTGATTTGGCGAGACGAGACGAAAAATCCTGACTCAACATATTTTGTAGTCCTGTTTTCATAACTCTTACCGGATCATATTCGATGAAACTGTATTAATTAAATTGATTTAAATGGTAGATGGAGAAGTTTGTCTTCATAACCAAACTTGATAACCCATTTTCTTCATATCCAGCAAGGTCAGAAGGATGGAGATCTATTCAACCACCCTTTCCTTCATACTACAAATTCTAAATCTCATCTACAAAACGGCGATCCAGACATCTTCTCCAAATGAAGTTATTTAATGAAGTTATTAAATGTTCATGTACCTTGACACAGAAAAAGTGATATTGAAAGTTCTTGAGTCAAAACAAAGAAAATGTTATTATAAATCAATAAGCCTGGACAAGGAAAATGTTATACGTCCATAAGAGGAAAATGTTATTTTAACGATACATATGCAGGTAGGAGTATTGAGTTAGTTTGTGAGACTGGAAAAGTTCATATTATTATTATTAGGAAGTAAGTTCATGTTCAGAGATGTCGCCATCTTAAGAAATTAACTCCACGTGTACTGATACCAATAGTCAGAGGCTAAAAGGTGGGTTTGGTTTGGGTGCCGATATGAAATGTTGGTGGTTGTTCAGAAGACGTGGGTTTGTTAGGCAACTTAGCCTTTTCGCCGGCTTACTGCTTGAAAAACGCGGATGAGCTTCCTTAAATAAGATTTTTGAACAAGTACTTGACCCCAGGAGAGATTGTTTCTGATTTGTTCCCTATATCGGAATTTAATCAATCTGAAACTGAGTATTTGATCCAATCAGTACCAAATATTCTCAGTAAATATCAAATCATTTTAAACATCATTATTCTGCGATTGTTGTTGTAGATATTACTACTATTACTACAACTTATATAGTTAACCAAAATAATTGTTACTCACACATTGGCTAAGACCGTTTCAGCTACAAGAAATTTCTGAGCTACTTATAAAGACAAAGTAATTAGTTTTTGACTTGTTGCAAATCTTTTGATTGGTTACGTTGACTAAAGTGACTATGTTGTACCTCCAGTGTTATCAGACCTTGGATAAAGTTGGGCTTGCGAAAAACAGGCATATCTATAGTGAAAGATCTATATTTCCAACAATCCTATGCATTAGTTGATCACACAGAAAAATGGTCAGAAAATTAGGAATTTCAAAAGACACTTCAAAAGATTGTAAAATGGATGACAAAAACAGTTATTTTAAACCAACGTTTTTCTTCTATCGATTCTGGTCTATCTTATACTCAAATATCAACTATCAGTAATAACTATTTAAAAGGCATATTAAAATTGCTGGAATTACCTACTCTCCAGGGGGGGAGGGGGGGGGGGCTAATGTTTTGCATGTCACAATCAAATATGTTTGTTATCAAATGCAAATCAAAAAATCATAAACAGTACAATTAAATCATACCTCATGTCAGTGGTCCTCCAAGGCTGAGGACATTTCATACAAGATCGTCTCTCGTCATCCCCTGATGTCTATCTCTCCATGGGGGTTAGCACAACAACACAAAGAAAAGAACTAGATCCCGAATTTGGAGAAAGGCCATTTTATTAGGCTATTGACGTTGCCTTCCTCTCTGTTAGTGGCGGGGAGAAGAAATATCAGAGTTACATATTTCTGGGGCCTGGTCCCTTCGTTTATAATCGATTCTTAAGTCATTTCTTATCACATCTCATCACTTCATGCTTCCAACTCAGAGTTCCCGTTCTTCGTGCCTATCCTCTCTTGTGTGACGTCATTTCTTCTAGCTCTTGTTCTCACAGAAGACAATAGCTTCATAAAAGCTAGCTACTTGGCCCCATCTGACTTTTATTTCCTGTTTACATGCTAATGTTTCCCCTGTGAATTTAAATCATCAAATAAGTACTAACAGACATTTAAAAATTTATCTGAATGATTTATTTTAAAAATAAATAATCTTCAGAATTTTCTAACTGCTGTTTTTTTTTTTTCTATGAAAAATAAATGTGTAAAAGGTTTATAATATTTATGAATTGCAACAATTAAGAACTAGCTGATCTATCCGGCGTTGCCAGGGAGACTTTTTACTTTCATTTTTGTTTCAGGAAAGAGAAACAAAAATGAAACTGAAATTATTTTTTTAATTAGGACTTTTGTGAAATTTTAATTAATTTCATCAAGCTATCTTTTGGTCATTAAATTAATTGGATGAGATTATTCAAAATTAAAAAAATAATTTAAAACATTTGTGTATCAACTCACAGACAGATGCTATCTTGTCTGACAATTTTATTATGTAGACAAGATTATTCAATTGTAATTTGTTTGGTAAACTAAACAAATTCAGCAAATAAGCATTGAAAGTATAAACCCATCTAAGGACGGGTATCCCCACTAATTTATATATGCATAGAAAAATAATATCATATTTATTAGTATGGTTGGTAGATGTTTAACTTTAAATAAAACGTAACAATCAAACCGTCTTTACTGAAATAAGGATGATAGAATTATAAAATATTTTAAAAGATATCAGAAGATAATAGAACAAACTGTAAATATGTTAATTGATGATTTTTCAGGGAATCAATTTTTTGCTTTCTCTATTTATTTGGCCTCTCCGAATAAAATTGGAATATTTTTTTTTCCTTTTGCCTAATTCAAATGTCAAAAAATAAATATTAAATGATCCGGTCTGAAATCTGGAGAAATCCTAAACATCTGGATCAAATTAAAAATCCCCCCCCCCCCGTTAAGCCGACCTTGTGTCACATCTAGCCCTCGTGGGGGGAGCAGTAAATAGGAACTAATGTTTCCCCAATGTTTTTCAAATAAGATTAGAAGCAACCTTTTTCAAAACCTCCCAACGTCAGACTGACTCAGTTATCGCCCTTGCATTAGCGATAGTCAGCTCATATAAAATTTCATAAATTCTTAATGACTCACTGATCGAATCAAAATAATAATTATTTATTGAACTGTATCTTTGATCTATACTAGTGTTGGTTTTGCTTTTTCTTGATATATGGAGTCCCAGATCGGTGATGACAAGTGGGTCAACCATGTGGTCATAAATATAAAAGGCATGATTCAGAAGTTCACTTCCTCTTTCACTATTTTCTGTCTGACTGGCGAGGTGTGGTATTATCGTTCAGTGGGGAACTCACTGGCTGTATTCCTGGATCATATCCGATGTCCCAGAACCCACTGTAACACTATCGTGAGCTGGGGGGGTGTATCTTCGGGTGTCTGTGCCGTGAGGATGTCCTTTATCATCCGGGCACATGCCACAAAATTCCGGAGTAACAATAAACACATTCCCCCTTTAATGAAGGGGGTAATCCTGTCGGTAGGTTTGATGGGTTTTTGGCGTCATTAATTATGGTGTCATTAATTCTCTCCGGAGAAATCTTGCCTCACTGAAGGAAATGACTTCTAAAAAATATGGTGATGTAACCATAGTGTAAATAAAAAAGGAAAAAAAAATTGTCTTAGATTTTTATTTAATAAACGTTTTTATGTAAACCAAAATAAAAAAAAGGAAATTTCTTACCAATTTATGTGTGCAAAACCCGTGACTAAATCTGGTCCATATCTTTTTTTAAATTCTCCAAACCGACTTCCATCAGTAATTCTGGCTATTATCTATTCAAAAAATAAGCAGGAAAATAGAATGTGTGACACGGATATTTGAATATTATTGTAGTTTAACTGAATCGAAAACTAAGGACTACAACAGAAAAGGGCAGGAGGGAGGGGGATCAAGGATAGCAATAATGGACTTCTTTTTTTGTCAATTCTCATTGTTTGGATTGATTTTTCCTATTATGTGAAGTCCCAGATCATGTAACGATGGGGTGGTCAACCATATAAACAGTGTGACTCGGTAGTTCACTTCCTCTTTTCTCCCTTTTCATTCTGAATGTCAAGGTGACATATTTGTCAAGCCCTCTATTGTTTCTCCTCTTTGTTCTGACTGCTGATGAGACCACATGTAGCTAACCCTTGCTATGTCCATACGAATTATGTTTCACATGTTTTTGAGACCACATGTAGCCAACCCTTGCTATGTCCATACGAATTATGTTTCACATGTTTTTGAGACCAACATGCGATCATTTGTTTCATCTATTCAGACCAGTTTTATTCATATTTTGATATATTACTTTCAGGAACAAATGTATCCTATAGAGTGACCCCCTCCCAAAAATAAATTCCACCCATAGAATTGCTAATAAGATTCAAAATCCTTTCTGAATCCCAACCATATTTGGTATAAATAATCTTCAGTCTTTGAGTGACTTGTCTACCAAGGTTTAGTTATGAATGTCCAACAGTTTTTGTTTCATTGCTGTTGAATGATATGATATGCTATGCTCCAAATGTGCAGCTGGAATTGTCAATAAATTTGACAATAAATTTGTCTCTTAGCGTTGCTATGTGATGGCCCTCTTCATTTCAGGAATAGTCTGAGGATTGTTTTGATCGACATTGTCTTTGAGATAACCCCACAGATAAAAGGGGGGGGGAGAGGTCTGGTGAGTGTGTAGCCTATTCAAGATCACACCTCCTACTGATGAGAAGCTCACCAAAGTGTCCCTGGAACCATTTTAACGAGTCAGTTGAAGGTTGAGGAGTTGTCCCATCCTGATGAAACCACTGTTCAGCCTTTACACCACAGCTTCATCTGCACAAAACTTCTTAACGACCACTAGGTAGCGCTCAGTATTGATAATGACTGACCGTTCATTCTCATCTTCAAACCAGTAAAGATTCCATGTTTCAATGTTGCAACCCATGCAGTGCATTTAATGGAGTGCAGTGGCCTTTGCAGACAATCTCAAAATCAGGGCAGTGCAACACACAGGTGCACATTTGGAGCATATCATTGGATGGTGATAAAACAAAGACTGTTGGATATTCATCATGGATGTAATGGTGGACAAGTCACGTATAGACTGAAATTTATTCGTATTGTGATGTAATCCCCAAATTAGATTTTTAATTTTAATATATAGCCAGTAGAAAATTTAAAATATCGAGCAAAGATGTATCCTTTTTCTTTTAAAATATTATTTTTGTCTCCTAGCTTGAGAGATAGTATCACCGAGCAGGTGTATATGTACATTTTGTTCCTTTTAAAACCTCCTTTGTTCGTCAGCTTAGGAGATAAAAAAAAGTATAGAATGAGGAGGCGAAAGTGTATGTTTCTATGAAACTGGCTGTCTCCTTTCCACTTTTGAGTCGAAAGAATGTGACCGTTGAGAAAAAGGAATGAGTCATCTCGCCATCTCTGGGGAGATCGCTGTACTCAGCAACCCTTGGTTTCCACCCACCTTATTGGTGACTGTCATTCAGGTTTTTTTGCCATAGCTTCAACGCTAGGCACTGCGGGTTGGCGACACTATTTGCCTATAGCTAAGTGTCCACATACAGTGCCTGATATTCCCAAATGGTCACCCATCTAGTACTGACCAGGCTAAACGTCGCTTAACTTTGGTGATCTAGCGAGAACTGGTGTATCAACATGATTATGCCGTATATTGTTTACTACAGGTAAAATAGCAACTTGTGTTCAATTAATCATATAGCTGCTGCCTAAAAGGGAATTGAGTTGATGAGGCAGTTAGCTGAGACAGCTTTTCATAATGGTGAGATCCCAAAGGACTGGGAGCTGAGCTACATCCTCAACCTCTACAAGGGCAAGGGTGAAGCCCTCAACTGCAGCAACTATCATAGCCTTAAGCTTACTGACCAAGTAATGAAACTGCTCGAGCATATCCTGGACACTCACATACGTGAAATGGTGAGCATCAACGAGATGCAATTCGGTTTTGTGCCAGGCAGAAGCACCTTGGATGGCATTTTCATTGCACGCCAACTGCAGGAAAAGTACATCGCATCAAGGAAACCACTCTACTATTCGTTAATCTCGAGAAGGCATTTGAATGAGGAACCTTGGTGTGGAGGAGTGGGCTGTCTGTGTTGTCCAGGACATGTACACAAATGCTCATAGTCGTTTTCGTGTCAACAACCACTACAGCAAGGAGTTTGGAGTGGGCATTGGGGCACACCAGAGCTCTGTACTTAGTCTACTTCTCTTCATCATGGTTCTGGAGGCATTGTCGAGTTCTGTTTTGGTGTCCCTTCGGAGCTCCTGTATGCAGACGATCTTGCGGTTATGGCAGATTCCCTGGAAGAGTGCAACTCCAAGTTAAGGACATGGAAGACAGGCATGGCGAGCCAAGGACTCAGAGTTAACATGAAGAAGACAAAATTTCTCATCTTCAGTGTTGGTCTTGACCACCTGCAGGATGCTGGCATGTTTTCCTGCACTGTCTGTCGCAGAAGTGTAGGTGTAAACTCCACTGAATGCTCCAAGTACAAACTATGGGTGCACAAGAAGTGGTCTTGCTGGGAAGTTAGTTGTTAACTCGGATTATGTATGTTGCAGATGTCTGGGTGTTGCTCGCCCAATAGATAGTCGAACAGTGGCACTTATGGATGTAGATGGATTCCCACTTGATATTGAAACTACCCTCTGCTATCTGGGCGACATACTGGTGGTCGTTGTAAACATGTTATCACTGCTTGCTGTTGTGTTGCTTGGAGAAGGTTCAGGAAGCCACTGCCAATCCTTACATCTAGACTAATTTCCTTCAGGACAAGGTCTCTTTGGCTCGTGTTCACTTTGCCATCTTGCATTGCAGTGAGACATGGGCCCCAAATGCTTCTAACTTGTTTAGGCTGCAGTGTAACGATCATGCTCTGATCAGGTGGATATGCAGCAGCAAACTAGGAGAGAATCCCCTCAGCCATACTCTATCAGAAGCTTCGTGTTGGTTGGATTTGGGATGCTTTATGTGCTTGGTGTCTCAGGTGGTTTGGCCATGTACAGTGTGCCATCTGCATCAACACAATCATAGGCATAGATATCCCAAGAATGAGGGTGCGCAGAAAACCAAGGAAACCTGATTGAGTGCGTACAAAGTGACTTGACTGCTTGCAACATGACTAATATCAACCCAATGGATAGGACCACATAGAGAGCAGGCATGGACGTTGCCTGATGTTGCCCACCCCGGAGTCCGGACACCTGCAGCACTTTAAATACCAAAACCAGATGATGATTATGACGATGTCAAATAGCGACCATGGGCCACCTTTTTTATTTACTTGAAATTATGCTAAACTAGAAGAAAACATAACAGGTAAAATTAATGCCGCGAACAGAACAGTTTTGCACCACTTTTATGTCTCCTTACAAAGCTTAAAATCAAAATATAATGCTATTAAACCTTATGTCTAAAATCTTTAGACCAATTTTAATAAAAATCCATTACATGATTTTGATTCTAGAAAAGGTCTAAACTTTAAGGCTTAATCTTAAGGAGTCTTAAAAAGAAATTGAAATTCAAGGAATCTTGCTAATCTAATTATTATAGAATCAAATTTAATCTAACTCTGAAATATTTGCAGTTTTAAATCATATTATTAACCCTAATCCTAACAACCTTTTAAAATATTCAAAATAAACTGAAATTTGGGGAATATTTATTAATTCATGTCTCTAATACCTATTATTAAAATTTCACAAAAATCGAAGGTATCTAAATTTTCATGAAAGGCTTCTATCCCCTCTGTCCCTTTGCATAAAACTAAATTAAACTAAATATAGCCCACATTGTCTACCCTTATGCCTAGCAACTGTGTTCCAAAATTGATAATGATCGGTTAATTAGTTTAGGAGTGAATCCTATACATACAAATATATAAACATATACACATACCTAACTTTATATAAATAGAGACATACTCATTATATTTTGAATTTCATTAATAAAGAATTTGTGGAGCGTATATGATCTACTTTTTCTGTGATTTTTTTTATACATCTTCAAATTACAATTGATTGAGCACGTGTCCATGTGGCACAACATATAAAAGTGCTAAGTAATAATCAGTTCTAAGTGACAGTCTTCTGGAGGTTGAAGGTTCAATCCTCAGTACAAGTGATACTAAGAATACAATCAAGAATGGCTGACGGAACAAGAAAAAGCTACCCCCATGGATTTAATAAAGGGTTCTATTTGAAATTCTGTACAGATTTCAGAGTTTGACAAGACACACCTGAAGAAGGTCGGACGTTACATCGGCTGAAACGTTGTGAGAATAACATCCAAGATGAGAACAGTAGTCCAAATTATCCAAATAATACAAATTATCAATCGTCATTTCAAATATTTTGAAACAGAAATGAAAAATGTTTGCCTCACTAATTTGCCTGCAGATCCCAACAATTCATCAAACACTGATTTTCCAAACTTAGGAAATGTTTTCAAGTTATTGAAAATAACGAACATGACAGTTGTATGGTTCGAATAAAGTTTCATTGCCAATTCTTTGAATAATGTTGCAAGGTTTTCTTTAAATGATGCCACAAATAGCTCTTCATCAAACTCAACAGTGCATTCTGATCAGTTTTCCCCTTCAAGAATAAAATTTCCATTTCTGAACGTTTTTTTTTTCGTTCAGGCATTCTTTGCCATAAGCTGAGTGAATATTTTGAGTCACTTCAGCTACAGAGTTAGCTTTTTAAACTCATAAAACATGAGTAAATATTTAGAGTTGCCTTTTTCAACTCGTAAAACATGTACCTCAAATACTCCTTGAATACTATCATGTTTTAAGAGCTTTTAACAGTAAAATTTTAATTAATTTTTCCTGTAAAATAAAATTTAATAAAGTTAAATATGTCCGCTAGTATCATCATCATCATCATCATCATCAACCGGTTTATTTGTTGAATCAGACCACAATTAATCCTCTGATGAGGGTGGGGCCTGATTATCTAGTCTTGATCTAAGTCTTCTCTCTATTCTTGTCTTTGGTGAGGCCTGACAGAATCTATACCCATGGCTTTCCTATCACGTTTGATCACATCCCCCCCAAGACAATGGGTCTGCCAGTGGTGGTCTTCTCTGCTGGCACATTCAACTGTCGGACTTTAACAATCCAGCCATTGCTCTGCCCAACGTGCCCCAACCAATGCAGTCTGCTCTTTTGCATGATGTTCGCGATGCTTTTCAAGTTGACTTGTGTGAGTAGAGACCAAAAATATGCTTTGTTTAAGCTTCACTAAACAGATCCATCTGACCATTGCCGTATCATTACGGTGAAGTTTCTTTAATGTGCCTGCAGAGACAGCCCAAGTTTCAGAGCCATATATTAGCACACTTCTGACACATGAGGAATATACACGACCTCTCATAGCTGTTGGCAGGTGTTTGTTTGTTAAGATTGATAGCAGCTCTCTAAATTGTCTCCAAGCAGACTTCAATGTGTAGCTGCCCGAGTTCACAACCTCTACCTAATGACAGCATGTATATACATATTTAACATTTCCACTTACTATTAAATTTCAGAAAATTAAAATCCGGACAGAGCTTATAGGATGACCTGATACATTTGATCCTGTTTTTCTTTTCTTTTTTTTAATTACCTTGTATGGATCCATGTTATGTTGATCTCTATCTGGGATTATTCCAAGTAACTCTAATGGATCATAAAGAGGCTCATCTCCAGGTTCTGGTATTGATGTAGGCAGCTGATTAATGCTGGCCACTATGTCTCTGACCATAGTGAATGCCTCCGGTTCCGTGGAAGCATAATGGTCACTGCAGCCACTGACACTGAAAATAACAATAACATTTGTAGTAGTAATTATTGCTAGCTAGCATGGCTACCGGGGGCATGTTCAACTAAATAGAAATATTCAAATGTGTTTTTCTTTTATGTGGGAAATATCCATCACCCACAAAAGGGGCACTCTGGATAAGACAAACATAAAAATTAACCCAGTCAAAAATGATTTCCCCTCTGACAGAAAATATACTACACTTTGATCTAAGCTTGAAAGCCAAGAGAGTGTATTTTAGGTAGAGTTTCACGCCAAATGTCGATGAGGAAAGGAAAAAAATTCACTCTAAATGTCAATCCTCTCCTCTGACTAATTTTGTTTCTGTTGACCCCCAAAGGGAGGAATATTAAAAGAAAAAAAAGGTAAAGGCAAAACTGAAAAAGAATATAGTATCTTTGTGTGTGTGCCTTGTGCAGTTTCTGACTTTTATGTGGACATACACGCACACAGACAACTGCCCTTTATATAATAAACTAGTATGGAGGCATGGAGAACAAATAGAAGAATCAAAAAAATGTGTGCAATATTCAGTGGCATGCAGAGGTCTGGTGATGCCTTGGTGATGCCCGGGAACAATTCTTTGATTGTATGTCTCAAAATATTAAGTATGTACTGATACTGAGAAATATTATGAGGAAGGGAGATAGTTAGAATATGATTGGATGACCCACCCTTTAATTTGGATGCCCGGGGACATTGCCCAATCTCCCCTTCCCATTCTGCACGATACTGGTAACATCTTTCTATTAAAACTTATTTCTCTAGATCCCCCCCTCTCAATTTATCTATCCCCTCGATCACCCCCTCTCTCTCTCGCTTTCTCTGAAAACTAGAACAGAAAAAAAAAAAAATTTGCTAAAAATGCTGTCCCCCCTCCCTGTTGACTAATTCTGTTGGTGTTGACCCCCAAAAAATTAATATTAAAAAAGAATGTGCCTATATTTTGTGCGAGGCAATGGTGAAAAAGAATATATTAGCTTTAGCTAGACACATACACCGACATAGACAACTTTCCTTTATATAATAGATAGATGACAAGAATATATCCATTATGAAAAAGATTCACTGATTAATAAAGAGGTTAACATCAACTTTAGGGGAATCATAAAATATGTCATTTGACACTATTTCAAAACAACTTATTATTGATTAAAACTATTATATTCGATGTTTTTTGACAAAAAAATGTTTAAGCTAATTAAATAAAAACATTTACCATCACTGTTTTTCTATGCTTACATGAGGCGATTTTTAACTGTATCTTGTTTACACATTTTCTAAGATGGTCATTCTATACTGAGTGATGCATTATGGTCCAGACTAAACATACAAATTAAGACCCACAATCAATTTTATCTAAAATGTGTGCGAAATAGGGGCCTATTCTACAGAATTTTCACTCTTCTGAAATTGACAAATTTATTTGTTCAGAAGAAAACAAATCCTTCATGATCACAGTGCATCACTCAGCATAAAACAGCTATCTTGGACATTTTTAACAAGTGTGTACACAAGATACATGTTGAAACAGACTTTGAATTACTATAGACAAATTATGGTAATTATTTTTTTTTTATTAAATTAATGCCTTTTGAATCTCTCATTCCTACTTTGCTAACATCTGGTAAATAAATTAACAATACATGCTAATGAGATATATGGATATTGGAATTTATTTTGTAGCCATATTAAACAGTGTTATTTCTACATTTCCGTCACAAACAATGAACAAAACTTTAATAAACACAAGGTTGATAGTAAAAAAACCTACAGATCAATATAACATCTGGCTTACAGATTAATAAGCGTACAGATCAGAGTTAAAACTGTGATTAACACCATTCATTTTAATAATGAATAACAAGTTTTCCTGCCACCATTCAAGAATAAACACTACACAATTCTTACTGAGATTTCGCCACAATATTTTTGGGGTTTATTCTATTACTAATGAAGATCTCTCATCTGTCTGAAGCCGAAACTATACTATTACTTCTATTAATGTACTATTGTATTATCTTTCAATGCTCAATTCAGAGGGTAGGTTGTATAGTATGAATTCTGTTACCATGAGACCATCCTCCCAGGCATCACCTCCTCTTTTTTGGAGTGGGGGGATAGTGTAGTATCTGATCTGTGGTCATGATACCATCCTCTTAGGCATTACCTCCTCCTTTTTTAGGGGGTGGGGGTTAATGTAGTATCTGTTCTGTTGTTATGAGATCATCTTTTCGGTATTACATCCTCCTTACATCAACAATAAATTATCGCAACCGGCTGTTCATTAGCAAACTTAACACTTACATTATATATACGAGCAAAAAATGTGTGACCGGAGGGAGTATATTATTGCTAGTAATGATAATGAAAACATTGTGTACAGTGCTCAGGTACACTACAACTCATCAAAAGTGAACATTCACGTATGTGGAGGGATGGAGGGGGTGCATCAGGTGTAGTTTTGTTGAATTCCGAAGAGTATGAGGGCTTTAAAGGATGCAGTGTGTAGTGAGACAGAATAATAAAAGACGAGAATACCTTTGGTAAAGATTTTAATTACAAAAAAAAATAAATAACAGTGAGGAGGCACTTTTAAATAGTCTTGGGCCAAACGAAAGAAAGTCTGACGGACGAGTTCGTCCAGTGGGAAGAGGGGTTAAAAATATAATTTACAATACAGTGTCTCAGCAGCCAACAACAAATGCAATAAGTTTGTTCCATGTTTCAATTGTGAACGTAAAAATATCTTTCCGAAAAATGTGGGAGCTGTGCGGTTTTCTGACTTTGTGGGCATGTCTACTAGTGTTAGACACATGGAGATCAAAAAGGTGCTCCGAGTTGTTGTTAGCAAAATGGTGACAAAGTTTTGTAGATGTTTATTAAGTCAGTTGCTAGACGTCTGAGCTTCGATAAATCGAAAACTAACAAAGGCAAGGCGTTCAGAGTATGGCAGATGTCTGATGGAGGGTATTCACTTGGTTGCATGTCTCTCAATGGTTTCCAGGCAGTCAATGTTCTGAGCAAGATGGGAGTTCCAGAGTGATAGTGAAAATTTTGTGTGGTACACCATAAATATTCTAACAGATAGACTCCAAAAATATCTGTGTTAAAATACATTCTTTTACCATTATTTCTGAATTCATCCAGTTTATTCGTACATTTTTCTCTATCAGTACTATCTTTAACTTGATTAGGCAATTTGTTGCAAGAATATAATGCTCGATTAAAAAAATAAAATAATAATCGAATTATATGTCAGATTTAGATTTAAAAAAAATCTTTCTTGCCAGTTCTTTTCTTCTAGTTCGAGGAAATATTTTTAAAAGTGTGTTCCATATTTTTAAATCCCATTAATTATTTTTGGATGTCGCAATTAAATCCATCCTCATTCTTCTTAAAGTAGTTAAACCTAAGGATTCTAACCTATTTTTATAATTGAGTTCTTTTATTCCTTAGTTTAGTCATATTTTTTGCTGTATACCGTCTAATTTTAATATTCTTATTCCCATGTCTAGCTACTGGTATCCAGACTTGAGGAGGTCTTATTAGAGTCAACCAATCATTCTATTTGCCTTTGACAAAACGAAGATAAAACAAGTATTGAGAATTTCCATCGGTAATTCATAGGTATTGGCGACGACGTACCAAGGGAGATAAATAACACATTTAATTAAACTTATTTATTGATAAGATAATGCGATTATAGTGATCTCCCCTTATCTACAGTTTCGATCTCTACACTCTCCGTTACTAGTGGTCAAAACTAAAAGAAATGAAGAGTTCATAAATTTAACTTACTAATTGACATAGAGAGTAAGTTTTGGAGAAATTTGGATACGTCAAAGAGAAGACACAAATCGCTTTATTTAAAGAAAATATTGAAAGTTTATTTACTTGAGTAATAAAAACTGGAAAAAAAAAATCTAAAAATAAGTTTAGATAAGGGCCTTATTTCTGATTGTAGATTTTATCAAAAAAATCTACACTAAAAAAAAAGCCATTTGTTATTTTAGGGTGGCAAATTGTCATATAAAGGGAGATAACTTATCTAAACTTATTTTTAGATTTTTTTTTCAACAATTGATTTTAACAAAGATACGATCACAACTTTTATGACTTTCATTTTCCTATTTTTGTTAGTTTCTTATCGTACCAAACTAAGAGAAAAAAATTATTATACATCAAGAAGCATGCTAATAGCTTTGTAGGGAAATTTAGGATTTTTTGGCTTTCTGCGATTCGATTTTCAAAAAAAATTTCACAGATGGTTTGCATGATAACACCATTGTTAGGTTTTTCATTAATTTCATATTCAATGTTTTGGAGTGAACCATACTAATAGTATTTCTCCTCTCTTAGTACAATGGGACGTGGAAAGTGTGTCCTCATCAAGAAAAGTCTATCATCGATCAAGAAAAGTGCTATGTTTAGAAATCCTATTAATTATTTTGAAGATTAAATCCATCCTCATTCTTTTTAAAGTAGTTAAACCTAAGGATTCTAGTGATATGATGATACATTGTTAGTAAATTTAATTGTAATAAATTAAAAAAAAATTTCTCATAAGAACACACTTATGCAACACATGTTGTTTATGTTTCAAAAGGCATGACATATTTGAGTGACGTTAGATATGGTGTGACGTTAAATCTGTTCCTTTCATAGGCTTGCAGAACTGAGATTCCAAATTTACACATGATACACTGTCTTGCAGGATAATTAAAAAAAGAGTACAAGAGTTGCATTCGTTTTCAAAACGATAATTGGAATAAAGTGGTATAATAAAGTTAACATTTATTTATTTTACCTGGAATGCATATTCGCTCCTCCAAGATCTTCAGTCGACACAATCTCTCCTAAAGCAGCTTTTACAAGAGGAGGCCCACCCAAAAATATGGCTCCAATCCTCTGTACAATAACCACTTCGTGAGACATAGTTGGAATATAGGCAGCTCCAGCAGTACAATGACCCAATACGACTGTGATCTAAATGGAAATTTTACACAAGAAAAGAAAAGAAATTCATAAGACAAAATGTTTCATTCTTGTTGTTTGACATTTAATGCACATCATTTCCCTGACTATCCCGAATATTCATGGGATAGGCATTCTGAATATTTTATTTCACAATCCGAGTATTTGCATTTTATCATTGAAACTAAATTTATTAGCCCGTGACGCTTTGTTCGCCGATAATTTCCCAATTTCTATGTGTCTTGAGAACTTTTAGTTTTTGTGCAATGTGATCAGTTTTGCTCTGTTTTTTCTTATGTTTATTTCTAAATACAAATCACTAAATTTTTTTTTAGTAATCCTTGTGTGCTTTAGTTATTAATATATAAGAATACTTTTTCAATAGTTTATTTCTGTATTGTGTTCAAAATTCAAAATTGAAACAGATACTGAGAAAAATATAACTTTTTTTCTATTGAATGTAAATGATTTCATTTGAAAGTAAAATTTCACTTTCCAAAATTAATGTTGTAAGAAATGTAAATAAACAGTTTTGGGGATATTTACAAATAACACATACAGTCTGTAGTGGAATGGAGACGTAAATGGATGGTGATACTTAATGCTACAAAGACAAAGCTCCTTTCCTTTAATAATTATAAGAAACCTTTTCACCACCAATTGCCAGTTTGAGAGTTCATCATTCAAACTAACAAGCAACATGAATTAGAACAAATACATAGAAGACATTGCCAAGGCAGCTGCAAAGAAGTTTGGATCCCTATACTGCGCTAGATAACTTCTCTCACCTGCCACTGCCCTATATCTCTACAAAGCCAATATTCGCTCATGCATGGGGTATTGTTGCCACATCTAGGCTGAAGCATCAACCACTAGTCTCTTCCTATTAGACAGGTTCTAAAAACAGTCTCTAATCTAATAGGTCCCACACTGTTAACCAAGCTCCCAAGCCCTGTCCCATCGCCGCAATGTTGCATCCCTATCCATGTTTTACAAGTACTTCAATGGAATGTGATACGATGAACTCGCAGCACTGGTGCCCCCCCCCCTCGACGTAAATACCCCCCGACCAAGACGATGAGCAGCAAAATACCACCCTTTCATTTTAGAGGTCCGTAGATGCCAGAAAACTTTTTACTCTAATAGTTTATTCCTTCAAACTGAAAGCCTTTGAAATTCCCTCCCTGTTCTCTGCTTCCCTGTACTGTACTAACATGCAGAAATTTAAATGTAATGTCAACAGACATCTTGCTGCTTAACTCCCTACTTAGGATGTCCTTGTAGGTATGGTTCTAATCACAGTAGCCCTCAGTGGCAATGTGCCTTTTTTGGGGCGAATAAAAGTTTTAAAAAAAAAAAAAATTAAAAAATAACATTCTTCTTTTATTTTTTCTTTCAATTTTGTATACCTATATATATATGTGTGTGTGTGTGTGTGTGTGTGTAATACCTATATTGAGAATACTGAGGATAATAAGATAACTTTAAAACCTTAAATAATAACTTACAAAATATTGATAATTTTATAAAAATTCTTCTCAAATTCAGTTAATCAAATATAGAAATGATAATTAAGCAAAAAAAACAAAAAAAACCCTTCCTTTTTTGGGGTGGGTAATTAAAAAAAAGTACATTTCTATAGAAATGTCTATTATATGAAAGAGGCAGCACCTAAAATTAAAGTATAATATTAATCATAATTGATAGTAATAAGAATCAGTGATCTGCAGGTTTCATCGTCTGTTTCGGGGGGTTTCAGCATCATATCAGCTTAACCAGTAACCCAGCCTTGAGTGGATTGAAAACAAGTCCCAATCTCAAAGTCGACACGCTATGCAACTAAATGAGACGTTATAACATGAGATAACTAGTCGGACCCATCGAAATTCCTTCAGTTAATAAAAGAAAACAGATTTAAATTTTATTATTTTTGCATTTATTATGTATTTTATTTGTTTATTAAAATGTAAATACATTGAAAAATATGTTTCCTTTTGAAAATATCAAGTGAATACACAAATTGGGGGCGGGGGTGCTTCAATGAATTATTTTTTACACATGAAATAAAAGTGAACATCATTCATTTTTTTCCTAAACTAAGATTTTAATATAGTAAATACAATTTACTTTAACTTTATAGATTAAAACAACTCATAGCAATACCACAATTTGATTAGAAATATCTAGCAACGATAAAAGACAAAATTTCAATGTTGGTTTCCTCAAAGTGATGAAAGGAAGGTAGAGAATTAAAAGAAAGTAGAGACATCCGGTATAGAAAGAGACAGACTGGCAGGAATAAAGACAAAGATGTCAGGCTTATAGTAGAGAAGGTTCTGGTTGTAGCTATCTCTCTATATATAATGATAGGTATGGGTATATGTTTATATATATATTTATATGTATAGGATTCACTCCTAAACGAATGATGCATGCATGAAGTATTGTTGTCACATATGGGTTGGTGCACGATCCATTAGTCTCTCTCTCTCTCTCTCTTAAACAAGGTACAAAAAAAGTCGCTAATCTAATAGGTCACTCACTATTCACCAAGCTCCAGCCCCTGTCCCATCACCGCAATGTTGCATCCTTGTGCTTGTTTTATAAGTACTTCAATGGAATGTGCTCCGATGAACTTGCTGCCCCCTCAACGTAAATACACTCGACCAACCCGACAGTCAGCTAGATCCCATCCATTCACTGTGGAGGTCCCCATATGCCGGAAAACCTTCTACTCCAACAGCTTCTTTCCTCGTGCTGCCGGCCTTTGGAACTCCCTCCCTGCTCCCTGTTTCCCCGATTGTACTGATATGCAAAAATTTGAAACTAATGTGAACAAGCATCTCACTGAACAGCTTCCAATTTAGGATGACCCCCAAAACTTTCACCCTAATTCCTTACGTCTATAGTAGCAACTTGCCTTGTCTGGGGTGAACTAAGTTAAAAAAAAAAATGAACAGATCATTATGAATTATAGAATATATATTTTAGGCAACATGATGAGTAACATGGGCACATTTTTGTTCAAGGGTGTTCCCCAAAAACTAGCCCCACTACAATTTTTTTTTTTTAATAAGCAAGATTAAAAAATGTGATAAAGAAAAGAATTGCTCTACATCAAATTTTGATTTATGTTATGTAATAAAATTTTAACGGTGCATGTTAGCATTAATAATACTAGCAAATATATGCTCCTTCCGGTCGCATATTTTTGCTAGTTGTTTTATTTAATTGCTCAGTAAAATGTGTTTTTTTTTACAATAAAAAGAAAAAGAAAATCACCCCATCCTTTATTTTAATAAATAAAACACAGAATAATAAACATTGTTTTTAAAAAAAATTTACCCTTTATGGCGTAAAATGTAAAAAAAAATAAAAAAAAAAAGATTGAGGAAAATATTCTAAATACATCTGGAAATCTGAAAAAAAAACTATCATGAGTGTATATTTGCGAATATTTATTTATTAGAAGCTTTAAAACAAATTTATTATGTAAATTTGAAAGACGCATGATGTTGGGGGAAGTTTTGGAATGGGTATATATAGGAGCTGATAAGTAGATATAAAAAGAGAGCGATCAAAACTAATAATATAGTTCAGTACAATTAATAGAAGTAATAGTATAGTTTTGTGCTTCAAATAAACAGACAGATACCAAATCTCCATTAGTAATAGAAGTACAATAGTACAATACAAGTAATAATATAGTTTCGGCTTCAGACAGACAGATACCAAATCTGTTAGTAATAGATGTGTGTGCAGGGTAAACTCTTAAACTAATTGAACTTATAAATTATGGGATATATTTTCTAGTCAACATGGTGAGTAACGTGTGCACATAATTTTTTTTTTTTTGTAAACTTTACCATTTGGGGGGGGGGGGGGGGGAAACCCTACCCCCCCCCCCCCCCATAAAATAAAAAAAAAAGAAGAAAATTAAAACTTAATGTTATACATATTGCTTATACCCGTCCTGGGATGGGTATTCTGCTAGTTAATTAATAAACATAAATGGCAATAAAGATTGGTAATGCTTCATCTAAAAACGAATAAATATATCAATAAACATACAAAAGATAAAAAAAAAGCAGATTGTTATTTTGTTTAGCAAAAACTCACCTGTGGAATGTTCTGTGAATTCATATCAGCAATATTGTAAAAAGTCCTTCCACCATGGTTCTTATCAGGAAATATCTCGGACTTCAAAAAATAATATATATATAAAAATATAACAAATAAAAGAGAGAAACTAATAATGATGAAATCTATATAATAAAAGTGAATGTACGTGTGTCCGGCCCAATTTGTGGTATAAAGAAGAGGAGGTGGAAGGAGAGGAATGAATAAGAAGGTGAAAAAAAAAAAGCAGTAGGCAAAGTAGCGGTGGCCGCTGCTGCTGCTGCTCCTTTTAAAGCTTAAGACTGATCAACAATTCAGAATTCAGTTTTTAAGGCTGTTGCTTCGAATACTCAATATTATCTAAGAAATATTTTTTTAATGCTTGATTGATTCATTCGTAAAATGAAACATTTTGCTGTCATTTTTGATGGAATGTGTTGTACACTCATGTTTATCTCATTGAAAGTTATGTATGTGTGAGAGAGAGAGAGAGAGAGAGAGAGAGAAAGTTAAGTTTGAAATAGCAATCGCATCTTTTAAACAAATTAATATTTTATTTCCCTTTTAAAAAGTTGATTAAGATTTTATTTAGTTCTTAGAATAAGTAATTTTTTTAATGCTCTAACATGTAACATTTCTTCCGTAGTGTGTGTGTGAGAGAGAGAGAGATAGAGATAGAGATAGAGATAGAGAGAGATAGAGATAGAGATAGAGATAGAGATAGAGAGAGAGAGAGCATTTTTCTGACACTTTGACTTTGGTTCTTCAAAAATTGCTTTGAAACGTTCATTGTCAACGGTGTATGGCCATTCTATACCTTCTTCATCTTCAAAGCTCTCATTATCATTATGGAATTTCTGAAACCACATTTGTACTCACAGATCATATGTGAACTCTTTTCTCCATGCACTGTTGATATTGATGGCTGTTTGGGAAGCATTATTACCGAGTTTGAAGCCAGGCAAGAAAAGTATCAGTATTTTATCTTTTATATCTGTGCTATTAAGGGCTCATAAATTAGTCTATTTGGCCAAATGGCGAGAGTTCGCTAGTGAGCTGGGAGACATAAGTTCAATCTTAGATCAAGTCATACCAAAGACTAAAAAAATGGTACTTAATGTCTCCTTCAATGCACGAAAAAATGCAGCAGTTATTTCGTAGTGTGTATATGAAAGAGAGAGAGAAATTATTTGAGGTAATAATAGCAATTCAACCAGGGGGTTTTACCCCGCCTAATAAACCGGTATCGTCCGGGCCTTTGGGTCTGGATTTACGCTGGTCTATTGGGGGTTGTCGGTCCTGTGCAGTTCTAGGAGGTGCACCCTCCCAGGCTTTGCCTCCCCTCTTTGGGGAGGAGTAAGTTTATTGTCTGAGGCGCCCCTACCGGGGAATGCCGATGGGGCTGCCCAGGCAATTTTTAAACAGCCAGAGTGCTCAAATTCTCGAGCGCTGGTTCTTTCCCACTTTCCCGACCTTGTGTCACATCTTACCTTGTGGGAGGAAGATAAATAGAAGCAGTAACCTTGCCTTTTTTCTTTTATTGATTAGTTTCGTTTCAGTGATTTCAAGTAGTGAAGAGGAATTAAATTGCAAGCCAGCTAGTTTAAAATAAATCAATGAATAACAGTGAAAAGTTCAAACATATTTTTTTAATTTACTTTTATTATACAATATTGTGTTTATTTTCATCTTAGCTTGAACATTTTTAAAACGTTAATCTTATAAATATGAAGTTATGTACAGGGGTTTGGCAAAATAATCATAACAGTACACATTTTACTCCAATATTTCAATAACCTATGATACTATGTGTAATCAAATGTGGCCGGATGTGCCATGGAAGTCACTCAACACTAAGTGTGGCCTGGTGCCATGAGAATTGCATGCATTCAGATTAATTTCTCCCCAAGCCGTGTTCAAAGATCCATAAAACTTTAATATTGATGCAGATAGTCAGAAACTTGGATAAGTAGTCTATCGGCAATCCCTCTCTGCTTTGGTCCAAGAAAGTATTGTCCCAATCTATGGACAGGCCCTTTCATTGTGCTGTGTCCTATAGATTGTAAGCAAGCAAACTGGAATAATGATGAATAGAATGAACAAAGTTTGATTACTTATGGTAACGTGTTCCACAGATGGAAAGTTCTTGGAAAGAAACTCTGTTCATGGACATAGACAATGGAGGAAGAAAGGAAAGTTCTTTGCAGTGGTGGTAAGAAGGTAAGTTTTCACTGTGAATATCTTACAAGAAGGAACTCAGTCGAGCACCTTCTCTAGAAATAAAGATAAAGTAGCATTACACGTTGATTTTTTTTCTTTTTAGTTAATTGTTATTTTATCAACTTGGGTGATAAGAGCTGTGTAAAAGAAGCTCAAAACCGCTTGAATTATGCAAATACCATCAGTGGTTCAAAAGTTATGAGAATTTAAAAAGCAGAAATTTATGTTTTTTCTTTGACATTCTTTAATAAATCCTTTAAAAGATGAACCTCACCATTTCAAGAAATTCGGTAATTTCTCCGCCCTTTATTTATTCTTTTAAGATATTCTCATAAAACTTGGTACTCATATGTAAAATTATGTGCTCTTTCTATTTATGCAGTCAGATTTTATGTATCTCTTTACCGTAAGCCATGAATTATAAATTAAGATGTGTAAATTTCCAAGTTTTTAAAACTGACACATTGTATCATTCATACAGATTGTGAGTCTATTTATGACCGTATTATATTATTTACTTAGTTAAAGATACTGGGAAGATCCTTTATGACGTCATAGGGGATGACGTCATCCATTAAAATAGATCATAGACCACCCAAAGGATCACGGGTCTTCAAATATGGAACAGGTACTTCATTTAAAGAAATATTTTTCAAAATTCTTTTAAACATGGAAAGTAAGCACTTTCTTTTTTTTTTTTAAGAGAATAAACATTTATTTTTATTTATTTATTGAATAATTTAACAAAAAAAGAAATGAAATTCTACTGCTTTAGGCGATTACATCATTTGAATTCGCCACACGAAGGCAAAGTTTTTTTTTAGTTTTCAGAATATTGTGAATATTTATTCAAAAACGAAAGAGAGCGAAAAAGAGAGAGAAAGAGAGAGAAAACAAAGAAAGAGAGAGAAAACAAAGAAAGAGAGAGAGAAAACAAAGAAAGAGAGAGAGAGAGAAAAGAAAGAAAGAGAGAGAGAGAAAAGAAAGAAAGAGAGAGAGAAAAGAAAGAAAGAGAGAGAGAAAAGAAAGAGAGAGAGAGAGAGAGAAAAGAAAGAGAAAAACACAGCGATAATAAAATGTCGCTGTTGCTTGCTGCTGCTGCTATTATAAACTACTACTACAACTACTACTACTATACTACTACACGGCATTGGCGCATTCAACTTTTCAACTTCTTATTAAGAATTCAACAGAATGTAACGTTCTAAAGAAAGTTTCGCGCAATTAAAAATTATTCAATATTTACTTATTATATAGAAAAATAATTCTGAAACTAGTATCTATATGAAACTTAATGATATACGTCGACTTACCTTATCAATTTCGAAATATTCTTTGTCAACTTTGCTCGGTCGTAAGTTTGTTTCTAGTGGCCATAGAAACAGAAATCAAATTTTAGTAGAACTCGTCATCTATGTTTAAATAGGCTATACAATTTCAGCAATATTCAACCAAATTTGACCTCATGCATTTTAATTGAAATATAATGTATGAAATTTACAAATTCAAAGAACAGTTTCCAATTCTGTTATTGTCAGTTTTGACCATTTCTTTTTCATTTTTAACATAAAAATGTTAAACCTATAAAAGCAAATCTTTGCAATGTTTATTTGGTTATCTTTCCATCCATATAATTGTTTTAAAAATCGGCCCACAAATAAGCAAGACATTAGGTGTGAAATTTTATCGAATATACACAATCAGCTTGTAATACTAGATAGAGTAGAGAAAGACTAGCAACGTCTCTTCTGTGTGAAAGGGGCTGTAGAGAACAGAAGAGATCATTCCCCACTAGATTGTGCAGTCAATTTTGTACTCTGTCAAGGCAAGAAAAAGTGCTCTGAGCGGTACCTTCCCAGATATTACAGCAGTACTCCATCTTAGGACGTATCTGGCTCTAGTATAGATATAAGATTGCATCAAGTGTCAGGTACTTTCTGGAAACTTTGGCAACAGATAATAAGTTTTCCATTTTAGATATGAAGTGAAAGTTAGTCCTGGGAGTTGATCAAAATAAAAAGCTGTACTCGTAGTTATTTCAAAAACAACACTGAAACTAAGTCAGTCAGTCACCTTTCTTTTTCTTTCTTTCTATTATATTGAACCAGTTACCACAGAGAGGGAGAGAGAAAGAGAGAGGATAGAGTTATAGAGAAAGAGGGGGTGGGGAGTCAGAGGAAGAACTAGAATGAAAGTTTTAAAAAAGATGTTACACCTTTTTTTAACTTATTTCCTTATCCATGCTCTCAGCCAATGCAACAATTCAATATTTATTTAGATCTTGGTAAATACAGCTTCAATCAGGATACTTTTGAATACCCCATTTCTTGTATTATGTTTCATACAAAAACAATAGAAAAAAAGTTATATAGAGGAGTCATAGAAGGCTATCACAACACAAAAAGTAGAAATGTGTGTAATTGTGTTCCATTCAATATAGAACAATTTATGGAACACACATTAGATCACTGTATAGAAGTTGTGACTAAATAAAATAAGATTTATTAAAAAAAAATCACTTCACTTTTGTCCAACAGCAGTATATTTCCACTTTTTGCATTGTGGTAGCCTTCTATGACTCCTCTATATGTATATTACCTACAATGCTTCAAGTAAATTGCACCACCTTATTAGACAAAAAGTTATTTACCTGCAGAGGCAGAAAGGCACCACCGCTGTCCACAAGGTAAATACAAGGTAACCGGTTCTGCAGACCAATTTCTTGGATTCGCAATTGCTTTTTCACTCCAATTGGATAAATACTGCCGCCTTTTACCGTTGCTTCATTTGCCATGATGAGACAATCAAGTCCGTGCACGCGGCCAATTCCTGAAATGAGTTTGGCGTTTTAAAAGCTAACATTTTATGTATGCACATCAGAAAATGAATAAACAGACATTAAAATTTATCGTCATTATTATGACTAGTGTGCTTATACTGTAAAAAAAATGGCGGCATACTTTTTTTTTTTTTCATTGCTTCCCAACTTACAAATTTTATAATTAAAGTCACTTGAAAAAAAACAGTTGTCTTGGTTACAAGCACTACTAATACTTCAAGTTAACTGCTGCTGATGTTTGGTATAATGTATGTTCACTTTGTGATATGTACACATATTTCTCTTTAATATATACCGAATTACCTCCCTCAGTGTTATGCACACACACGCACACACAATAATAAATAATTAGAAGGAACTTATCTTCACACTTTACTGCAGTTTCATAGTAAATCCGAGTTATTTTTTTTGCATAATTTAAAACTTATACAGTAAAAGAAATAAAGTTTTAATTGTAAGGTAGACAACTACTATATTCTTCAATTACAATTATGAGCTATACCCCGTTCTGATTTTTATTTCTAGGTGATTATTTAAAAATGTTTCATACTACCAGTCGCCGAATTAAGTAATTTTTAAAATAAATTGTAGCTAAGTACGTTATTATATTGCCAATAACATGGTACAACAATAACAAATGAAAATTGGCTAGTGAGAAGAAAAGTTTGATTTGTCAGCTTAAATGCTATTTGGGTTAGACTTTGAAAATCTGGCAAGATAACTTTGTTAGATTTAATCAAAAAATCCTTTATTACTGATATCATGGTGATCTACCCTATTGCGTCACTACATGGACTCTTCCCAACACTATGAATAATGATAATGATGGTAACAGACAAGAATCGCTATGACTAAGCCAGAAGCCGTCTCTAACACATTACTACTGTACATAGTCTTGTTAACTCTACCTCCTAGTTGTCTTATTTCTTTTCAGCCCTTTAAATGAAATTCAAACGCAGTAATAATGATTTTTTTTTGTAATATTAGTCTACAAAAGAAACATTTTTTCAAATACTATCCTTTATTGATGATATTCAAAATACTGTTAAAAAACTTTTCTTATTTTCATTTTTTTTTTTTTTTTGAAACATAGGTCTTATTTTTTCCAGCATGTGTATTAATCTTAAATAATGACTTTCTATTTGTCTTGTTTTGATTTATTTATAACTCATTAGCTCGACAAAAGAATCTTGCAGGCTGCATTTGACCCACAGGCCATAGTTTGGTGAACCCATATTGAATTATTATTATTATTGTCATTGGTTTCAGATAAAGTCAATAATCAAACATATCCTGATTTTATACAGAACAAAAAGAAGATAAACCGAGAACACAAACATTGCTGTATGACATTTATTTTCACGCCATATCTTTATTTGTTATCTTATAGTAGGTATGAGAAGTTGTCTTATGGATCATTGTATGTTATGTTTGGTAGAAGTCACCCAACATGACAAATCGGGTCATGATTAGATAACTTATTACAGTAGTAAGGAAAAAAATGTGGAAGTGGAAGAATTTGAATATAATTAGTACAGAAAGCTAGTTTTGTCCAGCAGCAGTAACTTGAGAATTGAAAGTTGTGTGCAATTTCTTACTTTTTTTTTATTTGTTCATTTATTTCAGAATCTTATGAAGTTATTTTTAGCATTTCTTTCTTCAAGCATTCTCAACTGTGCTAAATAAACAAACTTTATCTTATATAATACTAGCCTTATTTATAGAAAAATAAAGAAACAATTTTCACTTCACATTTTGGTCATTTGGTGAAAAACAACAAAAAGATGATAGTCATGGTGTTATTTGATAAATTGAAATGTTGAGGAAATTTACTGTATATGAACATAGTCACATTTTCTTAATTAGGAAAAAAACTACAAAAAGGTCATTTTATATTTTCTGGAGTAATTTAAAAATAGTTACTTTGTGTTTTTCACCTTTATTATTAAATACAGAAAAAATAAACTTAAATATAGTTCGGATAAATGGAAAAAAAATTTGCATTATTCATTTAGAAGACAGAAAAAAACTTCATGAACATTTAAAGAATATGAATCTATGTATTTTTTTAAAATTTAAAACATGAGAGGATGGGGGGGGGGGTCATTTTTTTTTTTTTTTATTGCAAATGTAATAGTTGCAGAACGATTGTTGCATTTGCAAAGCTTCATTCGTGAACAACTATTGATTTGATGTTTTGAAAGCCTGCTATGATAGATCTCATTAATAACTTCTAATTTTCTGTCTATGCATTAAATTAACTATAGCAAAATGAAAAATTAATTGTGATAAATTTGGGTTTGAGTGTACTTCAGTGGAAACAGCAAGACCATATGGTCGCAATGTGTCTCAACATGAAAATAATGTTCGTATTTCAAGTTAAATTATGATTGTGAGCTAATAGAGAAAGAACAAGACTTCAGTTTTGGATGAGAGAAAGTTCAAACTGTAGAATACATAGAAAAAGAAAATTTTCCTTTTCCAATAGCACCGCATACTTTTTTGAGGCTCAAATTTAGGCAAACATGTACAATATCTCAAAAACAGTTGATTTTAGAAGTATCAAGTGTGATTTTTTGGATTCCTTGTGCAAAAAATCTTGCCTGTACTAACTGCTAACGTTCTAGATAGTCTAGAATTCATTTTATGCACAAAAATGTAATTTTCTAATGTTGCGATTTCAGTCTTTCACAACATACCTGAAATCTTAAAAATGCAATATTGTGGAAACCATTTGTAGTTACAAGCTCAAATTTTCAGGATTGTCTAGTTTTTATGATACCAACAACTGGGGAAAGTTTGAAGAAAATCTGAGTGAGAGGTATGGGTGATATTTTCAAATTTTCAGGATTGTCTAGTTTTTATGATACCAACAACTGGGGAAGTTTGAAGAAAATCTGAGAGGTATGGGTGATATTTTCAAATTTTCAGGATTGTCTAGTTTTTATGATACCAACAACTGGGAAAGTTTGAAGAAAATCTGAGTGGTATGGGTGATATTTTCAAATTTTTCTGCATGATTTGATATGGAATTACCCCCATTCAAACCAGTTGCATGTAACTACAATTCTGAGCGTGTTACTGTTAATCAATGAATGGCTACAGACGAGATGAAAAATAATAAACCCCATATATGTGTCAAGGAGGTGGACAGCTATAGTCAGCCGTCATAACAGTGTTCAACAGGAAGACATTTGCATTAGAGCTTAGATTTGACGACTCCTTTTATTACTCATTAAAGGGCCCAGCTGAGAAGGGGCTTCAAATAATTATTTTAATAATAAATATTTGAATATTATCTACATACTTATACGTTTATATATATATATATATATATATATATATATAGATGAACCGTCTAGATACACAGGGTCTAGTATATTAAATGTGATTTATTAATTAATATTGGTTTATAAAGTAGCAGCAGCAGTTATGGGTGCTGCTGCTTTCAAATATACATGTCCACCGATTTTGCCAATTATCATTCATCCTTTATGACGTGAATTATTTTCAAGTAAATATTTATATTTCTTTCTTTGTATGATGACAAGCAAGCAAGATCCACAGACTTTTAGTAGTATACTAGGCTTCTAGGGGTCGAGACATTCGTCTTGTAGGCAACCTAGATAAAACGTTATCCCGTATAGGTTTTAATCGATCACAGGATCCTTTAGTGACACCATCATTTATAATGTTATCCTTTCGCAACGTCATCGAGATTTAACTGTCCCATAGACTATAGATTGACTTTTGACAGTCCCGTTACACTTACGTAGGCACATGAGTTTTTTTTAAAATCTATTTGTTTTTTAAATTTATTTTTCGTATTTGCAGGGTAATTCACAACGTCACAATGCAATCAAAATCATTTGTTAATGTTGATGATGGCTGAAAGGTGTATCTGCCTTGATGACATTTATGGGCAGATGACACCAGTGCTACATAACCACCTTCTGACAGAGGGGCCCCACAACATCAGAAAAGCAGTCGAGGAATAGGGGCCGAAACTGCGAAGTGGTTCCTCCTGATGATGATGTAGTGCTAGATCCGGTAGCAGAGCTGTCAGTTGTGAAGCACAAAAAGAGTGTCCTTCAAATCCTAATGATAATGAAATATTCATATAGAGAATAAAACTGCCTAAGAATAGGGATTCATCTTCTTCTGGTGTTTATAAACCAAGCGATATTTCCATGCAGCATAACTGATAGTAGATGTAGACCAGGTTGTTATAACAATCAACTCAAACATTAAAAATAACCCGGAAAGGATGAACTTATTAAAAGTATGAATATTAAATCAGACAAATTATTTTTTGAAGAAAATTTTCCTGTTTTAAAAATTCAAAAATTAATGACAACTACATTTTATTATTAAGTATTAATTTAATGTTTGCTGCACTAAGATTTCTAATAAAGTAATGGGTTCAATATATTCCGTGATCGTTAATTAACAAATACTGAAAATTTAATTAAAATTGGTTGATTTCCTGAATTTTGATGAATTTTTAAGTGGAGGGAGGGGTCAAAATGCCCATAGTCTGACTGTTCGGCAGATCTCGTTAGCAACTTTATAGGATGATGTCATTTTCCAATGCATTGGCCTAGTTATTACAATATTTGTGATATAGGTCAGCAAAAGTTAGGGCAGTGTTCAAGTGAAGAAAGGAAAGGATGGAAAGTTCTTTGACTGCCGAAAGTCTATGAGCAGCTTATCTTCGGGTGAAGATAGCTGGGCTCGGGAGATCCAGGCAGGAGAGAGAGGATGGTGTGTGTCCTTTTTGGTTGCTCGTCGCAGTCACTCTGTTGACTTCTGCTATTTCCAAAAGGGTCCAAAGTAGTTCCTCAGGGGACAGCTGAAATAAATATGTCCAGCAAGCTGATTGGTCAGTGTATGACCAAATCGGCTTGCAAGGACAGTTCTACGCATTAGGAAATAGGTCCTTATTTATAACTGCTACATCACCCCCTGCTTAGGCTGAAAGCCAGCAGAAAAAAAAGAAGTGTAGCAGTTGGACAGAAAAAAAAATAGAAAACAACAAATATGTGAATTCAATTTACAGAATTTTTTTTAAACAAATGTTTTTGTTTTTCAGTGAAAAGTTGTTTTTCGGAGGGGACAAATATTTATTGCTTTTCTGTGAAAAGTTTGTTTATGCAAAATGATTTTCTACGATAAATATTTTGAAAAAAGCAGAATTTTTTGGGATTTTCTATAAAAAGTGTTTTTTTGCCAAAAATGTTTTAAAACAGAAATTGTACAATAGAGTACAAGGACTCAAAAAAGCGTATTCTATATATATATATATATGTAGGAGAGAGAGAGAGAGTCTTAGTTTTCAAGGCCAATGTACTCGCCTACCACTATATGTGGTAGTGACATAATTGTCTTTTTTAGGAGTTCCCAACAGTACCGGTGTAGATACTGCTGGTTGATGCAGTAGGGGGAATATGGGGCATCGGTAGCATCAATGAAAAAAATATATATAGATGGGGTGTTTGATTTCAAACCCACGACAGAAAGTTCCATATTAGCATTTACAAAATTTATTAAAGTGGTGCAGGAAGTCCGAGCCCAGAATGGGGTAAGGTAGATCCGCTACTGTAAATACCCACATAAAGTTTGCACAATTCCAAGTCCAAAGAACGAGAAATTTGACCGTACGTGGGAATAGGGGAGTGGTTTACAGCTTACAGTGAAATGAGCAACACTGGTGGCTTCTCAGTGAGGAGTTTCAGTGGCCAAATAATGCAAGCAGCTCCTGTATAAACCAAGAAACGTGCTTGGGATATGGAGTCCATAAGAAAGTGTGCACGATTTTGTAGCTTCAGTGAAAACTGTGCCGTGCTCAGATCTCCAGATATTAGTTTCTGTGGTTCAAAGATAAACACCTCCAAAGCCTGTGGCCCTAATCTTGAGAACCTGGTCATCACCTTATCTCAAGTCAGGGACATCATAAAAAACCTTGACACCTCCAAAACATATGGACCTGATCTAATACCAGTAATAGTAATAAAGAAATGCTCTGCTGAGCTGTCCCCTGTCCTGTCCAAACTATACAACAAATGCCTTGCTGAATCTTGTTTCCCTGATAATTGGAAAATTGCCTCTGTGGTACCAGTCTTCAAGAATTCTGGAGATAGAACTGATCCTCTAAACTACCGCCCAATAAGTCTACTCCCGATCTTTGCTAAAATCTTTGAATCATTAATCAATCTAGCGATAGTCCGGCACCTAGTTAATGCTAAACTTCTTTCTGATCATCAATATGGATTTAGACAAGCACGATCTACCACAGATATCCTAACGGTCATCTTTGAACGTATATATCATACACTGGACAAGATAGGTGAAGCTAGGGTGGTAGCGCTTGATATATCCAAGGTCTGGCATGAAGGGCTTCTCCTAAATCTGCACTCATATGGTATTACTGAACAAATATTTAATATAATTAAATCCTTCCTAACAAAAGGAAAGATCCAGATTATCCATGATGGCCGTTCATCTAAGCAACATGACATAAATGCTGGTGTACCCCAGGGATCTATCCTTGGACCTCTACTTTCCTGAATTCATAAATGACTATCCTGATGTCATTGAAACTGAGATAGGAATATTTGCTGACGACACCATGCTCTACTCTCGTCATGTGGGCAAAACCGATGCGCACATATCTGAGGCAATGGCTGAATCCTTAGAAAATGGATTGGGGTCAAAAATGGATGGTAACTTTTAATGCTGCAAAGACAAATCTACTTTTCTTTCAATAACTACAAGAAAATTCTTCAACCACCGATTGTCATGGCAAATAACACTATCTGAGAGTTCATCATTTAAACTCCTCAGCCTAACTTTCACAGATAACATGAATTGAAATAAATACATTGAAGACATTGTCAGGGCTGCTGCAAAGAAGGTGGGCTCCCACTACCGTGCTAGTAAACTTCTCACACCTGACATTATCCTGTATCTCTACAAAGCCACCATCCACCCATGCATGGAGTATTGTTGCCACATCTGGGCTGGGGCATCATCCACTAGTCTCTCCCTCTTAGACAAGGTCCAAAAAAAAAAAGAGTTGCCAACTTAATAGGTCCCTGACTATCCACCAAGCTCCAGCCCCTGTCCCATCGCCGCAACGTTGCTTCCTTGTGACTGTTTTACAAGTACTTCAATGGATTGTGCTCATTCAATGCTTCTAAAACAAAGCTCTTTTCTTTCAACAACTACAAGAAACCTCTTCAACCACTGATTGCCATGGCAAATAACACCCTACCTGAGAGTCCAACGTTCAAACTCTTCGGCCTAACATTCACAGGTAACATGAATTGGAACAAATACATAGAAGACATTGCCAAAACTGCTGCATAGAAGGTGGGCTCCCTCTATCGTGCTAGAAAATTTCTCACACCGGACAGTATTCTATATCTCATCAAAGCAACCATCCGCCCATGCATGGAGTCTGAGCTGGTGCACAATCCACTAGTCCTTCCCTCTTAGACAAGGTTAAAAAAAGAGTCTCTAATCTGATAGGTCCCTCACTATCCACCAAGCTCGAGCCCCTGTCCTATCACTGCAATGTTGCATACTTATGCTTGTTTTACAAGTACTTCATTGAAATGTGCTCCAATGAACTTGCTGCTCTGGTGCCCCACAACGTAAATTCACTAGACCAACCCAACAATCTGTCAAATCCCATCCATTCACTGTGGAGGTCTCCAGATGCCGAAGAGCTTTCTACTCCAATAGCTTCTTTCCTCGTGCTGCTGGACTCTGGAACTGCTTCCTGTTTTCTTGCCGGTACTGACATGCAGAAATTTAAAACTAATGTAAACAGACATCTCGATGCACAGCTCTTAATTTAGGTTGAACCCCTTTCCAAACTTTCACTCATTTTCTCAGTAGCCCCTTACGTCTACAGTGGCGTCCTGCCTTGTTTGGGGTGAACTATGTTTATAAATAAACAAAAAACAAAAAAAAACAGGGCTTTTTACATCTACTTGCATGAGTGCCAAAGCGACTGTGACAGTAGCACAGAGCTTGCTTGCTAGAGTGGCAGCGGCGGTGCCGTGGGGATAAGGAAGGGATCTGAAGTCGACGCATGTGCGACTGCGGCTCCGACCTGCTCATTTTTCTCACTTCTTGGGTGAGGCCCTCTATGACGTTAAGTATAGCCATATCAATGAGCGGCTTAGTGACCTCTATTAGAGGAGACAGATAAGCTTCAGCCTGTAACATTGTACCCAATTTTTTATATAAATATATCTATATAAGAACAACAGACCAAAAAATCTAAGTAAAAATTGAAAAATATGGTAATTTCAAAGATTTATATTTTATTGTGGCTTCCTGTTGCTGTGGGATTGTTTGAAATGAACGGAAGGGGCGGTGCAAAGTGGAAAATGTTCATTCGCATGATAGTTTAAGCAATTATTCAGAGTTTTTATTTTTAATTAAATATGCTATGATAGTACATTTTATTAATAATTTCAGTGTTTGGAATGAAACAAAAAATATGCTATGATAATAATACATTTGTTTCATTATTTTTTTATGTTTTAATGTTTTTAATGTTTTATTGTTTTTGGGTTAATGTATTAATAAACAAATAATATTTACATTGAAAAAGTACATTTTAAAGTGTTTGAAATAAATTTTATAATAATGCTATAATAAGACATTTTATTATTTTTTTTAGGTACTTCTTCAGATTAGGACACAAGCTAACAGACCTCAACCCTAACGACGCCAAGTCGATTTTAGCTTGGGTCCTAATCTGGAGAAGCACCTTTTTTATGTTTCGACAAATTAGTGTAATATAGATGTTAGAGTTTGCTGATATTTTTCCCAACTGATTTCTCAACAAAAATCTGGGCTTGTATTGCATTTTATCGGCTCTCACAAAACACCTTGAGTTTGGTGCCAAAATGGAATTTAAATTACGTGCTGTGGCGGACATAGTAGCGAGCAGGCCACGTGACAGGCATTTTTGTTTTTTTTTGGTAAAAGATGTTAAGTTGGTCCTGGGAGCTGATTTTGGGAAACAAAATTCTGATTTTGTTTTTAGCTGGAATTTATGGGCGTGGCTTATTTTTTTGTCCATGCCGTCGGTCAGTCAACTTTATAAGATTGGGACAAATGTCAATCCAATAATACCTACCTCAAATTGAAAAATATTGAAAATATTTAATAATATGCTGAGTTGTAATGAGAAATATATTCTTTGTGTGTGTATTCGTTTTGTTGTTGAAAATAAGAAAAGGTCGTGTGCACGATATTTTTTCTGTAGATTTCTGTCTGGTCGATGTTTTTTGATTGATGATTCAAATCTTTGTTGAATGATTGGGTGCAATTGCATCTGCACAGTTGAAATGTGATGAAGTACATGTGAATCTGCACATAGTTTGGATGCAATTGAGTCTGCATCAAGTTTGGGTGCAATTGAGTCTGTCCCGAAGGTGATATACAGTATAGCTTCGTTTTGCTGGTGAAATAATTATCAAAGATTCCGGTGCATGGATGTTGCGAGAAGCTTTTTGAGTTAGGCTAGAGATTTGAAGGTACAAATGAGTCTGTACGTTTGTTTGAGTTGAAGTCCATGATTAGCCGGTGGATAATTAATTTGTATTCCAGTGTGAAGCTTTGGCATATAATTTTATTTTGTTCGAGTTGAGATCCAGAGTTAGGCTTCGCCCACGTAGCTGTATATCATTTTATTAACTGAGGAAAGATATCAGAGTTAAGATTTTTGTAGCTTCGTGAAACAAATAGCCTTTTTTTGTTGAAATGATTGGATAGAAGTTCGTAGATTCTTTTTTGTTGTATTATTTTTTTCATTTGTTTGTCGTTGTTCAAATAGAGAATAGACATTCGTATATTCCTTTAGTTTGTTTGAATTTTCATTTTGTATTTTGTTCGTCGTGTTTACAGAAAAAGAATTACGGCTTATGAGTGTTTTTGTTTCGCGCAGGTGTTACGCACAAAAGAAATGACGTCATGTAAATTATTATTATTTTTTGTTTGTTCGAATATATTTGTGAGAAAGTTCGCATGTTTGAAAGGAGCGCAGTCACCATTTTGTAGCAGCGTGGACCCTAGCTTGTTAAGATGCCATATCTTAGAGAATGTGCTAAGATCCACGCTTACATTAAAATTGTTGTAAGGAATGTTTAAAACAGAAAAATAGATAAAAAACATGCATGAAAGTTGAATGAAGGAAGAATGGAAAAAGGACATTTTTAATATATATATATATATATACACACACACACACACACACAAACAAAATCCAAAAATTAATTGTTCATTTTAAATGTTTAAAGTAATAAAATGTTTATGCCTGTAATTTCAGTGTGTGTGAAGGTGTAGGCATTAGTGTGATGCTTTGCGTTAGAAATGCGGAAGTGTATGAATATGCGTGTCGCCTTTTGTTTTTGATTTCATTTTACTTCAGTCGAAGTTCTCGGAAATCAAGGTGCCCCCTTCCTGGGGCTAACACTTGATCTCTATATGAGATACATAGATATTCCAATATTCGATTAACATTCTCCTTTACCTGTCAAACGTTGAGTTAGTAAAGATAAGAATATTAATTTCCTCTCCCCAATTGACCCGTAAACTATGTTATAGTATATCTTTTTTGTAGTCTCTTGGTCTTACCGGATTCCAGAACAAGAATTCATCTAGTCTGGTGGAGTATCCAGCTAAGTGCTGTTACTTGAGGTAACATTACTTGGAAAAGGTGCACCATTCCTCGTATGAGCCAGTGTATAGCCGTGTCGAGAGGATCTTATTTGGGCTTTGAATACTATGATATTTTGAATATTTAATCAGGGTTAATTTGTAGAGGAAATATTCTCATGTCAGGTTATCCTGACACACCCTTGTACAGACAGACTGAATACCCTCGAGGATGGTGTCTAGTAGGTAATTCAAACTCCCCTTTTTCAGTGTGTGTGCGCATGTGAGTTAAGAATTGATAGGACGTGTAGGCATTTGTGTGTTTGCGCGCGCGTGCGTAAGTTATATAGTAGTCGCATGAGCCATCCCTTGCTCCCAAGAGGGAAAGAGCAGC